>CM068386.1:20386591-20715642 GCA_034770075.1 Aralia elata
AGTATATAATTGATTATTATTATTATTATTATTATTATTATTATTATTATTATTATTATTATTATTATTATAAATTGCATACTTTCCTCGTGGAAACGATACTCTACTTACTCTTTATTACTTGTGGACTGCGTATACTTGCGTATTTTTGCTAGTATAGATTTAGGCAAACAAGTTTTTGGCGCCGTTGCCAGGGAAATATTTGTGTTTATAATTTTTAATTATCAGTTTAATCGATTCAATTTTAGTTAAATAACATTCACTTTTATTTGTTTTTTTATTCTCTTTTTCAGGTGATTTTGGTTCGTTTATGCAAACAAGATCAAAACAACCGGAACTTGTGCAGTACGATCAAGACCTTGAGAAAAAACTTCGAGAGTTGAGAAAATATTGCCAAGAGACATTAGGAAAAGAGAAAATGGCAGAGGAAGTTCAAAAATCACTCAGGGATTATGCTATGCCTCAAATAGATGGAATCAAATCAAGCATCGCTAGACTCGCTATCACTGTGAACACTTTTGAAATTAAGCCGGGAACAATTCAGATGATCCAAAATTCCATACAATTTGGGGGTCTGGCTAACGATGATCTGAATGAACACTTGGTGAGCTTTCTTGAAATATGCGATACGTTCAAGTATATAGATGTTACGAATGATGCTGTGAGACTGCGATTGTTTCCATTTACATTGAGGGACAAAGCGAAGAGTTGGTTGCACTCGCTACCACTAGGATCCATCACTACTTGGGATGATTTAGGTCAGAAATTTCTTGCAAAGTCCTTTTCGCCAGCTAAAACTGCGAAGATGAGGAATGATATTACTACTTTCGAGCAACAGCATGGATAGTCACTGTACGAGGCTTGGGAGAGATTTAAGGATTTATTGCGCAGATGTCCACATCATGGACTACCTAAGTGGCTACAGGTGTAGACTTTTTATAACGGGTTAAGTAGTAATACTCGTACGAGTATAGATGCAGCTGCGGGAGGAGCCCTTATGACCAAGAACTTCGATGATGCTTTGAACTATTAGAGACAATGACTGTCAACAATTATCAATGACCGACTTCCAGAATGAATGAACAAAAGGTAGCTGGAGTATTGGAAGTAGATGCGGTCACGACCCTAACAGCTCAGATGGCTGCCATGTCTAAGAAGATTGAAGCTTTGGCAGAATCAAAAACCCAACAAGTAGCCTATATTTGTGAGCTATGATCCGACGGAGTATTGTGCCATTAATCCGGAGTCGGTACAGTTTTTGGAGAGCTATAACAGATTGCAACAGCCTTATCAGAATGCATATAATCCGGGGTGGAGAAATCATCCGGGTTTCCCTTGGAGCAACAATACACAGGCTCAAAATCAAGCTCCAAGACCACAGAATCCCCCAGGTTTTCAAAATCAAGTTCCACAACAGGCAGAGAGGAAACCAAGTTTGGAGGACTGCTTGACAAAATTTATTACAACTTCTGAGAGGAGAATGAATGATCAGGATAAGCTGTTAAACCAAGTAGACATGAATGTAAAAAGTCAGGCAGTGTCGATTAGAAATCTAGAGAATCAATTAGGACAATTAGCTCATGTTTTGAATAGTCGACCCCAAGGAGCATTCTCAAGTGATACTGAAGTTAATCCGAAAAGAGATGGGAAGGAACAATGCCAAGCTGTCACTTTGAGAAGCGAAAAACAAATACTGCCAACAGGCGTGGCCGCTCCTGAATTATATGGGGACGCAGCGCGGGCACACAGCCCACCAGAAATTGAAACTGCAGAACTTTCAAAGGACGAAGGAAAGAAGTCTGAAATTGAGCAAAAAGAAAAAGAAAAGGAACAAACACCACCACCAATGATATATCCCCCAGTTCCATATCCACAGAGACTTCAGAAACAGAAGACAGATAATCAATTCTCTAAGTTGCTCAAAATTTTCAAAAAGTTACAAATTAACATACCATTTGCGGAAGCTTTAGAGTAGATGCCGAGTTACGCTAAGTTTATGAAGGGAATCTTGTCAAGGAAGAAAAAGCTTGAGGACTATGAAACAGTAGCTTTGACTGAAGAATGTAGTGTTGTGCTTCAAAAGAAATTGCCTCCAAAGTTGAAAGATCCTGACAGCTTTACTATTCCTTGCACTATTGGTAACTTGTGATTTAACAAATGTTTGTGTGATTTGGGAGCTAGTATCAACCTTATGCCTTTATCGATATACTCTCAGTTGGGTTTACCTGCACCGAAACCTACAAACATCTCTCTTCAGCTAGCAGATATGTCCGTTATATACCCGAGATGAGTTGTGGAGGACATACTTGTTAAAGTTGATAAGTTCATATTTCCAGCTGATTTCATCATATTAGATTACGAAGAACACAAGGACATTCCTATCATACTTGGGAGATCATTCTTAGCAACCGGTAGAACACTCATTGACGTGCAGAAAGGAGAATTAACTATAAGGGTTCAAGACCAAGACGTGAAGTTCAATGTGTTTAAGGCTATGAAGTTTCCTACGGACGAAGAGGAGTGTTTTCAGAATGGATATGGTGAAAAAAGTCATGGATGATGAATTTTTGAAGCTGATGATTAGGGATCCATTGGAGACTACCTTGTCAGGGATGATGATTTAGATGATGCTGAGATTATTGATTATCTTCAGAGGTTGGATGCATTGCCTAGGGTACACCGATTCATTATCCCGTTCGAACCATTGAAGAGCACAGAAAAACCCTTTGAGCGATTAAAGCCATCTCTAGAAATACCCCCAACACTTGAGCTTAAACCACTACCTAATCATCTCAGGTATGCTTATTTGGGTGAATCATCTACTTTGCCTGTTATCATTGCATCTATAGTTAATGAATTGCAGGAAAGTAAGTTGATACGAGTTCTCTGCGAGTACAAATCGGCAATTAGTTGGACCATCGCGGACATTAAAGGAATAAGCCCATCATTTTGTATGCATAAGATCCTTTTGGAAGACGATGCCAAACCAATAATTGAGCAACAAAGGAGGTTGAACCCAATCATGAAAGACGTGGTGAAAAAGGAAATTTTGAAGTGGCTTGATGCAGGTATCATTTACCCTATCTCTGATAGTAGTTGGGTGAGTCCAGTACAGTGCGTGCCCAAAAAAGGGTGGTGTAACGGTTGTAGAGAACGAAAATAATGAATTGATACCGACAAGGACAGTGACCGGATGGAGGGTTTGTATGGACTAATAGAAAACTAAACAAGGCAACCCGCAAGGATCACTTTCCTCTACCCTTCATTGATCAGATGTTAGATAGACTGGCTGGACACGAGTATTATTGCTTGTTGGATGGTTATTCAGGATATAATCAGATAGTGATTGCCCCCGAAGATCAGGAAAAGACTACCTTCACTTGTCCTTATGGTACTTTCGCTTTTAGGAGGATGTCTTTTGGGTTATGTAATGCACCAACGACGTTCCAAAGATGTATGATGGCTATTTTCTCAGATATGGTAGAACGCAATATGGAGGTATTCATGGACGATTTTTCAGTGTTTGGTGATTCTTTTGATAGTTGTTTGGAAAATCTGGTCCTGGTTTTGAAAAGATGCGTGGAAACCAATTTAGTGCTAAATTGGGAAAAATACCATTTTATGGTGCAAGAGGGGATCATTTTTGGGCACAAAGTGTCGTCAAAAGGGTTAGAGGAAGATCGAGCTAAACTGGAGATAATTGAAAATCTACCTCCACCAACTACAGTTAAAGGGATACGAAGTTTCTTGGGACATGCCGGGTTTTATAGGAGATTCATAAAGGACTTTTCTAAAATCTCTAAGCCTTTATGCAGTCTATTGGAGAAAGATATTCCATTCAAGTTTGACAATGAGTGTTTGTCAGCTTTTGAATTGTTGAAGAAAAAATTGACCACAACGCCTGTAATAGTAGCACCAGATTGGTCAATATCGTTCGAGTTAATGTGTGATGCTAGCGACTATGCAATTGGGGCTGTTCTGGGTCAACAAAAGGAAAAGGTTTTTCACGCCATTTATTATGCTAGCAAAACATTGTCCGATGCCCAACTCAACTATACGACTACCGAGAAGGAATTGCTAGCGGTAGTGTGTGCTTTTGATAAATTTCGCTCATACTTAATCGGAACGAAAGTGGTGGTGTTCACGGATCACTCAGCTATACGATATCTGATTTCGAAGAAAGATGCGAAGCCGAGGCTAATTAGATGGATACTTCTACTCCAGGAATTCGACTTGGAAATCTGGGATAGGATTGACGGAAAATCAAGTGGCGGATCATCTATCGAGGTTAGAGAACGAGGAACATGCAAAGAATGATAAAACAGTGATTAATGAATACTTCCCGGATGAACGATTGTTGGTGATAAACTCAGAGATTCCATGGTATGCAGATTTTGTCAATTATTTAGTGAGCAACGTCTATCCCCCAGATTTGACAAATCAGCAGAAGAAGAAGTTTTTACATGATGTTAAGAGGTACATATGGGATGAGCCGTTTTTATTCAAACAGTGCACAAATCAGATTATACGACTGTGTATTCCTTAATGCGAGACATATAGCATCTTACATCATTGTCATGACTTGTTATATGGAGGACACTATGGAGGTGAGAAAACAGTGGCCAAGGTTTTACAAACAGGATTTTACTGGCCAACATTGTTCAAGGATGCCCATCAATTCGTACAGAGATGTGATAGATGCCAAAGGATGGGTAACATATCAAAACGTAATGAGATGACCTTAAATATGATCTTAGAAGTTGAAATTTTTGATGTTTGGGGTATTGATTTCATGGGTCCTTTCCCAAAATCCTTTAACAATGAATACATTTTACTGGCAGTGGATTACGTGTCAAAATGGGTAAAAGCAGTTTCTTTACCAACGAATGATGCCAAGGTGGTGTTAAAATTTCTCTAGAAGAACATATTTACAAGATTTGGCACACAGAGGGCAATCATTAGTGACCAAGGAAACCATTTTTACAACAAATTTTTCACAGCTCTCTTGGCCAAATATGGAGTTAAGCATAGAATTGCAACCGCTTACCATCCTCAAATAAGTGGCCAGGCAGAAGTTTCAAACAGAGAGGTGAAACGGATTCTTGAGAAGGTGGTGAATCCAAATTGGAAGGATTGGTCATTAAAGTTAGATAACGCTCTTTGGGCTTACCGGACTGCATTTAAAACTCCGATTGGGATGTCACCATACCAGCTTGTGTACGGTAAAACATATCATCTCCCAGTTGAAATTGAGCATAAAGCATATTGGGCTATCAGGAAATTGAATTTTGATTTACAAGCTGCAGGCGAAAAGAGACTGTTACAGGTCAATGAACTGGATGAATTCCGCTTGCAAGCCTATGAGAATGCCAGAATCTACAAAGAGAAAACTAAAAAATGGCACGATCAAAAGATCATACAAAGAAAGTTTGAACCGAGATAAGTTGTGCTGCTATACAATTCTAGACTGAGATTGTTTCCTGGGAAGCGAAAATCAAGATGGTCGGGCCCATACATTATACAACGAGTCTTCCCTCATGGTGCAGTTGAGATAGCTAGAACTAAGTCGGACGAGCCATTCAAAGTCAACGGACAGCGCTTAAAGCATTATTGGGGTGATGATTACGATCGCCAGAAATCCTCAGTTATTCTCTTCAATCCGGAATGAAACAGGGAGTAGTCAAGCTGAAAGACTTAAAATCAAGCGCTCAATGGGAGGTAACCCATTTGTTTGTATATTTTGTGTTTTTAATATGAGTTAGAGTATTTAAATTAATGTTTTAGGAGTATAATATGTGAACGTTGGCTTTGCAGGTTGCATCTTGTCAAATTAGTAGTCATGAAGCCAGGAGAAAAAAGAATAACAAACGCAAGATGCAGGGAAGCGTGACCGCACAGGGATTACAAGGCAGGATGGCGCGGGCGCGCAGTCTGCCAGAAGAAAATTTTTGTTCTCTGCCACACCAGCGTGGGCGCGCCATTTTTGTACTACCAAGCTGCACGGGCGCACCGCGATCTAGACCCAGATGCTAAA
Organism: Aralia elata; assembly: GCA_034770075.1. Classification (NCBI taxonomy): domain Eukaryota; kingdom Viridiplantae; phylum Streptophyta; class Magnoliopsida; order Apiales; family Araliaceae; genus Aralia; species Aralia elata. The sequence continues at coordinate 20,392,626 of CM068386.1, forward strand.
TTTTTTTAACCCGACCCGATTGTGCCCTAATTATATTCCTTATCAAACACTCGAACTTACACTCCCATTCTGATCCAATTTCGAATTCCTTCCCCCACTCTCCTATTTTTAATCCAAATCAAACTTCATTCATTCAAATCTAATCAAACCCTAACCTTCTCTTCCTAATCCTATTCCCATTCAACTATTGCTTCTTCATCCATAACCCTTTTCTATCATCTTTCAAATCACTTAAAACATCTACCCACATTCAAATTAAAACCCTAACTTTCCCCCCACAATTTCTATCAGTTATCTCCATAACCTCAACCTCTCCACTACTATTCGCACGTTCAGATGCTACAGTTGCTACATATCAGGAGAATTGGTGCATGATTGGGATTTCACTGACCACGTTCCAAGTATTGGTATTTTCTTTTCAACTGCTTTCTGCTGAATTGGGTTATTTATATAATTACAGTATAGTGAAGATTGCTAGCACTTGAGAATACTGTATTGGGTTACATTGTTAGATTTCTGTGGTAATTGCTGAGTTTTTACATTGTGAAACATACTTAAATGGCATCAAAGAGAGCTCATGTGGTGTCCTCATCGAGTAGTAGTGATGAGAAAATAGACGCTAGGGATGTGTTGGACACTCATCGGTTCATGAATCTTTCGGCTCAACACAATTATTTGGATGTCTGGCTTGGAAAAAATTTTGTTGTGGAAAGAGGGTTGAAGCCTAATGATAAAGATGGGATGATTAAGAGACAGATTATCGGACATGATTGGGCATTATTTGTTGAATCATCTATGCCAGCACCGATGGCGATTGTTCGTGAATTTTATGCCAATGCACGTGAAACACAGAACGACATATCTTATGTGTGGGGCAAGGAAGTGAGATATGATAAGACAACCATCAATAATTTGTATAGACTTCAAACATTCCCTGAAGATGGCTCCGACTGGTTGGCCTACAAGAGTTCTGATATTGATTTGGATATGCTTATTTCAGTGATGTGCAAGCCGCGTACACAGTGGACTACCAAAGTCGGAACTACCTAAAAACTCCACTTCCCACACACTGCTCTCAACCGTTACGCCAAGGCGTGGTATAACTTCATATGTGCAAGTATGCTTCCTACGAGGCATCAGAATGATGTTACAGGAGAGATTACTATATTGCTATTTGGGATTCTCAAGAGCAAATCGTTTGATGTAGGAGCCCTCATTTACTCATCTATTCTACGATCTATGCGAGGGAGTACCTCTGGAGGAATCCTACATGCTTCGATTGTTAGTCGTCTTTGTCTAGCTGCTGGGGTTACGTGGGCGAACGAGACTTTATTGCCGCCAATGAAGGATATTGATCATAATCACATTAAGAAGTACACAGTATGGGATGGTGGCAAGTCTCATCCTAGAGGACTTAGATTTATTATGGGAAATGATGAAGAAGAAGAAGACGAAGAAGCAGAGGCTTCAGTACCAGTGATGACTACTATGTCTGCCCACCAGGAGAGGGATATGCGTCGTCTTCAGAGGAGGATAGACTCTTTACATGCCGATTTTCGGACTTAGTCTACTGACTTTTTTGGAGCATTGACGCAGGCTTTCAGTCAGTTAGGTGTGCAGGTTCAGTTTCCAACCTTTGGTTCCATAAGTTCATACCCACCACCCGATACTCCTCCCGAGCCTATTGCGGGACATGATGATGCTGTTACTTAGGGGAGTTTCTTTCTTTCCCCCTGTGCTTAAATTTTTTTTTTTTACAATGAGGGCATTGTCTATCATGAGTTTGGGGGGGGGGGTTAGTTTTATGTGTTAGTTTTGTGTTTTTGTCTAAGTTGAGTTAGCATGTTAGCTTAAAGCTATGTTTAGTTGTGCATAATATCTGTTAGTTTTTGCTTTGTTTAGTATTTGTGTGCATGTAAGTTAGTATGTGTTTGCATTTAGTTAGTATTACATGAATCCAATTGATGAGTAGTATGCTATTGACTAGGCCAATGATGAAGTTGTGTTTATGTGTTAACTTAAACAACATTGATAGTTAATATGTGAGTCATAGTTCTGATCATGAGGATAGTTATGCCTGTCTGAAACTTAAGTTACCGGTTATAACCTAAATTGATTGTTTTGCTCAGCTATAATTCAAAGGTTACATAATAATTTTTCTAATTTGGGATATTCTTGAAATAAAAGAAAGAAAACAGTGACTTGACAATGAAGGTGAGAATTAGGTAAAAGCTAAAGTTTGGGGGTATTTATGAGGTAGTATGGTGTTAGCTAAAAAAAAAGAAAAAAAAATATAGATGAATAAATGCTTTGAATAGTTGGACTCTGTGGCCTTTGTCATTTGGGTAATTAGATCCTTAGGGGTGTCTCAACACCTAGTGCCCTAAAACTGTCTGGTTTGGGAGTCATTGATTGAAAACTCGCTACATGGGTGACTTTGAAAAGCCTAATAGAGTCTGGCATTGCACTGTAAAGCATAAACACGAGATGGAGCGTAAAACGCACTCGTGAAAGAATTAGAGTAGAAATAAACCTCAACTTACCTTTATACTTAGTATTTGCTCTATTTTAGCTGGATTTGTCATTGTTATCGAAATTGAATGAGAATTGAAATATTCCTGTTAGAAATTTGCTTATGTAACTAAAATTGAATTGTAGTTGGGTTCAATGATTAAAGACCACACACATACAACTTGGGTGATGACAGATCTAATTTATCTGACTGGTTGGGATTAGTATTTCATATTGATTTGATTTGCTGTTGAGTTTCTTTGATGATATCTCTGAGGCTTGGAATGATTTGCTAACCACCTGTTGGTTGGATTCATAGGATTGATAGTTTTTAGTTTGCATTCATTGTGTTTTATTATTTTGCATTGTGTTGCATTGCTTGGGGACAAGCAATAGTTCAAGTTTGTGGGTATTTGATGAATATGTTTCATACCTACGAATTGGATACCAATTGACTGCATTATTATTTAATTCCTTGAGTTTTAGTTACTTTTCATGTGTTTCTTGTGTTTGTGTAGGTATTATGCATTCGGAACCAAAGTTGATGGGAATTGAGCACTGAAGAAGCAAAAGTCAAAAGTTACGGGACAGAGCTGCGCGACCGCGCCGATTTTGTGAAGAGCATCAGCGCGTGCGCTAGGCGCCAGAATGGGACTCTGTGGAAGAATTGCGCGGGCGTGCCAGATTTGTACTGGGACCTAGCGTGGCCGCGCTAGGTCGGGAGTTGACCAAGATCAGAAGTTTGACCTTTCAGTTTTGCATTAGAATTCGATTTGTAATCAAACTTATTTCTTCTATTTGGTTTTGGACGTTTAGTAGGCATTATAAATAGCTAGTTTTTAGTAGTTTTTATCTATCTATGAATTAAGAGACACAATCTTAATTTATAATCAATTGGAGACTTGAAGCAACTTGAATAGCACGTAGGAATCATTGTAGGAGCTAAGGAGAGATTAGAGGCTACAATCAGAGTTTTATTTCTCTTCTCTATCTCTTAGTTTGTAATTCTGAATGCTATTTAATTTGTGGATTATGGATTTCAGTTTAGTTATGAACTAATTTTCTTTTAAGATTGCAATGGATCTTATTGTGTAGTTTTTATCTAATATGCTTACTTATTAATTATTGATATTTATTTTCAGATTGTCTATTATAATTTGTGTTTAATTGCTTAATTACCTAGCCAGTAATTATCGTGATAATCTATATAAAATTGAGAGATGGATTATAGGTTTACATCTAATCATAATAGCATGTGATTATGTTTTCTACATACGTTTGAGACTCATAATTTATGTTTAGGATAGAGATATACCTACACACCGCATGTAATCTGATAAGGAACCTGAGTTTTAAATCCTTTTTAATTATAATTCACATAGAGATATAGTGAATTAGTTATCTAGGGTGTTCAACTTAATTCTAACCTTTGTATATTTGAGTTGATTTGTCTATGATACACTGAGAAGTGGTTTTAGATATTGATGAGTTCCTGATTAACAATCTGAATTATCTATCATAATTTAACAGGAAGTATATTGATTTAAATGAAGCAATAAGTGAAATTTTAATCTTAAGTTTTCAATAATATCTGTTTTCGAAATTTATTTACTTAGTTTCACTAAAATTCTCAAACAAACACACAATTGATCTCTTGTTTAATTAAATTGAGTTAGTATATAATTGATTATTATTATTATTATAAATTGCATACTTTCCTCGTGGAAACGATACTCTACTTACTCATTATTACTTGTGGACTGCGTATACTTGCGTATTTTTGCTAGTATAGATTTAGGCAAACATACACAAGCAGAATAAATAATATACAGGAATGTAAAACAAGAAAGTAAATGACATAGAGAGATTTTTAAGTAATTCGGAGACTGAACAACTCATACTCCACTCTTCTACTTCAACAAGTAGGAATTTCACTAAGAATTTGATCACTTTGATCAGGGCACTCTTGCCCTCTTCAAGCCTAGCAGACTTAGCTATTTAGTCACTTTGACAAGGACACTCTTGTCCTCTTCAAGCCCAACAGACTTGGAATCTCAATGGTCATTATAACTAGAACGAACAATTGTTGAATGTTGTTGAGAGGTGTTGCTAAGTTGGGGTTATGCTTCTTGTCTTAAGTCCTTAGCAGCTTGAACTAGATGTTCAAATCGTAGAGTATGTTCTTTTAACTTTGGCAGAGTTTTGGCTTTGATCGTTGTTCGTTGTTTTGTTTTGAATCTCTGTTGTCTTTTATAATCGGCCTGAATTTCTTTCATTGCTAGGTTCCCGCTGGAGCATTTAATGCTTTAGATATTCTGGGATCTTGATGTTAATATTTTGAGTTTAGGTGTTAGCTTTCTTTTGTTTGGCTTGTCACATAAGTTTGCAATTTCACCTACCACCTCGACACGTCACTTTCAGCAAAATAGTTGTTAGACACATCTTCTGATCTTCGATTTCAGCCAAGGATGTTTGGTGGTTGCATTGGGATCTTCAATCAGCAATACTCCTATGTTAGTCTTCTTGTTAGACTTGATTCAGCTCTACGAACATAGAAGATCGTAGTGTTTGCTCTACGTTCAGAAGATAGCTTTACGATACTATCTGAACTCTACGAATAACCTTTGTTCTGAGCTCTACGAGGATCTACCTTACGATTTCAGAGCTGATCCTACGATTCTTTCTTCTGCTGGACGATCTTTGAGTTGCTTTACATTTAGACTTTTACTTTGCGATACTCTAAAGCAGTCTACATTTAATCTTCGCTTGGTGAGCTTTGCTTGACTTTACGATCCAGTTCACTTTACGAATTTGTCTTTGAGAATTGAAGTGAACTTTATGATAGATACAAAACTCTAGGATCTGCCTGATGCATTACTATCATAAGTTAACTCTGCGATCTAACTTGACATTACGGACTGGCAGATTAACTTTACACTTAACTTGAGCCTATTTAATTATACATCAGATCAACTCAATGAGATCAACCTAATAAGTTTGATCTTTCTATTCTAAGTCTTTGTACATTAGATCAACAAATCATTATTAAGGACTGTACAAAACTTACTGGCACAAATATTCATTAATAACTTTTTATCATCAAATCTAATCATAATAATCATGTAGACTCTAACACATTACCTATGCTTTCTTCCGCCAAGTAACAATCCTCCATCTCTTTTGGAAACCTGAGGCTATCAAATACATTAAATTTAATTTCTTGATCGTTGACCCTCATAGTAAGTTACCCATACCGCACATCTATCATAGTTCGCCCTGTTGATAAGAATGGTCGACCTAAAATGATTGGAACCTCTTGATCTGCTTCACAATCAAGAATAACAAAATCAACTGAAAATAAAAATTTATCAACTTTCACTAATACATCTTCAATCACTCCCCTTGGATGTGTAATTGATCTATCAGCCAATTACAGAGTTATGTTTGTCGATTTTACCCCTTTCAATCCGAGTTTCTCATAAATGGATAGAGGCATAAGATTAATGCTTGCACCAAGATCACATAAGGCCTTCCCAACAAACTGTTTTTCGATGGTACACGGTATTGTGACGCTTCCAGGATCTTGCAGTTTAGTTGGCAACTTCTTTTGGTTAATGACACTACATTCCTCGGTTAAAGCGACCATCTCACCTTCACTTATCCTCCTCTTCTTTGAAATAATCTCTTTCATAAACTTCACATAACTCGGCATTTGTTCCAAAGTTTCTGCAAAGGGTATATTGATTTGTAGCTTCTTGAAAGCCTCTAAAAACTTTGAAAATTGATGATCCAATTTTTTTATTCTTTACACGTTGAGGATATGACATGGGAGGCTTCGTTGTATCTTGCTTACCCCCATCATACTTTAAATCTAACTCATCATTCTTATTCTCTTCACTCTTGCTTAAGTCAGTTTTAATCTCTTCTTCCTTCTCAATGTTCATCTTTCCTGCCGGCATGTTATCATTTCTCTGCAAACTCTTACCACTCTTTAAGGTAATAGCCTTGCCCTGCTCATGACTTTCTCTTCTAGGATTAACTTCGGTATCACTTGGGAGAGCACCTTGTGGATGGTTATTCACCGCACTTTCCAATTGTCCCATCTGATTCTCCAAGTTGCGAAGTGATCCCTTTAAGCTGCTTAATCTCGTGTCATTGTGAGCAATGTATTTAGTGAGTAACTACTCTAAACTTGGCTTCCTTTCTTACTGTAATTGAGTCTGACCTTAAAAACCCGGTGGATGAAATTGTCTTGGAGCTGAAGATTGGTTCTGATTGTTATTCCATGAAAATTTGGATGATTTCTCCACCCAGGGTTGTACGTGTTAGAGTATATGCCTTGCTTATTTCCAATGAAATTCATTGTTTCCGGGTTGATGGCACACTGATTTGTTTGATGATTACCTGCACATAGTTCGCAAACTGCAGCTACCTGTTGAACTGGTTGTGTTCCCCATAAATCAAATTTCTTTGTCAATGATGCCACTTAAGTAGCTAAGGCAGCTAATGCATCAACCTCGAATTTTCCTCCTGCCTTAGTTTGGTTCAATCTAGCTGTTGGCCACTGATAGTTGTTTGCAGCCATGGTTTCTAACAGTTCATATGCCTCGTCGAAATTCTTGCCCATCAACACCCCTCCTACAGCTGCATCGATACTGGTACGAGTGATATTAAACAATCCATTGAAGAAAGTCTGAACCTGCATCCATTTAGGCAGTCCGTGATGTGGCCATCTCCTTAACATATCCTTCAACCTTTCCCATGCCTCATACAACGATTCGGAGTCCTGCTGTGCAAATGAGGTGATTTCATTTCTCATCTTCGCTATTTTTATTGGTGGAAAGAACTTTGCTAAGAACTTCTGAGCTAGATCATCCCATGTTGTAATCGATCCTGCTAGTAGCGAATGCAACTAACTCTTTGCCTTGTCACGAAATGTGAAAGGAAAGAGTCTTAATTTCACTGCATCATCTGAAACTCCGTTGTACTTGAAAGTATCACAAATCTCTAAGAAGCTAACAAGATGGTCATTTGGATCGTCATTTGGTAGAACTCCGAACTGAACTGAATTTTGTATCATTTGAATTGTCCCTGGTTTGATCTCGAATGTGTTCGCGTTAACTGCCGGTCTCCTTATACTTGAATGAATTTCCGTCACCTATGGCATAACATAGTCCTTAAGGGATTTCTGTGCCTCTTCTGCAGCCATTGCTTGTTGTTTAACTACTTTAGCATAAAACTGTCGTATTTTCCAAAACTTTATGTCAATCTCGTCCTCGTACGACAGTAACTCTTAATCCTTCGATCTCGTGTGCACACAAAACTACCTGCAAAATAAAACAAAATGCGTAAAACATAAATAATGTATAAACTAAGACTAAACTGATGAAAATTAATATTAACAAAATTAAGTTATTGAATTGCTCCCCGATAACGACGCCAAAAACTTATTTGCCTAAAAATACTACTAGCAATTACATGCAAGTATACGCGATCACTTATGCAATATTGCGGCAAATAGAGCATCGTTCCTACGAAGAGCGATTAATAACCTTAATAACTTAATTACTAACCATACATCAGTTTAATTTTATCTAGACTAATGAAATCTCGAGTGAACTAACCACTAAAATAAAATAACTAATGAAATATGAATTCAATGAATAAAAAGATTAAGGAATCAACTTCCCCCGATGAATCACTTAATTAACATTATTCTCCTTTCATTAAATTGATTATTTAGAATTGTCAACAGAAAATCACTAATAATTTATATAATCATTTTCCAAATAATTATATAGCATATTTATTATTATCAATTTCACTATATTCCTATGAGAAACAATAACAATGAATTTATTAAGTATCATTCTCATCACGTTGCTTGTGGTCTACGGGTATATCCCTATCCCATATACAAATTAGCATTCACTCATAGGAAGAATTACTAATCACAAGTTACTATATCCAGATCTTAATTTAGACTTCATTGTCAAAATCTATCTAAATCCATCCAATAATTGTTGATGAGATAATTATAGCAATAAATACAAGATATAATAAACAATCCAACCCATAATCAATTTAAATAGAAGAAAGAATAAGTATTAAATCAAATCATCATCGGATTCTATTGAATCCTTAACTAAGAATTTAGTTCATAATAAAAGCTAAAAACTTAAATGATTTATCAAAAGCCATTCTAGAGTAAAAGGAATAAAGACTCGAGAAGAAAGAAATAAACTCTAATGAATCCAATCTTGACTTCTCAGTTCCAATCCTATCTCTGGAATAAAACTCCGATGAAACCTTTATTCTTCCACGTACTACTAAGCCTAAGCCTAAAACTGATAATAATAATAAGATGAATAATTATTAGTCTGTTACTGAATAATAAATAATAAGTCTCCAACCCATACAAGATAAGTGTAAGCCAATCAATGTCTTCAGCCTTAGGAGTTTGAAACCCTCCTAACTTAATTATCAAGTGTACACATTAATCAAGCATTAAATTAATCAAATTAATCCTTAAATTTGTCGGGCGCGTGAGCAACACGCGCCTGCTAAAAAGGGCTCCTGCGCCGCGACTCAGCTTAATAGCGCCGCAGCTCTCTTCTTATACAACCAAGCCCCACGACTCCAAAGTCTCTGGTCACTTCTCAGTTGCTCCTTTACGCGCCTGTTTTGTCCATCTTTTCCACATGAAGTCCAACTACTTGCATTTTTCCCTCGCCAAGCTCTCGCTAAACGATCTTTATAACCTGTAGTTTATATAAAGACTAAATTCATGATAATTAACGTGCATTACACTATCATAGGCTGAAATTAACTATCTACGAAATAATACTAAAATGCAATAAAATAACACTAAAAAACACTTAAGAATTAACAAGATAATTAAGTTAAGAATACCAAATTAGTAGATATAAAATCTACTCATCATTTGTCATTGTCTTTTGTTTTATCACTCGCATCTAGCACAGTGTAAAACAAGTTCTTGAATACATTTTTTTCTGTATGCATGACATCTATACAATGACAAACTGAAAGCGTGACCCAGTATGATAACTCAAATCACATGGGTGAGTATGTCCAATTATGAGTCTTCTCGTAACCTATTGTTCTTAACTTACTATGCTCCTTTCCTTACAGTGGAAATTTCAAATCGTTCAGCCAACCTAAGACCTCGCTGTCGGACAACCAACCAACAACCCCTTTCTTCTCTATCTTTCTATTGAACTGTGTAGACATTTTTCTGTAATTTTGATCAACAAGCAAGAATCTACAAGTAGTTCCAAAGAAACTAGTTTTCCGCCTATGCTTTAGTTGTGTGCCTTGAATATCCTCCATACAGACTGAACATGACAGCTTCCCATGAGTCGACCATCCACTGATCATCCCAAGTACTGAAAAGTTAGGGATAGTCCACAATAAGGCTGCCTTCATTAGAAAAATTTTGATGATCGATTTATCATAAGTCTGGACCCCCGTCTCCCACAACATCTTAAGTTCATCGACTAACAACTTGAGGCACACGTTTATATCTTTCGTAGGACTCTTATCCCCTGGTATGAGTAAAGTCAAGAACCAATACGGATTCCTCATGCACATTGACAGTGGAAGATTGTAAGCTACCATGATCACTAGCCAAACAGAGCATGGTTGACTAAAACTATAAAATGGGCAAAAGCCATCTGTAGCCATGCCATGCCAGCCAGCTGACATTCTTAACTTCCTTAGCAAATTGTGAAAAATTTTCATTAAACTTTTTCCATTCATCTCTATCTACAGGGTGAGTCAGTTGACCAGGCACGACGTCCCTTGTTTTATGCCAACTCATATGCTCAGCAGTGTGCGACAACATGAATAGAAGTTGAAGTCTTAACACAAGAGGAAAGTACCGTAAGATCTTCTTAGGCACATGCTTTTCTTTCCCCCCACGTTTTGTCGTCTTGTACTAAGGCAAGTTACATATATCACACCGCACCTTATGCTCACAAGAATCGATCTTCTCATATCTCAGATTCAATCCATTTACCATCTTCTTCACTTCATAGTAATTCGAGGGCAGAGTATGAACCTTAAGTAAGAACTCACTAATAAGAGCAAGCAAATCATTGAAACCTCTCTCACTGTAGTCATGCTCATTCTTGAAGTGTAAGAGCTTCGTCACTATAAATAGCATGGTGTGCTTATCATTTCCATCGTACAATAGGACCCCCGATTCAGATAACATCTTGTAAAAGGCAACTACTGTATCATTTGGCTCTTGCTAAGCACTGCTTGATGAATGCTCGTTTGCACCTTAATCAATATTGTTAGGGTCATAAACATTGACTAACATTTTCACGGCATCATAGTTATCGCCGTATGAATCCTTGTGAACTGGTTGGTCTACACTGTCGGTCATTTCCCTTAACTCAGCTGATTCCTCGTGATGAATCCATACGAAATACCCATCCACAAACCTACGTGAAAACAAGTAAAATTTAATATCGCCGGCTTTCTTCCAAATTAAGTTTTTACACTTGACACAAGGGCATCTCATCTTTTCATTCGGATCATCAGCATGTTCATTTGCAAACTTCAAAAAATTGTACACCCCATCACGGTACTCAGCAACTAATCCCCTCCCATCAAACAGTATCCTACAGTACATCTAACTCTGGTCGGCTGACATCTTTAACTGAACAAAAGGCACAATCAGACCAAGAATACTAACGTATGTGCTCCATGCATGAATTCTACATATCGTCATCTCCAGTTTACAGGAGTTAGGCTTCTATTCAACACCTTGAGCACGTTTCTTCTGTTTCAAGAAAATTTCGGTAACACCTTCCCATGGTCTCCAAGTACACGAAATAGACTAAGACAACTTAATCTAAGTATGCACTCGGAGAACATGTAGAGATATCAGCCAAAAAATCTTTAAAATAAAAAAAACATACTCAAGTCATTGACACTAGCCTAAGTGAGAGACATAATATATAGTAATAGTCTCAAAATAGGGACTATTCGACATTCACTCCTAATGAGTGAATATCAAACAGGTTTCTAAGCTCTAAAGTATACTACATGCACATGTATTTAGTTTATTTTAATTGTGAAAAACTAAGCAAAAGCTACTTAATTTATTTTACTAGTGAAAAACGAAGTAAATGCTACTTAGTTTATTTAATATTATTTTAATATATTATATTATTATTTTTTTTATTTTATCTAGTAGTGGAACTAAATAAATGCAACTTAGTTTATTATATTATATTATTTATATTATATTATATTTTAATTTAATGTACTTTAGTTTATTTCATTTATTTTATCTTACTTTATTTTAATTTAATTTAATTTAATTTATTTAATTTATTCAATTAATTTTATTAATTTTATTTTATTTATTTTGTACTATTTAATTTAATTTAATTTAATTTATTTTTTAGTTAATTTATTTTATATTATTTTCTTTAATTTATTTTGTATCATATTATTTAATTTAATTTATTTATTTTAATTTATTTAATTTATTTAATTTTATTGTATTTTCTTTTCTTTAATTTATTTTGTATTATATTATATTAAACTAAACTTAATTTATTTTATTTATTTTGATTTATTTAATTTAATTTAATTTTCTTTTCTTTAATTTATTTTGTATTATATTATATTATTTAATTTAATTTAATTTATTTTATCTTATGTTATTTTGTGTATTATATTATATTATATTATTAATTACTTTTAGTTTATGTTAGTATATTATTTTATTTTATTAAGTAGTGCAAAACTAAGTAAATGTTATTTAGTTCATTTAATTTTATTTTATTAGTAGGAAACTAAATAAGTGTTACTTAGTTTATTTTAGTATTGGAAAACTAAGTAAATACATAAATAGTTGCATAATTTCTTAGAGGAAAACATGTGATATCAATCATTTTCAACCCACCAAGTCAAATATCACACTAAAAGTATATGACAAATCAGAAAACTTCTGCACACTATTAAGTTAGCAGGGCCCAAATATGTTGCCACTTTTAATTCTGACAGAAATTCTGTCGAAAATAGCAAATATCACATTGTTATCCGAATCTAACCATTATAAACAACATACAAATTATACCATAAATTTATATACTACGCAAAAAGGAACTCAAATTGAAGCAATATTAATTATTTGATTCAATACTCTAACATCAACCTCAATATCAAATTATGAACATGCGCTGCAATTGCACAAATTAAACCCAACTTGAAGTAATTATCAGATTCATCAGTAATATCAGTAACATGTTAGCTGTTGTTGCACCAGTCTAACCCAAATTGAAACTAAATAGCCAAATCAAACTCAAATATAAACGATGTTGCTAATCAAACCTAAATATCCAAGTTTAAGTTCAAATTTACCTTAAGCTGCTAATAAAATTTAGGAACAAAAATGAGGAAAAAATTAGGGCAAAAAATTTAGGGCTAACCTTTAAGCCTTAAGGTAGCTGTTAATGGTAGAGAGGGACACCACACCGCCATTGACAGCAAAACACGAATAGTCATGCATGCATACACCGCCACACAAGCGTTTCTGCAGTTGCAGAAAAGATAGGAGGAGGAGGTCGAGGCGACCGGAGGGAGGAGGGGAGATCGACAGAAAAGGGAGAAGGAGGTTGAGACGGTAGGAGGGAGGTGGGATAACGACGAGAGGGAGGTGGCCGAAACTGAGGGCAGGCGAGGTGAGAGAGAAAATATTTATTGCGGTGGGAAGGGGAGGTAGCGATTTAAGGTTATAAGTTGGATTATTTCCAACAGAATTCCGTTGAAATTAATTCCATCGAAAATAAGGTACTTTTGATGAAATTTTCGTCGAACTTATTACAATTTTTGTCGATCTTATAGTGCGCGCTGGCGCCAGATGTTCACACCCTTGGTTAATTCGTTAGGATTAAATTATTTTTGAGGAATTTTTTTATCAAAAATAAGTTAATTCTGAGGGAATATATTCTGTCGAAAATAATTTTGTCAGAATTAGACTATTTTCTTGTAGTGAAATTTATTCCTTTTTACTTGTCGTTATTAGATTTCAATAAAGTATTAATGATTTAATTTTTCATGTTATTACTATATTAAATGCCAATTTATTTCTCTTTTATTTTTTTAATGAATTTTAGAAGAGTAATATTACAAATTTATAATTATTTTGGTCAATTAGATAAAATATTAATTATATTTTTTTTTCTAAAATGATAAGTAAAAAATAACGGAGGAGGGAGTATGTCTTTGGTCTTTACTTTTTTTCTTTTTGTGGACATGATGCGACTCTTACATAGATGTCTACATTTATTAGAAAAAGTGATTTAATTAATGAGATTTGATAGACACTTTTAGATCAAGGGTTCCACCTAGCTAATTATAGAATGTTGAAGTAACTTATGCAACAACAAGGTCAGAATGTTAGAACTAAATTAAGGAGTAAAGGGTCATATCCTTAGTGTGTATATAAATAATTACAAAAAAGCTTATTGTATATATTAATTTTCTCATTATAGAAAAATGCTTTTATATTTAAATATTTATAGTAATAAATTAAAATATATTGTATGATATCACCAAAATGAGGTAAATACATATCCATTTATATGAAGTCTTGAAAAATGAACATCTCTTAATAGGGGAGGTAAAATGTAAAAAATATTAAAATTAAAATTTCAGGTAAGGCCTATTCGCTTGTTCAATCAATGAGAGGCCTAAATCCCTAGGGATTCTATATTAGACCCCAGCTGGAGCCAGACCCATGTAGGTGGGCTGGGTCAGTTTTGGCATCACTAAAATTCAATATCTGTTAATTGTTTTTTAACTCTTTATTTTATATAGTTTTTATTTTTTTTACTTTTACAAATAAAATGATAATAATTTATATAATTAAACTATGATAATAGAATTACTCTCTTCCTTGTTTTTTTAGAGAAAGATTTTTGTTTTTTTATCTGTCGTTTGTTGATTTGAAGAAAAAATTACTTACTCCATTTCTCATATTATTTCTAATAATTAAGCATTTATTTGCTTATCTTTCATCTTTTCAACGAATTTTAAAAAGATAATATTAAAATTTTATAAAATATATAAAAGGATGACTTAAGTTGTAATTTTTTTGTTCTCAAAAGGATGACTTAATGTATAAAAAGTAAGGGATAAATATCATTTAGTGAGGTCCATTAGTATAAAAGAATAAAATGACACATCAGTTTATGTAATATTATGGGGCCACTAACAATAAATATGGATTTTTTTTACTCTTTTTTCTCTATCTTACTTTTTTCAATTTGTGTAAAAAATATCTATGCCATTCTTTTGAGGACTGCGGGAGTACAGTATTAATTATATTTCAAAACTTTAATTTTTATCTGGTCAAACTCGAGGAAAGAATATCCCTTCATGATTTATGTACTTACTCCTAAACGATAATGAAAAAGGAACAAATAGAGTATAATATAATTGAACGAAGTATAAGATGTAATTGATGTAAAATGTAAATGTCACGTCAACGTAATGAGTAAATATATCACGATCACATTATATTGATGCGATCCAAATTAAACAGCGGAAACTTAATAGTTTTCTTTTTTCTTAGGGAAAGAATAATGGAGAATAATATATTAAAGTAATACTTGAACCATGCATGAACTAATTACTACTTCAATTAGGTGTCCCTTCAAAAAATTAATGTCACAACTATAAAACAAATTACTCACCTCAAAATAGCTGCAGATTCTATTAAATCAAATCTCCTTTCTTTTCATTTCCATCCCTCTAATTAATTCTACTATTGGCAATCAGACAGAAGCTCGTGAAGAGCATTAGAGTGGAAAGCAAAGCTTTAATCGGATCATTATTGGTTCATAATCACTTTGAGGGAAAGTTGGGTCCCTAATAGCATTATCATTAATTCTTGTTTAGGCAAAAGTGAAGAAGCACAAGAGAAAATTTTGATAGGAACAAAAAAGGCCAAAGGGGAGCCAAAGAACAAAAGTAAAATGACCATTGGGGATCTCAATTGGCAAAAAGTTGCCAATACATTTCTAAGGTAAACTATTTGGAGATGCATTTTTATTTGCAAATCCTTAATTGGTTAACACATAATATATCTAATTTGAAGAGAAGAAGAAATCCTAAAATGTAATTCCCAAAAAGAAATGTTTGATTCATAATATATATAAATGCTTATTATGACAAACAAATACATCTCTGATTATTCATGAAAAAACAGACGTTTTCAGATTAAAAAAGAAATTTCTATCCGTTATTAATAGTAGCGGAATGATTACGTTTCTTTTATAAATGACCAGAGATGTATTCGGCTGAATAGTACCATTACAAGCATTTTAGAGAGTTCATCACTTTTAAAGAGGTAAGTTTCTAGAATAAAAAGAGAATGTTGCTTTCAAAAGAGAAGGAAATCCCATTTTTTTTGCCTTAGTCTATACCTATAAGGGTAGTGCTATTTCAATTAGTTCAAGGTAAGCAGTTGAAACAACTGTTGGGAGTACCTATCCAACTGTCTCTACTGCTAGTGGAACTGAGCATCGATCCAACGGGTTCGGACACAAGCGAAAGGAAGTTAGGTTATATGGTTCAATGGGTTATAGAAAAAGAAAGAAGGAAAAGTTGAACCTAACTATGTGTGTCGGAGTTGACTAAAAAAGAACGTTAATAGTTGTGTGTCATACGGAAATTGAGTTCGCACTCCTCCCTTCTTATAAAGGGGTTTTACTGAAAGTAACTTCTTTCACTTGTTCTGTTGTGTCATTTCAGTTTTCAACTATATATCCACCACAAGAATTCTCCAAACGAGAGGTTTTGGAACGACCAGAAAAAGAAAAGAAGTTAGAAAGTCATATGATAGGTGTTATCTTATACGATCTGGGGGTAATCGGCGTACTCCGATAGTGGGGGGCATCTTTGGCTCTATTGAACATACAGAGAATTGGAGGTAGCATTCCACAGCTGTCAAGTCATGGATTGGTTCCTTTAGCCATTTTTCTCTGTGTTGATGTAGCAAACCTTTTTTGTTTTCAAATAAGATAAATCCTTTTAGTTAGAATTCGTTGGAACAAAAAAAGGTCCGACTAATTAGTGACCCGACCACTAAGTCACTAGGCCACGAGAATAATAAAGGCGACCATAATAAGCATTTTCTATGAATCACTCTCGACCCTTATATATATATATTAATTTATTACGCGGGTTTTATGTGTTGATCAACAACAAGAGTTGCTTGAGTGGTAATAAACGGCTTGACGCCAACTTGTACTATGTACATGTCATGAGTTCAAAATAAAAGAACTTTAAGATTAAGAATTTCAAGAGAATATTCTACAAATGTGTAATGACTGCTACAAAATATGAAAAAATAAAATAGATAAAATGTATATATCAATATTTGAGGGATCCTTACTTTTTTTAGTTCTTTTTTTAAATACATTTTCTCTCTCTAGAGTCTTTAAGGGTCCTCGTTTGCCACCTCAAAACGCAAGAATTATATATATATATATATATATATATATATATATATATATATATATATATATATATATACACACACACACACTTGTGTTAACACCAACTGGTGTGACAAATGGGTACCACCTACAAATCATAAAACCCTAACTAACCCCTGTTACACCATTTATTGTGATACTCCAACATATCATTCGCATGCATAAATACTGAATTCTGTAAATGTTTTATATATAAAATCTGAATAAAGAAAAAGGCAAGAATAACTAATAACCATGCATTCGATTGGAGTGGCGGTACCAGGATTTTGAATTGAGAGGGGCTAAAAATACTTCAATAAAAATATAAATAAAATTATATACATTAGATTTAAATTTCAAATTTTATATTAAAAGTACTTTTCTAAATCACGAATTTTATCTTTAAATTGAATTCATAATAAAATTTTGAGTAACTTATTTTTAATATAAAACATCATAGAGTAACAATTTTTTTTATTTAAAATGGCATGTCGTCCACAAGCTTGCCCTTAAAAATTGTATTACAACAAAATAAATAATTGTAAAGACCTAAGATATGATTTGGAATATCTATTTAAGAATCCTAATTAATTTTATATATTTTTCCAAGAGATACGATAACAAAAATATTAAACAAAAAAAAACAATCATAAACTCAAACAATAATATACTTACATTTCTTAACTTCAAAAATAAATTATGTAAAACTAGTAGTAAGTTAGAGTGGTGGAGATAGAATCCATAATAAAAATAAAATGTGGTACAAAAAAATTTGAAAAAGATATAAATAAGACTACACACTTAAAGTTTGTTTTGAAAAGAAAAACAAATTTAAGATTAATGGACTGTTTAAAAATTTAAAAATAAATATTTAACTATATGCTAATTAAAAAAAATTAAAAATTCGGATGGGGGCACGGCCCGGCCCCACCTTTATGTAGTGCCTCCGCTGCATATGACACTAATATAGAGGTAATTAACCACTTTATTTAGGCTATTAACTTATTATTAACATGATTTTTATTTAATTATTTTCCTATATCGACGAGAAAATCGTTATTATCATCTAATCATCTACTGTGTTTTCATGTTGATCCCTTTATATTTAAAAAGTGTTCCACAATTTCTATTGAGATTAGTGCTTGAGTGGCATCACTTAGGTCACCAAACCCACCAATTTAAATTTATAATTTAAATTTATAATTTAAATAATGGACAGTAATTTTAAACAACTATCTAGTTGACCTTTGGGTTTAAATAATGACATGTCCAAATCTTTGGGCAAATAAAAAAGGGAAAAAGTGATAAGGTCAACTATATAGTTTAATCCAACATTTTTGTTTTTTTACATAATTTACCTCTGGATTTATCACATACTAGTACACCCCCATATTTATTTATATAATTAAATGTGTGCTAAGCTTTTTTTGTCCTCTAATACTTTATGAACTTGTATTAATTTGCTTTTAACATCTTAATTAATTCATATTTATTTTCTATCCACTATAAAACGAAATTAACCTATACTTTTGTTTATTTTGACAAAACTTTAATTAGTCATGCGGTGCAATTTGTTAATGCCCGTTATATATTAACAGTTGAAGTCTTGCTATGTATTGCGAGTGTTTTATCCAACAGATTGTACATTCCAACAAAATATAATTTTATCCACATAAACTAGATAAAAATTGTTTAATTAATTACTAACACTATTCATATGAAATTTGGCATGTTCATTCAATTCATCAGCAGTGGTCCTATTGACTACTTGGAATGAAATCATCATTTCAAGTTTTCAACTATAAAATTGGCAGAAGACATAAAGAACTTAATTAAATGCTCCAGAGATCATATAGAACTTTGGTACGAAAGTTTCACTATCGTCATATTAATTTTGATTAGAAGTCATCATCATCTATCCTTGAAGTCACCTTCCATACAACCCCCAAAACCCTAAATAAATGTAGCTAGGTTAATCACACCCACAATTATAACAATCTCTTCAAACCAAAATCATTTATAACCCTAAAATCCCCCCCCCCTCCCCTCCCTCTCTTAAATTCTCTCTCTCCTCTTCCCAAAATATGATCCTACAAACTATGGAAAAAATTAAAAATTGCCATGTACAAATACATAAAACAAATGAGGTCCCCCTCAAAGAACACCAAACTTTTTCTTCTCTCGATTCGTCGATCGATGAAAAGATACGGCGATTCGATATTGATTGCTGATATAATTTCTTCTTTCCCTCAATTGTTGTAGCAACTTTTTTGTACCAACATTACGTACGTACCACCAAATTTTTTTTTTTGTTATATTTAGCACTTCAATCAAAACTTCATTTTTTTCTAACTAAAATTGGCAAAAGAAAAAAGAAAAGAAAAAATAAAGAAGAAAACTATGATTGCAATGAAAAAAACCGAGGCAAGGCTGTCAAATGCCTTGCCTCGGCTTTCCAACATTGTTCAATGTCCTCTGCAATCTTCTTAGCATCCATTGATGCACCAAGAAGGCCCCGTTTAGTAAACCCCACAGCATATAGCCCGCTGTCCCCTTTCCAGCCGTTCGGAAATGGTTTTCGAGGTAACCCATCTTTCTCTGAAAACATATCTCTCTCCTGGGGTACACAAACACAAAAAGCCCATATCTCCTTTTATTAGTCATTTGAACTTAAGAGACCATAAAAGATCCTAAGAATCCACAAAGGTAGAAAAAGAGGGGAAAAAGTAAGATACAAAGTTAGTACCTTTAGCCATGAGGGTACATTGCTTTTGTAACCAGTTGCTAATATGATTGCATCAAAATTTTCCCTATTCCCATTCACAAATTCCACAGTTTGTTGAGTTAAACGCCTAATTCCTGGAACTACCTATAAAAATAGTAACAATATAATATTAAGCTCTGCTAACATTTAAGAAGCTGATATTTTTCGGCGTAAAATTTTTTCATTCCAGCGCAAACGATGGAATCGAGAGTTCTGCCACGCATAATTAACAGTATACATTTGTACTGGAATGGAATTCAGAGTTTTACCACGCGTAATTAACAGTAATTAACAGTATATATTTGTACTGGAATGAGAATTTCAGCGTTGAAAATATTATTTCTTGTACAAGTGGAGAATTAAGTCAATCATAGAGGACATGTTAGGGCATAAGTACACATATTACAATCATCATTATATAACATGGGATCCATTAAACACTAAAAAAGGGTATATGACAAAAGAAAAGCATAGTGATTAGAATTAGCAAATTGCACACATATAGCTAGATATTGTAGAGATTTATGTAGTACCTTAATGTCTCCACTTTTGATCTTGTCAAGGGTCCCGACATCCAACACCGGTGTCTTTCCGGACGAGTTCTTTAGCTCGAGGGGACCGGACTGAGGCCGGACAAGCCCGAACCTTGACGTGTCACCGAGCAAGATTCTGCACAGGATCAACAAGAACCGGTCGACAAGGCGAACCGGCAGCCACTTGAGCAACAACATAGACAGCCCAAAAGTTGATTTTCCCAGCATCTCTCGTGGTAGAACATGTACCTTAACAAAAAAATTCAATAAGTTCAAAAAGGTCCTACAAAGTACTCAAAAATATATTTTTGTTGGGATTTAATAAAAAGGAACGCCTAAAAAGATCATCACTTAGTTTAATAGAATATATATATATATATATATAATAAAATAAAGTGTGCATCCTTTTTTAGCCTTACAATGGGTTGCAAATAGAAAATTTTAAAACGCAAATATTATTTATGTAATAATGAATTACCATATTCATAGTATGTTTCTAACCAATGCAAGTATGCAACGCATGCTCGAGGATCCCAATAATGTGAAACAACATAGATTTTCTTTAATACCAGAAGAAGTATATGCATTTTATAGGTATTGATCTATTTTGAGTCACTCTTAAAACTTTTACATCCACTAACACAAATAGTTCAAATGTTCTTTTTTCTTCTCAAGAAACATAAATTAATTATATTCTTGTCCAATTACAAAATAATTCAATTTGAGTATTTCTTAATCTATAATGCAAAACCCTAATTTTCTTAATAAGAATTCATTCCAAAATTTGCTATTAAATTTTTTTTTTTGGGGGGTGGGGGAAGGGAATTTCACAACCCTAATTTTCTCAATAAGAGAATTAATTCCAAACTTTTCTATTAAAATGGGGGGAAAAAATCACAACCCTAATTTTCTCAATAAGAATTAATCAATAAAATTGAGAATCCTAAATACCCTATTGCTGAAGCAATCAATATTACATGTTATACCTTATATACTACATATTGTACATTGAAACTCAAGATACAACATGTAATGTATAGAGTACAAACATTCAATGGTAGTATGTGTGTATATATATATATATATATGGTAAAATATTTATATGTGTGTGTAGGATATATATCTTTTTCACTTAAAAATTTAAAAAGAAGAAAAATACCAAAAATATAAAAATAATAAAAGAAAAAGAGTTCTTACTGCATCTCTAACAACAAGTGAAGGAGTAGCATTATGATTGCAAAGATCCAAACAAACTTCCATCCCTGAATTCCCACACCCCACCACCAAAACCCTTTTCCCTCTAAAAACCTCCCCACTCTTATAATGACTAGTATGCACTATCTCCCCTCCAAACTCCTCCATTCCCCCAATCTCCGGCACCACCGCCTCGGCATTCTCCCCCGTCGCCACCACCAACCACCGGCAAACATACTCCGTCTCCTCCCCCTTCATCCCCACGCTCCTCACGCGCCAGAACCCAAGACTCGGATCGTACTCCGCCCTCTCCACACCCTCATTAAACACCGGATTAATATCGAATTTCCTCCCATAATCCTCCAAATACTCCACAAACTGCTGCTTAGATGGGTACGTCGGAAAGTTCGCCGGAAAAGGCATCAGCGGCAGCTCACAAAACTGCTTCGGCAAATGGAGCCGGAGCCGGTCATAGCTCTTCAGCTGCCATAACGAAGCTATGCAATTAGATCTTTCTAGAAGCACACTCGGCACGCCGCGTTGCTTCAAGCAGGCCGCCACCGCGAGGCCGGAGGGTCCGGCTCCAACGATCACCGGACCGGGAACACATACGCATCGCATTGAACTGCGTAAACTACAAGGAGGATCGTGAGATTGTTTCCACTCAGTCATATAATACACGGAATTATAAGTCCGAAGTAAATACAAAAACAGAGTAAAACAGAGGAATTGGAGGATTTGGGTAAGTGATAAAGGGGAATATTCAGCAGAAATAATAACTGAAGGGGAGATTCATTTGGGTGAAATATGGGGAGAATTGTGGGGGAGATTTAACTATAAATTAACTTCTATTTTATCTAGAAAGAGATATAGGTCGAATTTATTTTTTTCCCCTAAAATTGGGGAATGGATTATTAGTAGAGTTCTAGCTTATCCAAATTTGAGTAAGAGAAAATAAAGGGAGAGAAAATAGAGAGAATTTTTGTTGTTGTTGTTGAATGTATTATGTATTTTTGCTAATTCTAAGGCAGGAGGAATAATAGGAGGAGCGAAGGCTACGGGGCTAAATCAAGCATTCCCCAGTTCATTCAATTCAATTCAATCAGCCAGAGGGAGGAGAGAGAAAGAGGAGAAAGAAAATGAGGGGGAGAGATGGTGATATGTGAGCATGTATACTAACTACACAATATTCCTTTTGCTCATACGAGAGTGATGAATTGAATTGAATTGAATTCACTCTCTATATATGAGAGAGAGGGAGGCCAAGTGGGAAGGAGAAGTGTAATGGGAGTGGGACCTATATTTATATATATGAGGAGTTTATTGTCTTGTGAATTCTTCTATGTTTAGTATCTCTCTATTTATATATCAAGATCCCTTTTTTTCTAGTTTTTTTCTTTTTTTAAAGTTCAAGCCATCTAACTAAATATGACATGGAAAAGATGCCAAAACTTGTTATAATTCAATTTGAAATTTTTTTAAGACTTAGGCATATGAATAATTTAGAGAAGATGTCAGGTGGAGAATTGTGAAAATTATAGAGAAAATTTATGTAGCACATGATTATGTTTAGAGATAGATTTGAATGTGTCCTTAACCAATCATTCGTTGGTCTAGTGGTAAGTGGGTCGTTTATCTTGGTTAAAATTTGAGTTCGATTCTTACCTACAACAGATGATTGGTGATAACTCTAAGTCTTACACGTCACTCGCGAAAGATCACTAAGTTTCGACCCGGACATAGGTGTAGTGGGGGTTCCTTCAGATGGTGTAGTTGTTGTAGGCCACATAAGTGCGGGGTTCTTTTAGATGGTGCAGTTGTTGCAGGCCACATAGGTGCGTGGTTCTTTCAGATGAGTATAGTTGTTGTAGGCACAATGTGTCCTACCAGGAGTTTGAGATATCTTACTTACCTCTTATTTTATGTACCAAAAAAAAAGATGTGTCCTTAAAAAGTTAGAGGAAATGTAATAACACTAAACTATTATCTTTGGATGGTGTAGTTGTTGTAGGCCACATAGGTGCGGGGTTTTTTCAGATGAGTATAGTTGTTGTAGGCGCAATGTGTCATATCAGGAGTTTGAGATACCTTATCCACCTCTCATTTTATGTACCCAAAAAAAAATATGTTCTCAAAAAGTTAGAGGAAATGTAATAACACTAGACTATTATCTTTGGTCATTACTAAGCGTTTGGTATATAATGGTGTTCTTAAAGGACTTTGCTTCTTAATTTGACAAAATCAGAAACTAATCCTTAGTTAGGATAATTAAGTAAAGAATTGTTACTAAATTGTCTTTCACCCGTTATCTTTCACTTGAAAATTAGAAATATTGGGATCAAATTGGACTTATTCTTTTCTCTAAGTTAAACTAGAGAGAAACTAATTACCAGCCACAATTTTGATTTATCTAGTGGTAGATTATGGTTGCCCCCGTATAAAAATTCAACTCCCTTTAGCCCATAAAATGTAGCTCTTAGTTCTGATTATTTTATTTTGATACAGTTTGTAACAACTCAAATCAATTTGGAGCATATTAAGGCTTCATTCTTTATTACAAGTATAATATCTCAGTTTCACATCGAAATAAGTGAAATATTTTAATATGTATGTAACGTTACAAACTAATGTTAATAATACCTCTAGTTATGACTTTTTGTGCGATCGGTGGTGTGTTAAGATAATTCAAAAAAATATTATTGAGACTGTAAATTGAGTCTTAATATGCTAAGATTTAGTTTGACTTGAAATAAATTTGACACGAATTTTTACATATGGTATTTGAGCCAACTATTGAAAACTCAAGTTGGGTCATCCGAGACAAAAAATAGAAAATAGAGACACAAAACATAACCTGACGAGGAGGTCATAATTTAACTGGGAAAATTTGTAACATCAAAACAAGTTCCAAACTACTATAAAAAAAAACTTCAATTATGACCTATTAGGTTTTGTGAACGTCTAAATTGATCTACGAAGGTAATATTAAAAAGGTAAATTGGACGTTGGTATGATATGAACTGATTGAGGTATAACATAATTCTTTGGAAACGTTCATATTCCATATAGGTTAATAGATATATGGGTGTGTGCATGTATAATGCCCACGAACCGCTTAACCGGTTAACCCATTAGGAACAACGCCCGGGCAACAGATATAGAGGTCCCATGTTAAACCCGGCCCATTTGATCTATACCCACTTAGGCCTAAACTTTTCCTTTAATAGTTTTAGTGATAAGCTTTTTTCATTTTCAAATGTATACTAGCTTGTGTGCCTTCTCAACATGGGTTATCTCTAAATAATAATAAAAAGTTTAATACCATCCTCCACAATCTATTGTTTATCTTCTAAGCTACAACCTAATTGAAAATATCGATCATGTTATTATATATATATATATATATATATATATATATATATATATATATATATATATATATATATATATATATAAATATGAGTAATCTTACCTTCAAAGATGTCTATATAATTTGGTCTAATTGAGGAACACAAACATGTCCATTTTATGTCACAGTGATTGAATTCTTCAGAAATTTGCAATTTAATTCACTATACAATCTGCAGTTGAAGCTTTGTGCTTTTTGAGAATCCCAGCACTATTTGAAAATATAATTAAAAGATCAAATATATTTATGTAGCATATTTTCGTTGACAAATATAATAATCAACTTCCTTATTAAGTAACATAATATTGTGTCAACATGTACACTTCAAAAATAAAAAGTTCATAATACATTAAAATACACTTTTTTTTTATTGTAATACATCAAGCTTGTGACTTTATAGAAGAATCTATCCACATTTGCTTCTATACAGATTATCTATTTTCCATGAAAAAGAGTGACCACTTAAAGGGCATGCCACGTTGTTACTAGAATGTTAAGAAATCTGATGAAAAAATCAACAAAATCTTCATTTGTATGTATTTTGACTCAATTTTTGTACCATGACTTTCAAAATCATCCTCTTGCAATTGTTGTGATCTGCCTTTATATATAACAGGTACGAAAGGTATTTTCTTCCCTCATTGAATAATGTTGTAACTTGTAAGGATGCACTATGTACCTCTAAAATCAAATGGAAGTTGAGATTTCTGAAAATTGACACCACAAACATACCCATCGTGCTCATCAGACCTGAATATATCACAAACTTGGTCAACTTTGTCATTAGAAGGATATATATAACATTCACCTAGTGATACATATAATCACCAGCTTTACACTAAATATTAATTTGTACACTCAAATATTATATACTAATTTATTCATTTCATGACCATCTATACTTGAGAGATGCTGAAAAATACAATCATGAAGATAAATTACTGAGTTTAGCCTTTTGGTCAAGGTGAATCATCATTCTAATCTTACCATAAAATATGGGTCTTTTTAACATGTGTCCTAAGGGTACATGCTAAACACACAGTTTAAAAGAATATTCTCTTGAACTGTGTGCGTATTCCTTGATTTCTGCATTTGCACCAAGTTCAAGAAAATATGCACACAATTCAAAAGAATATTCTCTTGAACCGTGTGTTTAGCATGTGACCTAAGGACACGTGTTAAGAAATTCTATATTTTGTTGATCCCATATAAAAGAGATAAAAATGTACAAACCCAAATCTATAGTCTAAACATAATATTCTAATAGCCAAGGAAACAATCATAATTAAACTATATATTATAATGATACGAATTTTGTCAAGATTCACTCTAATGTATTCAATAGCCTTTGTGCATGTGTGGATATATCATATTTAGAAAATAATTTAGAATTGATAGTGATCAATCTTTATAGATGTTGTCACCCTAATGATCAAAGTACTAAAATTATTACATCGTTAAAAATTAAATGTTTAGTAGACCCAATAAAATTATTTAAATTTTATTTTCCGATGCTGCCAAGCTAACTTCATCAAAGAATGCAAATATAAAATATTTTTAAAATCCATCAACTCCTACTTACCTATAAAAGCTTAGTAGAGATAGATATTCCTAAAGTCCATAAGAGGTGGACTTTTTACCCCCAAGAGTATTTTGGTAATAAAGTGAGACGCCAGGGAGTGACTAAAAGGTATACCTCACTTAGGTTTGTACGTGTACCAACTCATGTGTACAAAATCTGCTTGGTATGCACAGAATATTTAATATAAAAATGTATGAAAATAATCAACAACTTGCATACCAATATACTTGACATCACAATCATGCATGTTGTATACGTAGGGGGAACTACCACAACTCAAAATAGATTACCATCCAGATGTGTTTGAATATTTCATTGCTATCAAGCAATCTGTATCATTCTTCACCTTGTTGAAACAAATCTTGATTTTCCTTCCTTTTTCCATCCTAAGTTAAACAATAAATCATCTACTTCCCTTCCTTGCTAATTTAAATGATTGTTAGATCATGTTGGGAAATTTTATTTATTGGGGCCCAGACTCCTTTAAGATTCCACATGAGTTACTATATATGTTTATTGCAGCAACCTAGCTTCAAACCACATTTATCTTCTAAAAATAGGCTTATAGAAATATAGAAACTCACCTATGCACACTGAAAAGTCTAAACTGGTATGAATTCCATAGTCTATCTTTATACAATCGAAGGGAACTACAATCCTATACTTTTACACTCCAAAAAGATTATCTTACTGTTAACGCCAAGATTCGTCTACGCACTTCAATCACTAAGAACGCGTCAATTCTGCACAGAAACGAGTCCGCACTCAGAGTTCCGGACAGTTTTGCTGTCGAGGGATAGCTCAGGCGTGAGAGTTAGTACAGGCTGAACAAGGTGTATAACAATGGAGACTTATAGCTTTAGTGTTTGATTTTGCATTACCTTTGAAATGAGAGAGAAGCCTTGTATTTATACTTCATCATCCACCTATTAAACCTGGACCCCACATGACAGCATAGCATTCTATCACCATCAATCAAATCATGCAAACCAACCTGGTTAAAACACAAGTCAACCTAGTTAGGAAATTACATTCCTTAACTGGACTGTCCCCAACCAACAAAGACCTCCACGTGGGGTAAAGTCCTCCACGTGGGGTCGAGCCCAAATCTTCCATGCGGGGTCGGGCCCATCGAACTCATGTCCTAACATTGCCCCCTACTCTTTTATTATAAAAAAGGCATATAATAAAAGAGTATATAAAAATAAAACTAATCCGTTAGTCTAGAATCCAAACGACCCCTTAAATGTGTAACCGCCCCAAGAAAGGGGGCCCATCTAAATCCTTTTTGGAACCAAAACCGCCATCATTGCCCCCACGCGCCCCCAAGGGGCCCACCATAATTAATAAAATGGCGCCGCCTCTAGGAATCGTGCCGATTTTGAAGGGTCACTTTTATCAAAATTGTTTTTTCCCCCAAAAATTGACCGCCATTTTTCAGATTTGAGCTCCCAAACACTTGAAGCTTTTCTCTGTGCTCTCAACCTTTTTACTGCATCCCCACACCAACTCCGGCAAACCTTTTCCTGTTAGCCTTACTTTCAGTCGATCAATGGCAACTACAGATGCCTCCAGATCCTCTAAACCCTCTAAAACCACGGCCTCCGCAGCTGCCGCCATTGTTCTTCCTGTCCCTGCCATAGCCGTGACAACGGATGCTATAATAGTCGCCACCGTCGTCGCTGGTACTAGTTCCACCTCTCAATGCCCTATTACCAGCTCTGATTTCCCCGACAATCCTTTCTCTATTCCATCACCAAAAACCGAAGCCGAACTGGAAAATATAAAAATGTTGGAGGAATACTCGGTCGAAAAATCGTACCAACATATTAACACCAGGTCCTCCATCAAAACCCAAGAACTCGCCGCCATTCACGAACAATACCAAATCCCCATTACTTACGAATTTCGTACAACCAATCGCAATCTGTATGAAAGGATGTATCGTCGCCCCGATGGCTGGACTGTCGTATTCTCTCACGCCTTGAAGTACGGACTTCGTTTCCCCCTTCATCCCTTTATTTTAACTTTTCTCAGCGTCGTTGGGGTCGGACTTGCCCAACTTATCCTGAACTCTTTTATTCACCTTGTCTGCTTCATAGCGTTCTGCCATGAGTACAAAGTCGAACCGACCTTAGACTTCTTCTTCGCCTTGTTCACCGTGATCCGATTAAGGGAATCCGAATTTCGTCAGATCAGCAAACTACCAGTCAAAGGAGCTCAAAAGCGATCCCTGATGAAGACTCCTACTAGCAATAAGGAATGACATTCCCATTGGTTTTATATCCGAGGCCCCAACATCGCCCCGATCTCAGATTGGGTTACCTTTTCAAAAAATACAAATAATATTGACGGATTCCCAGCCGAACGTTTTGAAGAATTCAAGTGTTTTGTCAGTATGATGCCCGAAGAGGAATGGGATTTCGAGCTCCTTAGCAGCCAGACGTGGTATCGTGCTTTAGTATTTTTATCGTGCTTTAAAGTTTCTTCAAAATATACTGACTCGAATTTTCCATTCCTCAGTGTCACCTATCAAGCCGACCGTGCCGGTTGACATCGGCCGATCTCCTTCTCTGCATAACAAATCTTCTTTCGCCAACCCCGAATCAGGACCTTCGACTATAGAGCCCATTGCCGCCCAACCGATAACAGCCATTCCCATGATCTAGCCATCCAAAAAGAGCACTCTAGAGATGAGCAGGTCAGAAAAGATGGTTCTGATGAAAAGGAAACAGCTCCGCAAGAAGACCTTGGTCTGACCTTCTTCACCTACTCCAACTCCCAATCCGTTCCCTCTGGAAATTATTACCGAGGAGGAGACCGAAGAGGAAATATTGGAGCCTCTTGCAAAAAGGCTTCGCAAAGAAGCATCTTCTTCTTCGGCACCCCCTCCCCCAACTGCCCACATTCAAGAGGTCAAGCCCCAACCTTCTAACCTGTCATCCAGCAACGTTCCCAAACCCAGAACCCTATGGCCCCAGACTCCAGTCGATCCGTTCCTATATGACCTCATTGACCACTTCATCCTTCCTGCTGGCAATGATCGATTCAAGGATCATCCTCCTAAATAATTTCTAGAAGACTATACTAGGCTTCAATTCCAGGTAAGCTTTGACTACGTTGTTACTTGTTCGCTTCATCCGTTGCCATTAATCTTTAACCCGAACGAAAATTTCTCCTTTGCAGTCCAATTCGGTTCTTGCCCGATCACTTCCCTCCTTGTGCCATATGTCTCAGAAGAATAAGGACATCGCTGCGGAGAATGCATTTTTGAAAGGCGATATCCAAACCCTAGAGTCCGACTTAGAGAAAGAAAAAGATCTTCATATCGGCACTCAAAATAAGATCACAGGCGCCAGTCGAGAAAATTACCAGCTTCGGAATCAAATAAATATTCTCCAATCTGAAATCGCAGAACATGAGAAGCAGAACGACCGCCTTATGAAGGAGCGGGTATTACTGAAGGAGAATGATGTCGATCAGAAGAAGGCGATATCCCTCCTCGAAAAACAAATTAAAAAGATGCACTTCAAATTTAAAGACCTGATTCAGACTCACAATGCCCTGGAGAAAGAATATGTCGAGCTGAAGGACTAAGGACCGACAATGACCAAAGAGGCTAGGCTTCAAATAATTAAAGAATATAGCAAGTCTCCCGAGCTGGCAGATAAGGTCATTCTTCAATTTTCTAAGGGCTATCAAAGCCAAGGTAGCTGGGCTAGATATCTCCATCCTTGACTCTTAGGATGATGAAGAAGAAACCGAAGAACAACTTCTGAGGCAATCCCAATAGAGTTTTTGCTATTGTGTCCATATTTCTTTTTGACTCATAATGTAAGAAGTACAATTTATAACAACATCGAATATCAATGAAATAGTACAAAGTTTTCGATATCACAAACTTATGTCGTCTCATATTGATAAACATACAAATTTTAGATTACTGGAAATAAGAAATAACATGACTTACTGATAATATCTCCCAAGTCTCCCAGCATGCCGCGTATTCTTAATATCCGAACCATCCATAGCCCAAAACCGGTAAGTTCCTGGCTTCGGCACTTCAATAATTTCATAAGGTCCTTCCCAATTCGGCATGAGTTTGCCTGAATTCTGGGGGTAGATGTTGCTGCTTCCCGAAGGACTAAATCGCCGACTTCAAACCTCCTAACCTTAACCACTTTGTTATAATGTTTGGCAGTTCTCCTCTGATAGGCAGCTAACCTTATCAAGGCGGACTCCCGAACTTCATCTAACATATCTAAGTTAAGGCGAAGTCCTTCATCATTATATAACTCTTTGTACTAGCTGACCCGAAACGATGGAGAGCCAACTTCAACTAGAACAAAGGCATCGGTCCCATAGGCAAGTCTAAATGGCGAATCACCTATTGTTCTTCTAGTTATTGTCTGATATGCCCACAACACACTAAACAACTCTTCGGGCCATCTCCATTTAGCTTCATCCAGCCTCCTTTTGACTCCATTAAGTAGAGTTCGGTTGGTAACTTCTACTTGTCCATTTGATTGAGGATGGACAACGGAAGTCTTCCGATGTTAAATCCCCAAATATGTAAGAAATTATTCAAACTTCGAACCTACAAACTGCCTCCCATTATCCAAAATGAGTACCATTGGAATCCCGAAGCAATAGACCACAAACTCCTTAAAAAAATTTAAACATTCCTGTTCTGTGATTGTTCGAAGTGGTTTGGCTTTTACCTATTTTGTCATGTAATCAATTGCTACCACCACGAAACTGAGTTGTCCTTTAGCTTTCGAAAAGGGTCCTAAAATATCAATTCCCCACATGGCAAACGGGATCGACGACAAGACCAAACATAGTTCTTCGAGAGGTTGATGAGGAATTGTTCCGTTTAATTGGCACTTAGGGCACTTTTTCAGATATTCCTTTACTTCTTGGAAAATAGTTGGCCAGTAGTAAGTCTGCCTTAAAATTTTATACGCTAATGCCTTAGCACCCATATGATCCCCGCAAATCCCTTCATGAACTTTTCGAAGTACATAATCTGCTTCGGAGGGAGTCAAACACTTCTGCAATGGCGAAAAGAATGTTCTTCGGTATAAATCCCCATCGATTAAGATAAAGAAGGAGCTTCGATGTTTTATCTTTTTAGCTTGCATTCGATCCGAAGGAAGGACGCCATCGGCTTGATATGTAATGTATGGGGTGAGCCAACAATCCATCCGTTCTATCGGGAATACCCCTGACCTCTGAATACTCGGCTCATTCAAAACTTCCAAATACACCGATCCACTAAAAGTAATAACTTCGGTTGTGGCCAATCTCGCCAACGCATCAGCTATCGTGTTGTCTTTCCGATCAACCCCTTGTATTCTATATGACCTAAAATAATGCAGTTGATCTTTGACCGCGACCAAGTATTTTGTCATCTTTTCCCCACGAGCCTTGTACTCCCCTGATATCTGTTTAACCACTAGTTGGGAATTGCTGAGGATAACCAAATGTTGCACTTCTAGACTTCTCGCCAACCGCAATCCCGCCAAAACGGCTTCATATTCTGCCTCATTATTGGTTGCTTTGAACTCGAAGCGAATAGCCTGCTGGACCTTGAATCCTTCTGGATTTGACAAGATAACTCCCGTTCCACTAACATCCGAAGTGGAGGATCCATCCACGTAAAGTGTCCATGATGTGTGAACCGGCTGAGCATCGGATAATGAACCCACAGTTAAACCTGAAGAATCGATGTCGGGTTCAGTGAACGAGCATTCCACCATGAAGTCGGCCAGTGCCTGACCTTTTATTGTCGTTTGAGGATGATATTCCAGAACGAACTGAGTCAATTCCATTGCCCAGGCCGAAAGATGTCCTGACAGGTTCGACTTGTTCAAGACCTTCTTCAAAGGTTGATCTGTATATACTACCACCAATCTTCCTTGAAAATAGTGCCTAAGCTTCCTGCTGGCTATCACAAGTGCATAGGCAAATTTTTCTAAATTGGGATACCTGGTTTCAGCGTCCCGAAGTACATAGCTGACATAATAGACGTGGCACTGCCTTCCCCCCGCCTCCCAAACTAAAACCGCTCCCACGGCCATAGAGCTTGTCGCCAAGTACAGATACAAAGGTTCCGAAGGGATAGGTTTCACCAAAAGAGGAGCTGAGGATAGATACCTTTTAATCTCTTGGAACGCATCTTCACACTCCGAAGTCCACTGTAAGGTCTTCTCATTCTTAGGTCCTTTCAGAGTATCGAAGAAAGGTAGACACCGTTCTGCCGATTTTGACATGAATCTGCGAAGTGCTGCAATCCTGCCAGTCAATCGTTGTACATCTTTAAAAGACTACGGAGATTTCATGTCTAAAATAGCTTTGATTTTCTCTAGATTGGCTTTAATCCCCTTTTTGCTAAGCAAGTATCCAAGAAACTTGCCAGAACCAAGACCAAACGTACACTTAGTCGGGTTCAGCCGGAGTTTATGTCTTCTGACAGTGTCGAAGCAATTTTCCAAATCATCTAGGTGATCCCGAACTCCCATACTTTTAACGATCATGTCGTCCACGTATACCTCCATGTTTCAGCCCAACAACTTCGCAAACACAAAGTTCATCATTCTCTGATAAGTAGCCCCTACATTCAGCAACCCTAACGTCATTTTCTTATAAGCGTATATCGCTCGATGTGTAATGAATGTTATCTTCGGGATATCTTTCTTATCCATAGAAATCTGATGGTATCCCGAAAAGGCATCCATGAAGCTCAGCATATCAAATCCGAAAGTAGAATCAATCAGCTGGTCGATATGCATAAGTGGATAAAAATCTTTCGGACAGGCTTTATTCAAATCAGTATAGTCGATGCAGACTCTCCACTTGTCATTCTGCTTTCGTACCAAGACCACATTAGCCAACCACTCCGGGTAATCAATTTCATAAATGAAATCTACTTTCAGTAATTT
The DNA here is from genome assembly GCA_034770075.1 of Aralia elata. Taxonomy (NCBI): domain Eukaryota; kingdom Viridiplantae; phylum Streptophyta; class Magnoliopsida; order Apiales; family Araliaceae; genus Aralia; species Aralia elata. Next base: position 20,426,085 of record CM068386.1, read on the forward strand.
GGCAATCTCATCATCTATGATCTTCTGCCTATCAGGAGCAAAGATCTTCCTCTTCTGTCGAATAGGTTTTTTGGTTGAGTCCACACACAACTTGTGGACAGCCACCGATTTTTCAACTCCGGGCATATCAGTGGGTTCCCAGGTAAAGATGCCTGCATAGACTCGACGTAATTCTATTAAATTTGTCTGGAACAGCTCCGCCAGTCCCGAGCCTATTTTAACCAACTTATCGTCTTTACCCGGGATCGGCTCTATCTCTTCTGTCTCTTCAGCAGGTAAAGCGAGGGGTTCTGTACTTCCTTCGGTGAATGGCTCAACCTCGATAGCCATCGTTTGCTTTTGCTTGCTGACCCCCACCGCAGAAGATATCAGCGAATTTCGATAGCACCTTCGTGCCATGTCCAAATCGCTCTTTTACCTCATCGACCCTACCTGGAGTGGGGAATTTCAACTTAAAGTGAGATATCGAGGTGACTGCCTGTAGTGCTGCCAAAGTGCGTCTACCCAAAATGGCGTTGTAAGCCGAATCTACATGCACCAGAAAGAATATTACTTTAACCTCCACCTACTCAGGTGTCGTACCGAAGATCACCGAAAGCTCAACGGTCCTAGCCACCCGAACTGGATCATTGTTGAATCCATACAAAGGGGGTTCTTGTCCTACCTCCATCCTTACTCCCCCCCAGGTCTAACCTATTGTATGCATGAGTATACAATATGTTGACCGAATAACCATTATCAATCATTATGCGCTTCATATCCTTTGATCCGACCTGCGCCGTAATAGCCAATGCCCCTTCATGCGGATCGATGGGCTCCGATGAGTAATCCTCATCGGTAAAAAAAATCGATGTATTGGGAAATAATCGGTCCCTTACCAAAGGTCGTTCCAAGACTGACAGTATTGCATCCATCAATCCCCGCCTCTTCTTCTCGACTTTCTTTTCGAACGTTCCCCTAGTGATAACATCAACATAGTTTCGGGGAGGAGGGTTCGATGGGGTTTATGCTTCTATCTACCTATTATTTTTTGCCCTTCTTTGAACACCAGAACTAGAGTCTTGCCGACCCACAATGTACTGTACCAATTCACCACTCTGGATCTTCATCTCTATCAGGTCTTTCAAATTATAACAATCCTCCGTGTCGTGACCAGATATTTGATGGTATTCACAATAACGATTGGGATTGCCCCTGTGGGATCAGGTAGTAGTTGGGCAAGGTTCAAAAGAGGGTTGATCTCTGATCTCCTCGAGGATCTTTGCTCGACCCATAGTAAGAGGTGTGTAGACTTTATTCACATTCTTCTTCGAAAAGGGCGGTTTTCCCCCTCCTGAACCACATTCTGAACCACATGCGCCATAAAAATTACGCTTCGGCTGGTTGTCGGGCCGAGGAGCGTGATTTCGATCCTTATATTTAGACTTTTTCTCTGACCGATCTTGAAGGTTCAAACTCTTATAGGCCTCTTCTATTGTGATGAGTCCCTCTTATCAACCATAAGTTTCAGCCAAATCCATAGGTGGGTTAAGAATGAGGTCTTTCCATAAATCTTTTGATTTAGTAGCATCCAGACCCATAGTGAAGAACCCAACCGCCTGCTGTACATTCAAATTAGATACCGTACCAGCCATTTCTGGGAATCTTTTCACATACTCACCCAAACTCTCCCCCGATCTCTACTTAACCTGCGTCAAAGCTGTGGCCAGTTTCCCTCGCTTCTTGTTACTCTCGAACCGTACATGAAATTTATCACTTAAATCCTGCCATGATCCTATAGAGTTCAGGGGGAGTGACGCCATCCATTCCCGAGCAACATGTTTTAATGTAGTGACAAACATGTGGCATTTGGCGGCATCGGGATGATCATAATAGTTCATTATCTAGTTATATTCGTGAGTATGATCATAGGGATCGCCTATGCCGTCATACGATTCCAAAGGCGGCATCTTCTTAGTTTTGTCTGCCTTTATTTGCTCTATTTCCATGGTAAAAGGCGAGTTTGTGGCGTTCGGCAACTCCTTAGCCTGAACGACTTCGGCCAACTTTTATTCTAGCTCAGCCAAACGTCTGATGAGGGGATCAGCTTCATCCCTTCGGGGTGGCGATCTAGGCCAACCACCTTGTCATGATCCCCTTACCTCTAAAACATTGTCCCTGGAATGGCCTACTCGTCTGTTCCGGTCTGGTGTGCAGCTCGTGGGCCTGCTTCTGTCCTGTGAGCGACTTTTTTGCCTCCTTCGAGCTGGAGAGCGGCTCTGTCGCCTGCTCATTTACCGCGAAGGGCTTTAGCGCATGCCGCGAATTTGGGAGCGACTATTTAGCCTACTCTCATCCTGCGAGCGGCTTCGGTGCCTACCACGGACTGGGGAGCGACTATAGTGTCTGCTCTAAACTGGAGAGCGGCTATGGTGCCTACTCTGAACTGGAGAGTGACTATGGTGCCTGCTCCGAACTGGTCCAGAACCATTCGAACGATATGTCCTGGATTGGCTCCGATCAGTAAGTTGTGGACCATGGGGTCGGCTTGAAGAGACCTCCTCTTCTCCTTCCAGCCTAGCTAAATGTTCAGCTATTTCTTACTGTTGTCGACGTAAGGCTTCTACTATATCAAAATTTTGCGCCCTGCGTTGGGTCAAAATCCACTATCGTTTATCCCCATGATCAGCGTTATTTTCTTGGTAAACAAGGGTTCGAGCCGGAGTACCCGCCAGATGGGTCGAAGGCTCCGGCGTTTACTGATTAGTAGGAAACAAACGACGACGAACCGGTGCTGACTGGACTTACAGGGGCGCCCTAGGTTGACCTTTTGGTCCCAACCTCTCCCTTGTCGACGATCTAAGTCGATCAAGGACTGATCTCCGTAGTGGGGTATTGGAATCAGCTGACCTCTCTTCCCGGTTAAAAGTTATATTCACCATTTCTACTATTCCTTTCTCCTATCTTATGAGTGATTGAAAAGTAACACTATAGTAGTGCTAATGTTAACGCCAAGATTCGCCTACGCGCTTCAATCACCAAGAACGCGTCAATCCTGCACAGAAACGAGTCCGCACTCAGAGTTCCGGGCGGTTTTGTCATCGGGAGATAACTCAGGCGTGAGAGTTAGTACAGGTTGAACAAGGTGTCTAACAATGGAGACTTATAGCTTTAGTGTTTGATTTTGCATTACCTTTGAAATGAGAGAGAAGCCTTGTATTTATACCTCGTCATCCACCTATTAAACCTGGACCCCACAAGACAGCATAACATTCTATCACCATCAATCAAATCATGCAAACCAACCTAGTTAAAACACAAGTCAACCTAGTTAGGAAATTACATTCCTTAATTGGACTGTCACCAACCAGCAAAGACCTCCACGTGGGTTAAAGTCCTCCACGTGGGGTCGGGCCCAAATCTTCCATGCGGGGTCGGGCCTATCGAATCCATGTCCAAACACTTACTTTGATATAATCAACACATGGAAGGAAAAAAAGGCCTCACACACACACACACACACACACACACACACATATATATATATATATATATATATATATATATATATATATATATATTAAAGATAGATCTAACGCATACCTCTTAACTCACTTAACTTTATTATAACTACGTCTTTTTGAAAATTCTTTTAAAAAACAAGTAGGGCCGCAGATGACATTTTTGTAAATAAAAAGAAAGCAAGTGGAATCACTCTCTTTTAATATTATTTTATTTTTAAAAAAAATCTCCAAAACGACGTAGTTTAATAAAGGCATGCTATTTAAGATGTATGCTTTAGATCCATCATATATATATATATATATATACACACGCGCCTAGGATCAGGTCCGGACTCCCGGACCTGATCAAAATCCGGACCCCAATTTATTTATTTTTTTCGTTTTTTTTCCAAAATAACTAATAAAAAATATATAGTTATTGTTTGTACTGAAAAAATTTGCTAATACACTGTTTTGGGTATGATTTGGATACATATAACAAATAATATTGTACCGACTGTACAACACTGTTTGTTATATGTATCCAAATCATACCCAAAACAGTGTATTAGCAAATTTTTTCAGTACCAAAAATAACTATATATTTTTTATTAGTTGTTTTGAAAAAAAAACGAAAAAAAAAGTTTGGGGTCCGGATTTTGATCAGGTCCGGGAGTCCGGACCTGATCCTGCCTCTCTATATATATATATATACACACACACATACTAAGACCTTAATTTCACCGTAAAATTTTCTTTGGGCGCTTGAAAAGTAAAGATAAATCTTACTTTAAAATGAATTTATTTCCAATAAGTCACAAACACTAAAGATGGAATCATAATTAGGAATGAGATAATACTACAATAATAGAAATAATAACACACTTTTATTATAAAATTATTCAAGAAAATATAACTCACGACACTGATTGAACAACATTACTACAAAATTGTCAAAAGTCTATATAATAATACATAATTCAGTTCAAATACTCTTATTAAACCTAATAGCCTCTAAAACAAATCTTGTTAAGTTGAATATAAATCTTAAAATACTATAATTACAAACACTTAAGGTTCAACAAGTAAAACTAAGAAGTGTACCTCAATTTGATGGTACGCGGAGGAATGTAGCCATTTTCAATCGTTTGTACACATGTCTGAAAGATATGAAATAGTTAATTGGGCTTTTAGTTAAAAGCAATTGAATATTTCGCGTTTAATATTGTAATAATGATTTATGTATGAAAGGATATTAGATATCAAATTCTAATATACGTACATATCTATAGAAAATATACATATCTATACTAATAAACCTCTTGACAAAACATATCTATAGAAAATGATGTATAACCCCTTAATAATGAACCAATAAAATTTGCATAATTAATATTAATAAGCAAACATAAAATACGAAAAGAAAGAGGAGATATTTATGTTTGACAAAACTGTAAATGACTTTTGACTTAATTTTTGGTAAGCTCATCAACTTTAATTAGTTTCTGATTTGGTTTATTTTTTTTAAGTAAAGGCAAAAAAAATTGCCTTTAAAAAATTTTGTACAAAAATGCCAAGCTCCAAGACATGTCACTTAGTTTCAGAATTATCCCTGAATTTAGTACAACATGTCTGTACTTGTTTATTCTTTTATATTTATGATTTTCAATTTATATTTTTGTTTTTATTTGCTTTCATCAATAGTTGCAAATACATAATATACTTTCAATAATCATGTTTTGTAAAAATTAAATCAAATATTAAGTTCTTGAGTATTTTTTCCCCTTAAGTTGGTATTAATTATTATTATTAAATAAGAAAATTCTATAGCTAGATCTCGTTCATTTAAGAACTAGCAACAATCGTTACAAAAATTGAGCAATTTCAATTATTTTATAAAGGGTAATATTAGAGATCTCAGTTTTTTGTCTCAAAAAGTATTTCAAATGATATCGCATCATTTCATTAATTAGAGGTAGATTTCATGTGATAACTAAAGTTAAATAAGTTCTTTTGAATAAAATTTTGTAAATTAACATAAAAAAGGAGTTAAAATACATTTTAAAACTGATAAAATATATAAAAAGGTCAAGAGTCTTGAAAGTTTTTCACTCCTGACTAGGACTCTTTTCAACAACCTCATTTATTTTTCCCTTTTCCATCCACATAATTATATACTCCAAGGCTATTCGTACATTTAATATAATTCTATTCTAAACTTTGGGACCATTCCTCATCCTCACTATATTGGAGACGCAATAATATTTTAGTGACAAAAGATTAAATACAAAAAAAGAATATAAAATGATGTAGATGACAGTTATTAGTTATAATTATTGAACTCACTCATGTATAGTAGAATATCCACTAATTATAATCTGACGCATCGTTTTGTATTTAATTTTTTGTAATTATCTTTTATCAGCGTAACATTATTCATTGAAAACGTCTATCTAGATTGTGAATGGACGAGATTTAAAATAAAAATAATATGTACGCAAGTTAAAATACGCTGCTATTACTAACTGACGTGGGCTACTACTATTACTAGTGAGTGCAATGAATACTTAAATATTGAGGTACAAAAACCCCACTATCACCCCCACCACACACCATACTTGGGTACCTAATCATTGAAAAATATCATCAAGACACAGCTCAATGAAAGTGAAATTTAAGTACATAAACAAGTTGAAATGAAGATATGGTGCCCGGAAAATATATGTCTAGAATGCCTAATAGAATTTTGAATGCTTATACAGTACAACAGTTTTGGGAATTCCGGACATATCCATCCCTAGACGACTATCTATTTGATATTATTGTCGTTACAGGTGGTTATTATTCATTAATAACTTCTTGGAAGAAAATTTGATTTTGTAGCTGAGCTGACCAAGCCCCTTTGAGTATACTAGGAGCCTGGCGATAGGCGTCGCGTGTATAATTCATATTTTTTGTGCAGTTAATTTTAATAATTAAAATCTTAGTAGAAGGATAAAATAGAATACTATTAAATTTGGAGGATGAAATATGAAAAAAATTTAAAGTAAGGGACTAAATTCGGAAAAAAAACTTTGGTGAAGCCTCTTGCTTGACCAAGCAGGTAGATGCCTCCCGCTAAATATATATAGATACTTTTTTGTTGGTTGAGAGATCCCACTTAGTTTTTTATTATTATTATTAATTGAGAACTTACACTATTATACATTTCAAATTTTCAATTTTAACGGTTTATGGAGGAGCCCGAGAAAGGGGCAAAAGAGAAATTAGGTGAAAACCTAAGAAAAACTTACCTTTCTAAATCTTCTGAAGTTCGTTGGCTGAATTTTTTCGCAATGTGCACTTGACATGAATTTTTTGTCATGGGTAGGGTTGCTCTATTATCTTCTTAGAAGAATGATCAATGAAAAGTGTTTTATAATGCATACTTTTTTATGGTGACTTAACCATATTAAAATTAATTAATTATTAATTATTACTTAATTATAGTTTGTTCAAATGCAAGGTAGTACAATTGTTGTACTGCTACTAAATAGTTTTTGTCCAATGTCCATCTTTGTAAGTTGTTTGTAGTACTGTGTTCCTTCAGCATAAATGGCACCTGTGTTAGATTCAACTCACTCGATCAATATAACTTTACTAAAGCATCGGCAACTAAAAAGTCTATCTTTCTAACCATTGGATTATAAGTTCACAATTAAAGTTTGTGTACATGTTACTTATATTTAATTTGGGGCCAAAAAGTTAGTGTCAAATGTAAATTAATTGTGTATGAAGTATACATAATTGTGGTCATGTGGATAATTAAAAATAGAGAATTGATATTTTCACAAGGGAAATTGATATTTTTGCAAGACTCCCTTTACATGAATAATAAATAAAACTCACATTCATGTGAACGAGATCTTGTAAAAATATCAATTTTTTTCTTATAGAAGTAACAATTCCCTAAAAATAATGCATATCCTAAATATGAGGGAGTAAAGAAGTTTAAAACCCTAATAATATATTCAAAATAACTATAAGAATATACGGTTGATATTATCAGAACAAAAATAATATCGTCAGAACAAAATTGATGTTGTGATAAAATTAGACTCAACAATAAAATATGAATCATATATGGACAATTATCATAAGTAACTTTAAATGTATCTCTCTAATTTTGAAAAATAATTAGTATAGATAAGGGCACATAAGAATGTTATTATATGAAGATGAAAGCAAGTAGCCGAGATTCAAAAATAATGATTAGGCAAAAATAAATAAATAAATAAATAATAATAATAATAATGATTAGGTCAAGATTAGGTAATTACACCAGACGCCCCCTCTCCTGCCCCATTTATATCGAAAGCAGCTTCTGAAAAATTTTAAGCCACTTTTCCTGTGTATGGACTAGGGAGTAGTAATGCTTGATCCCTAATTATTGCTAACTATTGGGTGAAAACCAGCCATAAGTCTTAATTTGTGCCTTCCACAAAAATATATCATGCCATATATTATATCCATCAAAATATATAGAAAAGGATTATTAATAGACCATTGAGTGTATTATATTATATATTTCATGAGTTATGATTATGGTACACTTTATTTTTACAAACTAACAGCAAGCCTTGACTTAGTCAAAACCTTTACACTCTCGTACTGAATTTTAAAATAGACAAAAAAAAAAGAAGTGGATGAAAAACTTAAGTTTTTTTCCAACTTCTTTGTTATGGAATTCTTTAATGGACCGAAAAATATAGAAATTAATGGAAAATTTAATTATTTTTTTTGTCAAATTTTTTTGAGAAAAAATTAAATAACATAAGATCATCTTTTATAATCTTTATTATTCCCTTTAGATTATAAATATAATAAACCAAATATAAGGGTAACTTAGTAATTTAAATATGAAATTTATGTTTTCTTTTCTTTTCTTTTTCTTTATAAACTCAATAACAACATGAAAGAAAATATACAAATTTTCTATTCTTTTCTTTTTCATTATAAATTAAGTTTTTATTTTTTTTCTTTTTCATTCCGAACTCAAAAACAGAGTGTTAGGTTATGTTTGTTTATAAGTACCATATTTATAATTAACCGAGTCGAATCTGATAAAAAAAATGTACATTACCTTAATTCTATCAAATGTAAAAGCTGGGATTAGAGAAAAGAAAAGTAGATTTTATATATGAGTTAGAGCAAATGATATATTGACAGTGAAACACTCTGTTGTCCTAGGTAATTAAGGGTGTGCGTGTACCCTATGAAAAGAATCTAGATACTTTAAACAGTAGAAATACCATGTACATATATAGTGAGAGAGAGAGAGAGTAGAAAATGGAGGTCAAAAAGTTGCATGCAGTTACTATATATAGTAACCAAATGTTTCTCTCCAAGTTCCTCTCTACTGGGAACTCATATTCTAGCCTTGTGCCTATTGCAGAGGAAGCAACGTAGCTCTATATCCCCATAATAATTAGGGTTTCTTTCATGGACCCCCTACTCCTCTCTCTCTGTCTCTGTGTGTATATACATATATATATATATGTGTGTGTGTGTGTGTGTGTGTGTGTCTATGTATATACATGCATTAAGAGAAAGAAAAGTTCATTTGTTAAGAGCTCATCCAGTACTGTACTTTTCTAAGTTTATTCACATTATGCTTTACTTTACCAATAAATTTTTTATGTATTCATATAATCTATTTAGAGGATCAAAAGCCTCTAACACCACCACTTGAAGGGTGCACCACATTCATTTTCCAAGTTGTATATCTTAATCATATCCCTTTCTAAATTTTATAGAGCATCTAGCTCCTCCTAATCATATAATACATATATATATATATATATATATATATATATATATCTACGCGCGCACGCGTGTATTATCTGCAAAAAGAATTTGTATTAAAATTCAAAATCATAAAAATGTGTAAATTCAACAAATATAAATAGGGCGACAACTCAATTAAATAATACCATATATCTGAAGTAAAAGACATATACATTTTTTTTACATGAAATACAATATCAAACTCGATCTGAAAATTTTGAAATCACTTCTTCTTCAATTACCTGAGTATAGTGGAAAACACCTTCCAAAACACTTTTACGGCTGAAAATAATTAGATGGCATCTAAAGCTGTGGATCATAACCATGAAATCTAATAATGGTAAGGGATTTAGTTCCTCTAGCCCACGTACCCAAATTTCCCTCCATGTTTGCTTTAACGTATCAAATTAGTTTTTTAGTGTTATAAGTCCCTTCATCATATTTATTGTTTAAGCATATATACACTAAGATACGATGCCATGATAATTTCCCTTTTCCAGAATCTTCATTGAAGCATTTAACAAAAGAAAAGATTATCTAATTACAAACTCATCAATCATGCATTTTTAATTCAAATAATTTATTTTCAAAAGTTTTAAGTTGGCCACAGTATATGTAAAGCAGATTTCCTAGTTTTGTTTGTAGGAAAACAGTATAAAATAATTTAGCAAAAATAAAAAAGTATATAATTATGAAAAGTTAAAGTTGATTGGTTATCTATATCAATATAAAATAAGGCAAGTACTGAGTCATTTGGTTGGTTCTGAGTCGATTCAGTAATCTAATTTTGGTGACTCGGTAGCTCAAAAAAAAAAATTTATATTATTTTTGTTAATTTTCATGTCTTCTAATTGGTCATAAATTTTGATATTCCCAAAAGTCAACTCAAAAGCTCAAAAATTGTGTTTTTTTGATAAAATTTTAGTACACATTTACTATTAAAGATACTATGTACCATTTGTCACTAAGAATTGAGTAAAGATACAAAAATAAAATAAAGAAAAAGAAAAAACTTTTGAGCTATCAATGTATCACATTTGGACTGTTGAGTTGAGTTGAGGTCAATTAAAATGTCGTTTAAAATATTATAAATATATAATTTACTTAATTAGTCGCTTTTTAAGTTGTACGAGTTATTAAGCTTGTGAAAGCAACAAATTAGAACACAAACAAGATTGATAGACACATGACATCAGTGGTGTATCCAGGATTTTTATCAAGGGTACTAGTTATTCTTATAATTAAAGATAATTAAAAAAAATTGATTGGTAAAAATAATAATTAATATAATTGACCAAAAATTTATGTAGAGTTCATTAAAAATATATTAAAATCCTTACAAAATTATTTTTTGAGGTCCAATTTCTTAAATTTTTTTTACAAATACCTCTTTTCCAGTGTAAGTTGTCATTTACCGACTCTTGAACATAATCGGAATGAGGACATTTATTAAGTTCTTCTTCCCATGCCACTTGTTATTTTATTTTTTATTTTTTTTACGAGTGGTCATACTTTACCATAGTATCCTTATTAATTGAAGTTTTTACAAATTTAAAGGTGGTCAACTGACCACCCTTGCACCCTTCTAGATTCACCCCCGCATGATATCATCCACATATATATATATATATACATATATATATATATATGGGTAATGATTCATAGCATGTATTTGCTATGTATCAAAAATGGGTATAAACCATTTATATCGTTCAAAATAGGAACCAACAACCGAGATTAGAACTGAAAAATTCACGACCGCTACGATTAATAGCGGACGACGGTACTATTTTCATCGTCATCCGCTACTATTAGTAGTGGACGTAACCCGTCGTCCGCTATTAATCGTAGCGGTCGTGAATTTTTCAGTTTTAATCTCGGTTGTTGGTTCCTATTTTGAACGATAGAAATGGTGTATGTCTATTTTTAATTTATAGCAAATACATGTTATGGATCATTCTCATATATATATATATATATATATATATATATATATATATATATATATATATATATATATATATATGGAAAAATGTTATCTAAGGCAATGCCTTAGCCAATTTTGGCTGAGGCTACTTAACAAGACGACGTAATTTTACCCCTTAGGGTTAAGTTTTTATTTTTGGGTTTTATTAAAAAAATCTATAATTTTAAATTTTATACAAAATTACATCGTTTTATTAAATAGCTTTAGCCAAACTCGGCTAAGACTGACTTAGATTACCTTTTATATATATATGTATATGTAATATTTGAAAATTTTCTATATTTTTGTATGTAATCAATACATAACATAATTTTCTTTTGGAAATTAATTAACCTATCATGTATCAAAGAGAATTGACGATTAGGACTTGTCTACTCAAAGTAATAGAAATTATTTTACTACTAGTATTTCATGTTGTAATATTGCATCCATTCCTTTTTTTCAGTGGTTAATATTCTACATAGTTTCTCCTCTTATAAGTATCTAAGTATGGGTGAATTTTGAAACGACTTATCGGGTATTTTTTTTAATGCAAAAACGTTAGGCGTAATTTTAGTATTCTTATTAATTTGTTGTCCTAATTGTATGTATAATAAATGAGTCGTTTGCTATATTTTTGTGTGGGCTCTTTGACAAATTACAGTTCAACGTAAAATGGAAAGAACAGTTGTTTTTTTTTTTTTTTTTTAAGATTATTTAATGAACTAAAAGTCACATCATATGTATTCTTATATATAAATAAAAATGTGAAAGGAATGGTAAAATAGGATAAACCAAATTCATTGGAATAAGAATAAGAAAAAATAATTACAATACATTTGGTTTATGAATTTGAGAAGCCGTTATAAATAAATATATGACACATGTACAAAAACAAAAACAAAATCAAAATAACTTTTGAGATGCTGAGTCACAAAAAAAATAAAAATAAAAAAATTTAATTGTCGAATTAACTCGAGACCAACTACAACGACTCAACATTTGTCATGTTATATTTTAGTATTGATTATGTTTTCATAATTAGTAAATCATCTCAAATCTACATCTGTGATATATATATATATATATATAGAGAGAGAGAGAGAGAGAGAGAGAGATAATAAGCCCAAAATTGAATAACTATAACAATTTCTATGAAGATCAGTTTACCTAATATTAATCTATATATTACTATTGTTAAATTATAAGTACACTTAATAATATAGACTTTAATATATTTCATAATGTATATTTGTGCGTTAAGTCATACGAATTTCTAGTAAAACTTATTTTTAATAATTTAATGAATTATTATTGCAAAATTTTCAAATTTATTTATATTTTTATTGATAATCAATTATTCAAAATATTATTATTAATTTAATATAATTAATTTTATAAAGAAGAAATTTCTTATTTATATCATCTCACTTAATATTAGTCTATTATTAAATATAATACAATCACCAATCATATGATTCTATTATTAAGTTTCAAAATTAATTACCCTATTCAGTAAAATATCTTTAAAACTTACAATAAGTACCAACAATAATATATATATATATATATATATATATATATATATATATACTAAGATAATACTTAGTTTTTGGGTCTTCGTCTTTGGTATAACTAGGTCTAGAATTTAATTACTACTTTTTAAAGTCTTTTTATTTTATTTATTTTAAATAAGCCTAAATTTAACTAAAATTAAAACACTTTTTAATGTACAAAGAAAAAAGGAGAAAAAAAATGAGAAAAAGTACTTTACGATAATTTTACACCTCCATCGTAAACCAAAATTTACCTTGTTCCAAAACTGTATGCATGAATTTTTTTTACCTATACTCTGAAAACCAAAAATACAATAACATCTCATCAATACAACAATATAACAAGGCAAAGACCAAATCGTTTGGTTGGTCCCGAGTCGACTCGGTAATTCAAAAAAAAATTTAATTGTCAACTCAATACTGATTTCTTTTGTTTTACTATGAAGCATACAATTAATGTACGTATCCTTATAACATATTTAATGTATTATAATACATTAATATTATTGTTACATACATTGTATTATAATTTTTACTTTTAGATTTATCAATGATATATTATAATCATGACCATTAGCATTCCTATTTTATGAACCTAATTAGTATGAAGTTATCTCATTCAACTTTCTCAAATATAATATAAATAGGACTCTGACTACATAATAAATTATATGCAAAAATTTTAAAAGTTCATTATGAAACAAAAATGATTGTCTAGACCAATGCATTATTTTTTTTAATCTATCATCAATGTCTCAAGGTATAAATAATTTTTTCAAATCACAACATAACTCATTTAAAAATTGTACGTCGCTAAGAGAACAATCCATAAAAAAATATGGCCATAATTTTCTTTTCAATTATTTAACGTACGTAAGAAATATTCATTATTTGGATTAAAAATGGCATATTATAATAACTTCATTTGAAATTAAAAAAATTATCATTATTATAAATATTCATTCAAAAATATGATTTTTAAAGTTTATCTGATATATAGCTTTTAAAATTTACCCGTGCTTTGCACAAGTTATCAAGCTTGTCATTACCATAAATAAAAATGTGTATTTAATTTTACTTATATACTCTTTATCAACTATCTATATCTATATAAATAATATCATAAAGCTGAGTAAAGTAAATTCTCAAATATATTTTTGAAGTTAAAATGACTTAAACTTTAATTTTTTTTATTTTATTTCATATAGGAGACATTTATTTAATTAATGTTAAAAATAATTAAAAATTATACACTAGTGACTAAAATTTAGTTAATTAAAATTTTTAGGAAACTACATTCTAGAAATATAGGAAAAATATTATGAAAAAATAATAATTAATATTAAAAAAACGTAATACATATACAGGAAAGGTAATCTAAGGCATGCCTTAGTCAAGCTTAGTTAAGACTACTTAACAAAACGATGTAATTTTTTATAAAAATTATAATTAAAGATTTTTTTATATGAAACCCGAAAATAGAAAACTTAACCAAATTGGGTAAAACTACGTCGTTTTACAAAGGTTTTACTATGTAGCCTTAGCCAAGTTTGGTTAAGAAATGACTTAGATTAATTTTATATATATATATATATATATATATATATATATATCTCAAATTAAAATATATTAATGATTAAACTTTAGTTACCAGTTTTATTTCAGATAGGAGATCTTTAGTTAATTAATGTTAAAAAAATTCCTCACTCATATATTAGTTATTAAAATTTAGTTACCTTTTACAACTCAAAAGGATGATGGTAATAACTTATTATTCTACAACAATTTTATTTCACATAGAATTCCATAAAATTATATTAAAGTATAAGTAAAATCATATTATAAGTTAAATAATATAATTTTAGAAGGAAAGTATTAGGACCATTTTACTTAATAAATCAACTAATATATTTATAAAAAAATTAATAAAATACTTACAATATCATAACTTTAGGCTTTTATGTTCTACTCATTTTTTAACTCTAAAACACTATATATAATAAATTTAAAAACTATATAAAAGTTGAATATTAAATTAAAAATAACAACTACAAAAAATATGTTACTAACACTCAGATATGAATCTTTGATGACTACTTGTTTGAGCAACGTTTGTAATCATTCTAATAGTAATAATTAGTTAATTTAAATTCAAAAAAAAAATTTACAATCATCAAATCTATAGGATAAATAAGAAATTAAAATTAAAATATTTAAAAAATAAAACCGAGACATTTAGCTAGTATATACTAATTCTACAAAAAACATGGTGCGAATGAGGTTTTAACCCAGTGGTTAAGACTAAGATATTGTGACCTTTTGATCTCAAGTTCAATTCTCACTTAGGTGATTTTGTTTTATTTTTTACGTAAGTTTGTTTCCTCTTTAAATAAGGCATATTTGTGAATTTATTTATTCATCTTTTATGAAGTTTAATTGGTTATTGATATTGTAATAGTGATGATGCGAAACACGGGTGTAAATAGTAGTCTAATTCTGCTAATCAATCTCATGATAAATCAAACTTATGATAAATTGATACATCTATATGTTTGTATGAGTGTTTTAGGTTTATAATTAATTAGACGAGCCAATAAAATTTATTGTTATTATCTCAAAATCAATTAGTTTATGAGTGGGGCTGTAAATGATAAGCAAAAAATAAAATATTCATCCATGTTCGTATTTATTTAAACAAATATTATTCGACTTAAACGGATATTATTCGTATTCAATTAGAAATATTCGCGCAAATAAACGGATACGAATACGTATACATTTATATTCGTATCCGTTTAACATCCGTCCCACAACATATTTATCGAATAACAGATATCAAATATTCGGTATAACAATCCCGAGCAAAGAACGGATCTTATTATAAAATTATAATATTTTTTTATATCTTCTATAAAGATATTTTATTAAAGAGAGTGATTAATTTTCTTTTCATCTAATTTTAAAATTAAATCATATGGTTGATGATTGTGTTATGTTATATTAATATCATAATTTTTTAATTATTTATTTAATTTACTAATTTTAGTTAATTATGTCAATGAATTCGGATAGTTATTTGAAAACGGATAATATTTGAATTCGAATAGTTTTTTGAATATTGAATTCGAACGGTACCTTAAGAAATCTGTCGAATATCGAATACGGATAAAAAAAATATTCATATATGGATATCACTATATTAGAATTCAAATATGTCTGTTTACAACCCTAGCTACTAGAAGAATTGATCTAAGTTATTATATACTAGACATATTAGTTTTCCTTATGGGACATGATATATATACTGTAATAGCTTTCAACACTAGACTATCACGGGGTGTGCATGGTTAGTTTAATAAATCACTGCTAATCGATTTTATGATAAATAGATATATTTGTATGTGTGTTTTAGATTAATAAATAATTAGACCTACCAGTAAAATTTCTTGTTATTATCCCAATAAAATAATGATTCGCGTGCGCTTATCAATACTTTAACATGGTTAAAAGTACATAAAATTTGTTGGTTAAGTTAACTACTTTTTCTGTTTAACTGATCTTGATTAGACATAATTTTTGCCGACAACATTACAAATCAACATATGAGACACTAATTAATCTTTATTAAGTGATTGTACTATGAATATAATATACAATTAGGGTGCATGTACATGGTTAGTTTAATAAATAATTGCTAATCGATCTTATAATAAATAGATACATTTATATGTTTGTGTGTGTTTGAGATACATAATAAATTGACTAATCGGTCAAATTTCTTGTTATTATCCCAACAAAATAATGATCACTCGCGTGTGCTTAGCAGCATGTAACATAGTTTAAAGTACTTAGAGTTTGTTGATTGAGTTAACTATTTTTTTGTATTTAACTGTATATTAGACATATTAGTTCAAGGTATTCCATATGGGACATGATATATATACTCTAATAGCTTTTATCACTACACTATCATGGGGTGTACATGGTTAGTTTAATAAATAACTGCTAATCGATTTTATGATAAATAGATACATTTGTATGTGTGTGTTTTAGATTAATAATAATTAGACTAATCAGTAAAATTTCTTGTTATTATCCCAACAAAATAATGACTCGCGTGCGCTTATCAGTACTTCAACATAGTTAAAAGTACATAGGATTTGTTGGTTAAGTTCATTACTTTTTCTGTTTAACTAATTTTGATTAGACATAATTTTTGCCGACAGCATTCCAAGTCAACATATGAGACTCTAATTAATCTTTATTAAGTGATTGTACTATGAACATAATATACAATTAGGGTGCATGTACATGGTTAGTTTAATTAATAATTGCTAATCGATCTTATAATAAATAGATACATTTGTATGTTTGTGTGTGTTTGAGATATATAATAAATTGACTAACCGGTAAAATTTCTTGTTATTTTCCCAACAAAATAATGATCACTCGCGTGCGTTTAACAGCACTTAACATAGTTAAAAGTACTTAGAGTTTGTTGGTTGAGTTAACTATTTTTTGTATTTAACTGATCTTGATTAGACATAATTTTTACCGACAGCGTTACAAATCAACCTATGATACTCTAATTAATCTTTATTAAGTGATTGTACTATGAATATAATATATAATTAGGGTGTACATGATTAGTTTAATAAATTAATAAATGCTAATCAATCTTATGATAAATAGATACAAATGTATGTTGGTGTGCGCTTTAGATTTATAATTAATTAGACTAACTAGTAAAATTTCTTGTTATTATTTTAATAAAATAATGACTCGCGTGCGCTTGTCAGAACTTTAACATAGTTAAAAGTACTTAGAGTTTGTTGATTGAGTTGACTATTTTTTGCGTTTAACACTTGATTAGACATAATTTTTTGCCGAAAGCATTACAAAACCTATGATACTCTAATTAATCTTTGTTAAGTGATTGTACTATGGATATAATATATAATTAATTTAATCATTCTAATCATTAAGAATTTAAGTGGGAATTGAGAAAGATGAAACTAAAGTAAAAATTTGAAGTATGTATAAAAAGCCTAAGCACTCACACAAAAATAATTAAATATGCTATGAATGGAAAGAAAAAGGTATATAATTAGTCAAATATGAAAGTAACTTCACTGTGAAGTTTCGAATTCGAACAGTATGAAATGATGTATAAAAAGTTAAGAGGCAATAAGATGGAGAAAACTACAAAACAATTAGGTACAACATGTAATGTATGTAATTTAAAATGCTGTGCTTTTTGCAGAATTATTCTGGTTAATTAGTTTTTTGTTTTTTATTTTATTTTTTTATCTTTTTGCTCTTTTTAAAGTAGTTTTTTTACTTTGATGCAAAGGGAATATTTCACATGGAGTAAGTTGACAATTAATCTTGGCAAAGTGCTCTTAATCATTTGTTGACTTAATGCATAAAGTAACAAATGGTTGATTTACAAAGAATATATTTAATTAGATGTTATGTTCATCTTTTCCACCATAATTAAACAAATTAAATGCTTTAATTTTCCCGCCATCTTAAAAAATTAATTAGATAGAATGTGTCATTCAAATAGTATAAATTAACTAACTAAGGAACTAACTTTTCATAGATAGTGCTCTCCTCTTATTAACTTCTATAGATGCACTTTTTCAGTCCAAAAAAGAACAGTTGCTTGTTTTTATTTATTAATCCCAATGAGATAAGTTCATATATTCTTGA
This sequence comes from Aralia elata, assembly GCA_034770075.1. NCBI lineage: Eukaryota > Viridiplantae > Streptophyta > Magnoliopsida > Apiales > Araliaceae > Aralia > Aralia elata. Next base: position 20,444,630 of record CM068386.1, read on the forward strand.
TTATAATATTCACAATTTTACTTCTTTAATTTCTTATTGGGGGAATCTAAGATTCCCCTTTTTCTTTATTTTTTTTTTAAAGGTTTTCTCTTGATTCTAGAAATGATTTCAAGTGCTAGTTCCCTACTTTTACTTGCCCTTTCATCTTTGCCATAGCGTAGTTTCATTTTCTTCATCTTCTTTTCTTTTTCATTATCATCACTATCTTCATTGATCTTCGCCTAATCCTCTATCACCATTTATTAATTTATTTATATTAAAGGCCGCCCAATTAAACCTATGTTTGGGATGAAAAGAAAAACAAGATGAAAAGTAAGAATAAAAAAATTAAACCCTCCTAAGGAATACAATTCAATTATATATATTTAAATTTTATAATATCATAAAATCAGGAATTATATTAAAATATTATGTAATGACTATATATCTTGATGAACTTCGTATAAATTTTAGATTTTCTTTTCCCTGTATTTTCCAAATTTCAAACATACATGTTGTTCCGTCGAAACTAGTTGTATTAATTAGCATGCATGATACAGTGTTGGTGCCTCTTTCTAATAGCTTAACCTTTTATATTATTTTTAATAGCTTAAACTTTTATATGAGTTGGTTGTTTAACAAGTTGAAGATCTTATTTCTAACCCATTTTCTATTTAATTAATTTAATTTCTACGTTTATTAATTATTCAATTCCATCTTTCTTTATATATGATAGTCCACAAATGTGAGTCATATATAGGTGAATTAGGGTTTATTCATGCCTTAAATTTGCTGATATGGGCTTCACCTACATGGAAAGCTGCTGCGGGAACACCTCACTCCATTAAGGATTGCAAAATGAGAGCTTTTTAGGTTCTTTTTAAAATAACATATATAATCCTACTTTATTTTCTATCAAGCATCATTAAGCATTTAATTTGATGTATCTACTTGATAAGGACATGTTGATCAGTATAAGAAGAGTATGAAGGAAAAAAAATTAAAATAAAAGGTAACAATAATGCTAGCAATCTTTAGAAAGATTGAGGCAGCATTCCACAAGTTATGATTTATTTATTAGGAATGAAACTATATATAAGACACAAAATCTCAGTGGGCATTATGTTTTCCACTCATCCACACATTTCTCACTTTATTTTTCTAATTAATTTACTAGATTTTTGGAAGCTCCATTAGAAATTTCATATTTAATTAATGATCAGTTCAAAGCTTGATTAGATGGTAGTAGGGACAAATATTACTTTAATTCTTTTAATTTAAAGTGAAATTGTCCAAAACCCTTTTTAGGATTTGAAATTACTCAATTGGATATTTATATAGCATGCACTTGCAATCAAATGTCATTGATTTTGTTAATCCGGAAAGTTTTTCCAAGTATGGTATAACTCGATCATCGAAAAGATTCTTAATTTCAAAGTATTAAATTTATTAATTAGTCGATGGTTAATAGCTAGATACACAAGCCATTTTAAAATTAAGGAATGCTAATAGGATGCTTAGTAGTATTTTGGAATCAAGTAGAAAAAAATAAACTACTTCTAGTAAAGGAGAATAACATGGAAAGTAACATGTGGCCAATCTAATTAGTTTCATTTCATGGAGTTATAAAAGATAAAGGAAGTGAGTAATATCTTATTGAGCATTAAAAAGTCATAATAAGTTAAATTTTGGACATAACTCAATTTCTTATTGCTTTTAACGCTCTATAGAACAATTATTTGCCACACTTGGACTTCTCTTTTTCTTTTATCAAATAGTCTAAATGATTAAAATATGTTAAAACTGTAATTAATTACGAAAATTTAAAAGATTACAATAAGAAGAATATTACAATTCTTTCAAACAAAATAAAATATATACAATCAGAAAAAGAATCAATCGTATCAATAGTTAGTGGACGACATCATAGATACATACTCCTAAAAACTAGCCATATTCCAAAAATAATAATAGAATATACAGATCTGGGCAATTCATCAACACGAACAACAAAAGAACAAGTCGTCATGATAACGCCACACCCAAATATGAACAAACTATCTTCATCAATTTGTGCACCCAAAAAAATTAAACTCACAAATGAGAAACATAATCTCCAAAATAGAGAAACAAAATCTCACAAGAGATGATAATGAAACCCTCTTCAAAAAAAAAGAATCAACTATCTCGTGGAGAAAATAAGTCTCATAAAAGAGAAAAATAAACTCCACAAAAAGAGAGAATATTATTATTATTATTATTATTATTATTATTATTATTATTATTATTATCATCATTATTGTTATGCAATAAAAAATAAAAGAAAAAATATTTAGGGAAGGGTCTTTCCAAAAATTGAAAAGCTCTCCCCAAATCTAAGACAAATGTTAGTTTTTGGCCAAAGAGAAAAGGGTGAAAAGAAGAGTGAAGCACTTGAGCCATTTGGTTATTAAATATACCACAACTCCTATATGATCCATTTCAAAGCTCCATTTTTATGTTGAGTGAAAAGTGTTTGGTTTACATATATTTATAAATATTTAGGCTTTTACAATTAGGGTTTTGCCTAGATGAATCAACTTCTTTGTCGTTACTTCTGTAAAGTGTATCTAAAATACATTAAGAAATGCACAACTTTATGCATGTAAGGGAGATGATTATTTCAATATTCGCTAGTCACTCTGTCCGAGTTTAATTGTCTCCTTTGTGTATTTTTGTCACGTTTGAAACACATTTACATTATATATCAGTCAAAAATATTTTATATTGATAAATATATATATATATATGTGTGTGTGTGATCTGTAAATATATTTTTGGAGGTATGTCTTAAAATTCATCTATCAAACACTCAAAAAGAAAAAAGGAAACAAATAATCACAGGGTAGCAATAACTTCCTTGTGATTAATTACTGCCAACACCCTCAAACTTTGTTTGATAAAATAAATTCCATAGGGTGATGAAGATCATAGGAGACTAAAGAACACCAACTAAGTGTGTTTAATGTAACTAAATCATGGCATTTCGAATTGTTGATCTCTTAGCTAGGTAAATAGTATTTCTCAATAATCTTATGTACTGAATATTAGATAGAATTATTTAAATTAAAGATAGCCTCTCACTTTATTTGTAAATATTTATCATTTAAAAAGATTTTCCTTATTGCATTTCTATATTTTCTTTTTCTGCATAAAGGAAACTGAATTCTTTTACAAGCAAACCTTCGTATGCACACCGAATTAAGTATTATAGTTTTTAACGCTCGATTCTGTCCGCGCGTCCAATCAACTCGTCGGACGTGTACCTGCACAAAAGTCCCAACGGCTTGGGCCGTTTGTGGACTCATCCGGTGTAAGAGTAAGTAATAGGTTCAAGGTAGGTTAACAATTGAGGTCAAATATTTAGTAGGGTAAAATATGTCATACCTACCTTAATGGATCCGGATATAATCACCTTTGATCCAATAGAAATATGGACCAACAAGGAACTACAAAGGTTTCAGACTCTTACCCAAACCTTTTGGAACTAGAGAGCCCTCTAATGATTTGATGAGCAAGACGGGCCTTTGGGCCGAGCCCTGGGTGAGGAACCCGATCAGACCCATGAAAACATATATCCGAACAATAGTTTTCTTTAGAAATGGTGTGTTAATTTTATTTTTGGGTTATATTTTCCTCAAACTACATTTGTATTTGAAAGTATATAATTGGATAATATAGCTATGAAATATGTGTTTGAAGACATTGTAAAGATTAAATTATACCCCCTCCTCCATCTCTCAATTAGAGAGCTTAATTATAGAGCAAATCGAGAACGTGATAATTAGGTCCTCGTAAAATTTTCCTTAAGACTGGAAATGGTTAGCTTCTATTAGCAAAATAGCACCGTTAGGATATATAATAACACATATAATATTACCAATTAATCTTGCCTAAAACATAAAGCCAAGTAACTTATTTGGTCATGGAGTCGAGTGGCCTAGATGGTGACCAAGCCCAAGTGGCTAGGTTTGCTCTCATCTCCTCTCTCTCTCTCTATATATATATATATATATATGGAACGGATACGAGATAAAGGTACACTCTCTAAAATTAATACTCTTACTAGATTTAAGTCCCTCATTTTTAGAGTTGAATACTATAAAATTATGTACTGATTTTCACATTGAAGAGATTTTTCAACGACTTCGGTTGTCGGTCATAGTGTGCTCTCTTGTGTGTAGGTCAACGATCCAGTGACATCTTATTTACGGCATCAACAATCACAAAATAACAAAATACAATAAAATAGATTGTCAAATTAAAAAAACTCATTACCGACTAATGTTCAATCATGAGTCATATTTTCCAAGTAGGAAGTCTTCAATTTATATATATTAGCTTCTTACTTGAGAAGGGATATTAATTTTGATCGTGGTGCGATGCAATGCGTGAAATAAAATCAAGAATAAAAAGTTATTTTTCGTAATATAGAATATAATAGGGGTAAGTTTCTTCGAAGTACTCAACTGCTACATTTGGTTGCATTACCTATAATATTCTTGTACATATTAGGGTTTTTAATAGAGTATGCTATATTTACTATGTACGTAATTGTTATATTTGTAAATATCCTAAATATTATAGATGATGATTCTAGATATTAAATTTTAGTTTTCCGCTGAATTTGATTTTAGCTATTGATTTTATGACCTAAGAGTTATTTAATTCATCATTTATAAATTATAAATTAAATTTGTAATTATATTTGTGCAATAGAAGTTTAAGATAATAAGGACGGGAGAAAAAAATTGAATCATCACATTTAATATCTCAGAACGAAAATATACCATGTATTAAAACGTTCGTGCCAAAACCTAATTTATAGCATATAACTTTGGCAATGGCCCAAACGCAATTACCCAAACTAGCCCAGACCCAAAATTCAGCCTATTTATTAGTCATTCTCTCATCGGTCCATACTTAATCCAAAAAAATTATAAAATAAATCACAATCCATTTTACGTATTCCAACAATGGAAAGTTTAAAAATATGCTCCAATTCTTCATACAAGCTATTTAAAATCACCAAAAAAAAATCTTGGTACAATGAAAAAAAATTATATTTTTTAATTTACAAAATTATGAATTCAAAATTAATACTTGTTTTGCTGTCTCATTTCAGCTTTCAACCGTATATCTACCACGAGAGTTTTCCAAACTAAGTTTTGGCTAGCCGTTTACTCACTTTTTTTAATTTGTCATTTACTTTGTTCATTGTAACAGAACAAATAAGGTCTATTTTAAACTATTTAAAAAATAACACTAATTGGCAAAATTGTTACTTTAAAAATTTATCTTAATCAAATTAATTTAAATTTTAAAATATTTTAAAAAGTCAAAATAAAATTCATTTGTAAAAGTCAAAACCCCAACTTATTTCCAATTAAGTCCCCGCCAGTAGTAATCGGAAACTAAAGTACCAAAACACTATCCCCATCAGAAGCAGATCCAATAATAAATAAAGGTGAGCAATTGTCCATCTTTATTTTAGAAGAAAATAAATAATAGTATTAGAAATAATTATTTTTATAAAAAATAAAACAAAATAGTAAATATTTACAACTTTGCCCACCAAAGTTTTGGAGGGGAAGAAGGCATTAACTTATATTTTAACAAATTTAAAATTTTTAAGTTGAGGCTATTAATATTCTTTGATCTTGAAAGTATTGAACATTTATGCAAGTATTTGGAATATTTTTCATTACTGAAAATATTAGATTTTAATTATTATCGTTGTTGAAATATTAAAATAGTTGTCATTACCAATTACTTTAAGTTACTAGCAGTTGCACGAACCCATAACCCTTGTTTCAATGTGAGTAATTAGAAATATATTTAAATTTATTATATCATGTACAAGCAATTTTTTTATTGCATATCTGATATCTATATTTCCTTTTTCTTCCTAAAGGAAAAGAACTCTTTTACAAGCAAACCTTCCTATGCACAACGAATTATTATGGTGTGCTAATTTTAGACTAAAATACAATTTGGACATCAAAGTTTGTAGGGCAATTGAGGTTTGCACCCTAATGTTTAAAACGTTTTTAAGTACATCCCAAGAATCTTTTATGTTATATAAAATGCACCCTCCGATAAAATGCACCCCAAAGTTCTTTTTAACCCAACAAAATATACCCCAAAGTTAATTGCGCTAAACAAAATGTACCCTCACTTTTGAACAGTTAAAATATCAAAAAGAACTTTGAAGTGATACATTTTAAACATTAGGGTGCAAATATCAATAATCCTATAAATTTTAGAGTTCAAACTGTATCACTTCAAAGTTCTCAACTGCTACATTTGGTTGCATTACCTATAATATTCTTGTACATATTAGGGTTTTTAATAGAGTATGCTATATTTACTATGTACGTAATTGTTATATTTGTAAATATCCTAAATATTATAGATGATGATTCTAGATATTAAATTTTAGTTTTCCGTTGAATTTGATTTTAGCTATTGATTTTATGGCCTAAGAGTTATATAATTCATCATTTATAAATTATAAATTAAATTTGTAATTATATTTGTGCAATAGAAGTTTAAGATAACAAGGACGGGAGAAAAAAATTGAATCGTCACATTTAATATCTCATAACGAAAATATACCATGTATTAAAACGTTCGTACCAAAACGTAATTTATAGCACATAACTTTGGCAATGACCCAAACGCAATGACCCAAACTAGCCCAGACCCAAAATTCAGCCTAATTATTAGTCATTCTCTCATCGGTCCATACTTAATCCAAAATAATTATAAAATAAATCACAATCCATTTTACGTATTCCAACAATGGAAAGTTTAAAAATATGCTCCAATTCTTCATACAAGCTATTTAAAATCACCAAAAAAAAATCTTGGTATAATGAAAAAAATTATATTTTTTAATTTACAAAATTATGAATTCAAAATTAATACTCTTTTTGCTGTCTCATTTCAGCTTTCAACCGTATATCTACCACGAGAGTTTTCTAAACAAAGTTTTGGCTAGCCGTTTACTCACTTTTTTTAATTTGTCATTTACTTTGTTCATTGTAACAGAACAAATAAGGTCTATTTTAAACTATTTAAAAAATAACACTAATTGGCAAAATTGTTACTTTAAAATTTTATCTTAATCAAATTAATTTAAATTTTAAAATATTTTAAAAAGTCAAAATAAAATTCATTTGTAAAAGTCAAAACCCCAACTTATTTCCAATTAAGTCCCCGCCAGTAGTAATCGGAAACTAAAGTACCAAAACACTATCCCCATCAGAAGCAGATCCAATAATAAATAAAGGTGAACAATTGTCCATCTTTATTTTAGAAGAAAATAAATAATAGTATTAGAAATAATTATTTTTATAAAAAATAAAACAAAATAGTAAATATTTACAACTTTGCCCACCAAAGTTTTGGAGGGGAAGAAGGCATTAACTTATATTTTAACAAATTTAAAATTTTTAAGTTGAGACTATTAATATTCTTTGATCTTGAAAGTATTGAACATTTATGCAAGTATTTGGAATATTTTTCATTACTGAAAATATTAGATTTTAATTATTATCGTTGTTGAAATATTAAAATAGTTGTCATTACCAATTACTTTAAGTTACCAGCAGTTGCACGAACCCATAACCCTTGTTTCAATGTGAGTAATTAGAAATATATTTAAATTTATTATATCATGTACAAGCAATTTTTTTATTGCATATCTGATATCTATATTTCCTTTTTCTTCCTAAAGGAAAAGAACTCTTTTACAAGCAAACCTTCCTATGCACAACGAATTATTATGGTGTGCTAATTTTAGACTAAAATACAATTTGGACATCAAAGTTTGTAGGGCAATTGAGGTTTGCACCCTAATGTTTAAAACGTTTTTAAGTACATCCCAAGAATCTTTTATGTTATATAAAATGCACCCTCCGATAAAATGCACCCCAAAGTTCTTTTTAACCCAACAAAATATACCCCAAAGTTAGTTGCGCTAAACAAAATGTACCCTCACTTTTGAACAGTTAAAATATCAAAAAGAACTTTGAAGTGATACATTTTAAACATTAGGGTGCAAATATCAATAATCCTATAAATTTTAGAGTTCAAACTGTATTTTAGTCGCTAATTTTATCATTGGGTTATATTATATTTTCCTCAAACTATATATGCATTCAAAAGTTATAAGATCATTATTGACTTTTAAAAGTTAATTTGAGACATTTTTAAATTTATAATCGGATAGTATAGCTATGAAATATGTGTTTGAAGACATTGCATGGATTAAATTATACCCCTCTATCCCTCTTTTTTTGTTCTTATATATGCATCACATAATGGGAGTCTCTTTACAAAATAGACTTAAAAGTGACTTGGAAATTTTATTTAAAATGTTAGATGAAAAATTTATTAAAATTTTTTTTATGAAAATTTTAGGTACTATTTATATTTAATTAAATTTAGTTAAAATGCTTAATGAAAATTTTAATTTTGCTAAAACAATTAACAATCGATACTTCTCAGTCAACCATTTCCTTCAAATGTACTGGATGTAATACAGAATAGCATCAACGTAGCAGCAAGGATGCAACGCAGCAACAAGGATGCAACGCAACTTGCAATGTAGCAATAAGGATGCAATGCAGCAAATGATGAAGAGCGCAAAAAAAAAAATAAAAAAAAAATATTGCAACAGATGATGATGAGCACTAAAACAAAAATTTGCAGCAAGGATACCAAGTTTGGAAATCTGGGTCTCCTCTTCCTAATTAGTTTATATTTTTGATTGCGATTTTAAGTTGGAAATGTGTAATTGATATTTGAAATCAGTTTTTATTGGTGCAGTAGATGATGTGTAATTTTAAATTCCATTATCTAAATCTTTTAGATTATGGAATTTATTTCAGTAATAAAATATATTTTCGCCTTTTGCAAAAAAAATTAAGCATGTTCAAATATAAGGTGAAGAATATATGCTCCAGATGCAAAAGTTGAAAGATATAAAATAAAGTAAGGTTGTTTTGGCATGATAATTAATTACATGAACTCAAATAGATTGGAAATAATTAGCTTCTAATGACAAAATACATTAAGATACTAATGTTCAATCATGAGTCATATTTTCCAAGTTGGAAGTCTTCAATTTATATACTCCATATCATATCAGCTTCTGACTTGAGGAGGGATATGACTATGTCTACCGACTACCAGTCACCAGCCAACCAAAGACAAATAAGACTCCAGGGACATAATTGTAACAATATAGTCTTATTATGGTCTCAGTCGGTACTTAGATCGTGGTGCCATTCGATACGTTAATGAAAAATATTATTTTTCGTGATACAAGAGTATAATGGGGTAGATTCCTTCTAGACACTCAATTGCTAAATTAGGTTGCACTTCCTATGAAGTTTTTAATGGAGTATTCTAAATTTGCTATTGAATTGTTATATTTGTAAATATCATAGATATTATAAAGGATGATTCTAGGTAATGAATTCTAATCCTCCGTTAGATTTGATTTTAATCATTAATTATATGATTCGAGTGCTATATATGAAGATGTTCCTTATTTATAAATCATAAATCACAGTTGTAATCATGTTTGGGTAATAAAAGTTTAAAAAGATATAAAAATTAAATTTGAATCGTCACATTTAATATCTCAAAATAAAAATGTATTATATTTTTAAACGTTCATACTAAAATGTAATTTATAGTTTTCGTACTACTAAAAATAGGGATATAGCGATGATTGACTATCGTAGCTATAAATTTAACCGACGGCTCCCGACTCTCGCCTTTGGTCTCATCATTAAACTTTTAGTTACAATCCATTATATTTTTGTCGGGGATCCCAGCCACTGTTATTAGAACTTATAGGAATGACTGCTATAACCGTAGCTATAGTAATCAATCACCGTAGACAATAGACCCTTTTTTTATAAAAGAAAATCAGCTATTAATTTATATATATATATATATATATAACAAAACATAATAAAAAAACATTAAACTATATAAATCATTTAAATCCATTCACATCACAATTAAAGATTGCATTACCCCTTAAAATGACAATTATAGTTGATTAGAAGTTAAAAATATATATGTACAAAAAAATAAGCTAAATAAAAACTTAAAATTTTCTAAAAGCATTTGTGGAATACCTGGCTCCAAAGGCAGAGCATGCCACAATACCACAGTCAAAATATGAGAGCCAATAAATTTATTAAGACAAATAGTAATCAGAACACCAAATTTAACGCCAACAATATTTAACACTACATAAATATGTCATGAATAATAATAGTATTGAGAAAATCCCATGCCAGTCATTTTTTGATCAAACAATCTAATCGACTGAAATATATTAAAGTTATAAATTATTATAAACGATGAAAAGATTATAATACAAAAAATTGAAATGATAATCTTTTCAAACATAATAACAGATAATCAAAAGAAAAAAAAAGTTAGTCATCGCAACAGCTAGTAGATACCAGATTAACTCCTGAAAACGGTCATAATCCCAAAGTAATAATAGAATATATAGATCTGAGCAGTTCTTTGATACGAGTAAAGGAAGAACCGACCGTCATGATAACGTTATACCGAAATCAGAACAATTTATCTTTAACCATTCACGAACCGAAAAAATTTTCACGAAAAAAATCTTTCATCGGGTAAAAGCATACTCCCAAGAGATGGTAATGAAATTCTCTCACAAAAAGAAAGAAATCAATCATATCATGGACAAACAAGTCTCATAAAAAGAAAAACAGTTCTTCTAGGTAGACATGAAAATTGGACATGAAAATTAGACATGAGTGTATTTAAATTTCACTTATTTATATTTTTACCCACCATTGGGGGTCAAAATAGAAATAAGTGAAATTCAAATACACTCATGTCCAATTTTTATGTCCACATAGAATTTTTGAAAGAAAAATAAATTTCATAAAAATGGAGAAATTATTATAGCACAAGAAGAGAAATCTAGAAAAGGTTCTTTTCAAAATAAGAAAAATCCTTTCCAAATCTAAAATAGAAGGTAGAGTTTTTGTCAAGAGAGAATAGAAAAAAAAATGGAGTACTCACTTTTTTCTCTTCCCCATGCCAGTCTAAACAAACAACAAAGGAAAGTAATTCAACCCAGCATGAATGGAATATAAAACTTGCTCCTAAGTATGTGAATTGTAGTTGCTGCTGGCCCAAAACCAAATAATATGATGGCATAGCTAGTCAGCAAATTATTAAAACAAATTGGAGGCATAACAAAATATATAATGTCATAGGTATGTCTCAGTGTGTGTGAAGAACACTTATCCTCCAATTTTTTCAATACACATTTAGGGCGATATAATTATTACATTTAGTGACGGTACAAGCGACATAAATATTTGCAACGAATTTTATTGTGTCACTAATAATTTATGATGAATTTTATTGTGTCGTTAAATATAATATTTATATTATTAAGTGTATCGAGAGAAATTAGAGAATAAATATAACGAAGAAGATTCTATTATGAAGAGGAGAGAAAGGGAAGGGTACGTTTGAGAGATAAATGACCCGAAAGTGAAACATAGATAACTCTGGTGGATTTGGGCTGCCAATGGCTCGTATATATTGATGTACTTTAATTAATTTAGAAGCCCAAAGTCCCAGGACTGGCCGAAAATCCACAGAAAATTCAGCCCATTTATACATTCACTCATCAGTCGGCCCATACATGATCCAAAATTTTTTTTTTTAAAAAAAGACATCAGAATCATACAGTTTATTTCATCGTTTATATAAATTGTGTATAATTAATCTTTTATAGAAGTGAGAGAAAATGGATATAAATAAATTTAAATATAGGCTCCAATTCTTTATATAAGAAAAAAATGTATTTTTTATTTTAAATTTATAAAATTCAAAATTAATATAAATTTATTTTATTTGAATCAATACAATTATAGTTATTTTTAACTATTTAAAAAAATACCGATTACAAAAATTGTTACTTTAAATTTGCAGTAATCAAATCAATTTTAAATTTTAAAATATTGCAAAATAACCTAAACAAACAAACAAAAAACACTCTTTTCCTATAACAGCTAGAGTTGCAACATATTGTTTGAGTACAACTAATCAAAGGATTCCCAATCATTAAGAGGGCTTACTAAAATAAATCACGCCTAAAACAAATTAATCGCACGCATATCCATGCAAAAAAAAGAAGATACATGAAAGGACGATACATGAAGCCAGAAGTTTGAGATGAAGATATATGAATCCAGAAGTTTGAGTGGTAATATGAATTAGTTATAATATATTCAGCAGAGTGATATATAGTCAAAGGTATTTATGGAGTACGTAAGAGTTAATCATCATGTATTATTTGTTCTCATATTCGGTAATTTTAAAAAATAAAATCAAAATACGTACTATTATGATACGTATACAAAGTTTTCGTATGCACCATTGTGATGCGTAAGTAATTTTTTAAAGTTCTCTCTAACCATCGGGGACGGATGCACATATAGGCAATGGGGCAAGTGTCCACCTTGATTTTTAGAATTCCTTATAAATATAGGAGTAATATAGTAAAGTGATGCTCCTTCTTAAAAAAACATTAGGTCACTTATTAACAATTAGATATTTTTAATATTCTTTTTCAAATTTTTATTTTTATTTTCACGAGTCTATTTAATTTTTCCCAATTTTGAAGGTTAAGATTAAATATTATAAAAAATTTCTCTAATTTTATATTAATTATCTATGGGCAGTTAATTATTTAGTTTTTATTCATTTATGCTAATTAGTACATCCATATATGCTCATTAATTTTACAGTATATATTAAAGTTTTTGGTATGTGTGTGTCATTTGATGTTGTATTTAAATCAATAAAGACGTGAATTGTAAATATATAATTTTGTTTTAGGACAATAATTGTGGGGTTTTGATTCGTTCATATTATTAAATTTATAATTTACTTTTTCTATTATATTGTGAATATGTATTTGATATTTTGAAATAGGATAAAAAGATATATGCATAAATATTTTTCAAGATTTAGCGCTAATAAACGTCATCGATCCGAATTTTCTTCTGATGAACCTACTTAAGAGTCAATTAGTTATGTCTTAACCCAAGAAATAAAATCTGATTTTGTAATGATTTTTATGTATTTATAATTGAAATTTATATTTGGCGAGTTTTATTTTTTTTATTATTTTTTTTTGTTCAATTATAAGAGTGCTTATCCTTGTCAAAAATCATGTGTCCGTCCCTGCTAGCCATGCACCACAATGGTATGTTAGAGAGGGGATTTTTTGAATTTTATATTTAATTGTACAAAATAAGTTGACTACTATACATTCTATAGTCATCTTTAACTATTAATTACTTCTCATATATATATATATATATATATATATATATATATATATATAACCGTTCTCCAACAGATCCAAAAAACGGGTTCAAAAAACGGACCGACTATAGCGACGGACAGAACTGTCACTATAGCATAAACCATCGTCATAGGTTTATGACGACAATTAGCTATGGCGACAGAACCGTCGTCATAGGGCTTTAGCGACGGTTCTGTCGCCATAGCTAACCGTCGTCATAGACCTATGACGTCGGTCCATTTTTTGGATCTGTTTTTTGAGTTCGTTGGAGAACCGGACTCTATATATATATATATGTGTGTGTGTGTTTGAACACGCGTGTGAAAATACCCTAAAAGGTGTCTGACTAATATACCGTACAGGGTTATTAATAATAAAAAATAAAGTTGGCACTCTTAAACTCCATCCATATTGGAGGTGGACATAATCTGTAATCCTTATGCTATTTATACAACTAGTCCCAACCCAAACTTATTTCCTCCCCACCAGTTTGTGGGAAGCGCAACTCAAGTACCAAACCACTGGCCCCCCATCACTAATGAGAAACCGATCCAGTAAGAAATAAAGGTGGACAATTTTTAGGGGAGAATAAATAATAATATTAGAAGTATTTATTTTCATAAAAAATAAAACAAAATAGTAAAATATTTATAACTTTGCCCACCAAAGTTTTAGAGGGGAAGAAGGCACTAACTCATATTTTAACAGCTTTGGAATTATTAAGTTGAGATTATTAATATTTTTCAATCTTGAAAGTTTTGAATATTAAAAATTAAATTGGCTAAAAGTATGGGTCATAATTATCTTGAAAATATTAAATATTTATGAAAGCATTCAGAATATTTTCATGGCCAATCTGGTCTTTCACGATAAAGTGATAGACAGAATTGTCATGAAACGACTTATTAGTAAATTTATAGATCATTCCGGAATGGCATATACATCACACATCCTGAATCAAGTAAAGAATTTGAGTTTTCAACAAGTTACTGCTACATCAATTTCATTAATAATTGATAATCTTTTAACAATCCCTTCTAAGAGATGGCTAGTTCGAACAATAAAGTTTAATTTTGAAAAAATACTACTATTATGGGAATGTACATGCGGTAAAAAAATTACGATTGAAAATATTAGATTATGATTATTATCGTTGTTGAAAATATTGAAATTGTTCTCATTGCTGATAATTTGGCATTGAGGAAATTGTTCGATTTGCTGAATTACATATTTTGATTTGAGATTGCTAAACTTAATAATAATAATAATAATAATATGATAATTTTTGGGTGTCCTCTTATGCCATTAATTAATTAATTTAGTATTAAAATACTCTATAAATTTTTAGGAGAATTAAAATGGTTTAATGTCTATTTATTAGAGCTAAAAAAAGATATATCTAACTGAAAATAAATATAATTTTTCTTATCAAAGAAGTATGAATGATGTTATGAATAAAAGAAATGGCCAAAAGAATTATATGTTACTTCGTAGACCGAGTCAATTAGACAATTTTTGTATTTCAAGTGACTTAAAAATCAATAGTATTTTGATGACAAAAGAATCTTACAAAAAGTTGCTTATAAAATGATGTGGCTGATTGTGGTTGGTTGCTATGAGTAAGTCAACCCATGTATAGTAGATCATCCACTAATTACATTCTGCCATATCATTTTATAAAGTTTTTTGTCACCATAGCAACACTCGTTAAAAATATATTTATATTTATTAATTTAATAATATTATGGTGACTAAAAAATTGTTACAAAAAAAATACAAAATGATGTGTATGGTTTTGGTTGGTTATAATTACTGGACCCACCCATGTATGGTCAATCATCCACTAATTAAATTTTGACACATCATTTTGTAAGAGTTTTTTGTATGTGTAACAGGACTCTTATTAATTTCAATCGAGTTAATGACTTAATAACTTCACTCAATTTGGATCACAAGATACCACCCACCATTAGTACTATCATCAATAACTATACGGTAATGATATATATTGCGAATATTTATGTCGATTTTTTAATTGTCAATTACGTGGATAAATATTAGTGGTAATTTTTTGAAGAAATGTGTAATAAGTAGGACCTTCTTATAATTTCTACCAATCTCATGTATTGATAAGTTTTACAATTGTAATTCAGCGTAAATTTATCGCAATATATAACAGAACTCATAACTATATATAACAATCCAAGAGAAAATTTTAAATTAAATTTATTGGGTTGGTCATCAATATCTATTTTGTGGGCTCAAATTTTTTACATCAAGACTGAACTGGCCCAAAATACGCATTAGGCTAGACTAGCCTAAATCTACTCTACTACTTATTATTCGTAGATACTACTACTGTATCAATATATATATATATGGGTGCTAATTCATGGCAACCGGTTGCTATAAGAACTATTTCAACAACCATCATGTGAACCGTTGATCAAAACAATGAACGGGTGAGATGGAATTTATTTTTATCCCCAACAGCATGTACTGGCTATTTATTTTACTAATATACCCTCTTTTTTAATGAAATACTAATTTATTATTCCTTTTGTCAAATCAAATATAACTTGTTGTAACGGCTGGAATGACAACATTAATAATAATATTATAATATTAATATTGTAATATTATAATAATATAATTTTATATATTAAATTAAATTCCATTATAAAAATCGTGCCGCTATTAGTTCTAACGGCTAATATTGTATTATTTTATTATTATATTTAATATATTATTAATATTAATATTATTATATTATTATTATAATATTTATATATATATATATAGATAATTTAAAAGAGAAACCTACAATTGAATTAATTTGGTTGATAATAAAATTAGTAGACGTGTGTGTGTATTTATGTGAAAATGAGCATCTGTCTTAGACACACACAAACTTATTTTTGTCCTATTATTTTAAGAGATTTCATTAATGGTGATTTTGGCATTTCACTATTTTTATTCATGGTTGTTTTAATATTTCACCAATTTATTAATCAAAACGACGTCGTATTAGGTGCAGGACACACAAACTTATGTGTGTCTAAGATACATGCTCCCTTTTCTCTCTCAAACTAGCACGGGTTGTAAACTTGGACAAAGTAATAAGAAAAACAAAATTAGTAACTCCCACTAGACCCTAACCTAATAAATTGGGTCGTTGTTAGTTTAGATTCATCCTAATTAAAGTCCAACTAAATGTAAGACTCTCAACTCATTTCATTTATTCATGTCTTCTTCCCTCAAGTTGTCCTACAGGGCGCACCCACAAAGTGGGTGGGAAAATTAGTACTCTATGTCCCCCCGAAAAAAAAATTATTTTCTCTTTTTGAATTTTTATTAAATCCTTGTAAATTTTCAATATGATACTCTCGATTTTGAAAAACAAACACCCTAATGATGTAATTTATGAAAAATTGTTGAGATTTGAATGTGCAAAATCATGATATGTTATTAACGGAAATTTGTTAAGAGTTCTCGTTTTGAAAAGTTTGACTGCATCATTATCTAAATTAAGTATTCACCACCTCTCTCTAGATTAAGGAGTTGTTTGTTTATATTTGAATGAGTCTGAATCTGATCAAATAAGTCATTTAGACCATTTATTTTATTATTTTTAAACTCTGAGTGCATCTGAATATATCTTAACAATTCATTCAGAAAATTGATCAGTAAGAAGTAGTCAGGAGCAGACCTGCACTGGGGATAGTGGAGTCTGTGCCCCCAAGAATTTTTTAAAATATTTTGTATATATATGGGTACCTGTTTGCATATTTGAAAAAAATACATTCATAGTAACTAATATTTTATTCATCTCACTAAATGAGTTTTAGTTTTGACTTCTTAAAATTAATTTCCAAAATTTAAAAATTTAAAAATATGGAATTAATTTAATTTAATTTAGACAATATAATCATAAATATTACTCTCTCTATTTTACAAAATGAATCTTCTTTTACTAATATATATATATATATATATATATATATATATCATATTTACTCTTAAATAATTGAGAGTTTTATATTGATAGTATGATCAATTGCTAAGATGAATTTAAGAATATGGTACAATTTTATACTACTTATAAAAATGTGCAATCCATTTTAGCAAATTAATAATATCTCTTGTATTTTATTTACAATATGCCTCAAATAAATTTGTTATATATCAGTACTTCGTTACACATATTGCTTTCTTTCCAAAAGAAAAATTTTAAAATTCAACACTTTACGTATTAAAAATGTTATTTGTTTAGAATTTCTCTATATATATATATATATATATATATATATATATATATATATATATATATATATATATATATATATATAGGGTAACAATCTGTGGCAATCGATTGCCAGATCGATTATTCAAGCAACCTAAATCTACACTCTTAATTAATAAAATGGACGGTAGAGATTTAAAAAAAATCCAACCCTGTCAGTTCCATCAGCTCTAGCGGCAGCCGGTTTTACTTCTTTGCCCCTCTCATTATTTGCTTAATCGCTACCTCATTATTTGCTTAATCGTTATAGTGGTAAAGGCTCATGCCGCTACAGGCTATAGCGACAGTTACTGTTGTTTATTCCCTTCCTTCAGCGGCAGGTCTGCTGACTTGACTTTTGACTGCCTGACTGCCTGTCAACCTCTTTGACCGCCTGACTGCCTCGGTGACTTAATAATAAAGCTCGTTAGTAAGAGCAGTTTGTGACTAAGGCTAAGCTATTCTATTCTTAGCATGTACTAGCCTTAACATGACTCTTAGCATGTAGCATCTTAATCTTTGAATTTCGTGCGACATTATATGCAATTCATTTGACCATTAAAAATATTTTTTGTATTTAAAGTTACTGCACCACCAGTATTGCACCTCCTTTAATAAAGTTAGTGCTACTGCTTCAGCCTGTGAGTGCAGTGTTTCTAAATCCTTATTAAGTTATCTTCCTATTCTTTCCATTTCACTTCCTATTATTTCCTTTTCATATCTCATGCAGCCTAGTCTCCTCTCGCTTCAATATTCTTGACCCTTTCCACATTTCTTTTCTTTTGCTTGATCTCGTTGCCCAGTTTTACCTCCCAAGTTAAAAGTGAAGTTGTGTTCCGACGATTCTTCCTTGTTATTCACAAGTAAGTTTTTCAAAATGGCAAGAAATATGCCTATGCATAATTTATTTTTATCTAGTTCTTCAGATTTTGTTGCTAGTTTAGATTGTCAAAATACATCTGAGTTTGTAAGTGAAGTTGAAAGTAGTAAATCTGAAATGGTTCCATACGTAGGTCAATTGTTTTCTAATTTGGAAGAAGTTGAAATTTTTTATAGATCTTATGCTTGCAAAAATGGATTTTGAGATTAGAATTACAACTAGTCATAAACATGCTCATACGAATGATGTGTCATCTAGGTTGTATGTATGTAAAAAAGTCGGTACACCCACTGCTGTAAAAAGTTTACCGGATGATGAAGATGGTAGTAATAAAATAAGCAGACAGAGAGACTCTATAGGACGCACATTATGCAAAGCTAGAATATATGTTGTCCAAAATAGAAAAGAAGACATTTGGCGTATTTCTATTGTTGAGTTAGAGCACAATCATCACCTAGTGACCCCTACTAAGGTAGATTTGATTGAGACACACGGAAATATTACTCCAGTTGCAAGACAATTAATTGACACTTTAAATAAGTCTGGTATTGGACCTAGTATGATGATGAACGTTTTGAGCACAATGGGTGGCGGGATGCAAAATGTTTCTTTCTCTGATGTAAATATTCAAAATGTGGTTAGAGATTTAAGGCATGATTTGGAAGATAAAAATGATGCAGAAGCTACTGTAAAATATTTGAAAAAACTTGCTTCTAGAAGTGCGAGTAACTCTTTTTTCGTGTGAAACCTGGTGAAAACAATCGCATAGCGTGTATTTTGTGGGTTGACGGTCGATCAAGGTTAATGTATCAACGGTTCGGGAGACATTGTGACATTTGACAGTACGTATAGGACAAATAAGTATGACATGTCGTTTGTTTCATTTACCGGGGTCAATCACCATTATCAGTTTATATTGTTTGGGTTTTGCATTGTTAAGGGATGAGACAGAGGACACTTTCGTTTGGGTATTAGAGACGTAGCTCGAAGCCATGGATTACAAGGCACCTATAACCATCATCACTGACCAAGATAAAGCCATGAGTAATGATATTGCTACGGTACTCCCTTCTAGTCATCATGTATTGTGTTCTTGGCATATTAGCAATAAATTTCCTGAAAAATTGTATTTCCTTTTCATATCTCATGCAGCCTAGTCTCCTCTCGCTTCAATATTCTTGACCCTTTCCACATTTCTTTTCTTTTGCTTGATCTCGTTGCCCAGTTTTACCTCCCAAGTTAAAAGTGAAGTTGTGTTCCGACGATTCTTCCTTGTTATTCACAAGTAAGTTTTTCAAAATGGCAAGAAATATGCCTATGCATAATTTATTTTTATCTAGTTCTTCAGATTTTGTTGCTAGTTTAGATTGTCAAAATACATCTGAGTTTGTAAGTGAAGTTGAAAGTAGTAAATCTGAAATGGTTCCATACGTAGGTCAATTGTTTTCTAATTTGGAAGAAGTTGAAATTTTTTATAGATCTTATGCTTGCAAAAATGGATTTTGAGATTAGAATTACAACTAGTCATAAACATGCTCATACGAATGATGTGTCATCTAGGTTGTATGTATGTAAAAAAAGTCGGTACACCCACTGCTGTAAAAAGTTTACCGGATGATGAAGATGGTAGTAATAAAATAAGCAGACAGAGAGACTCTATAGGACGCACATTATGCAAAGCTAGAATATATGTTGTCCAAAATAGAAAAGAAGACATTTGGCGTATTTCTATTGTTGAGTTAGAGCACAATCATCACCTAGTGACCCCTACTAAGGTAGATTTGATTGAGACACACGGAAATATTACTCCAGTTGCAAGACAATTAATTGACACTTTAAATAAGTCTGGTATTGGACCTAGTATGATGATGAACGTTTTGAGCACAATGGGTGGCGGGATGCAAAATGTTTCTTTCTCTGATGTAAATATTCAAAATGTGGTTAGAGATTTAAGGCATGATTTGGAAGATAAAAATGATGCAGAAGCTACTGTAAAATATTTGAAAAAACTTGCTTCTAGAAGTGCGAGTAACTCTTTTTTCGTGTGAAACCTGGTGAAAACAATCGCATAGCGTGTATTTTGTGGGTTGACGGTCGATCAAGGTTAATGTATCAACGGTTCGGAGACATTGTGACATTTGACAGTACGTATAGGACAAATAAGTATGACATGTCGTTTGTTTCATTTACCGGGGTCAATCACCATTATCAGTTTATATTGTTTGGGTTTGCATTGTTAAGGGATGAGACAGAGGACACTTTCGTTTGGGTATTAGAGACGTAGCTCGAAGCCATGGATTACAAGGCACCTATAACCATCATCACTGACCAAGATAAAGCCATGAGTAATGATATTGCTACGGTACTCCCTTCTAGTCATCATGTATTGTGTTCTTGGCATATTAGCAATAAATTTCCTGAAAAATTGTATTTCCTTTTCATATCTCATGCAGCCTAGTCTCCTCTCGCTTCAATATTCTTGACCCTTTCCACATTTCTTTTCTTTTGCTTGATCTCGTTGCCCAGTTTTACCTCCCAAGTTAAAAGTGAAGTTGTGTTCCGACGATTCTTCCTTGTTATTCACAAGTAAGTTTTTCAAAATGGCAAGAAATATGCCTATGCATAATTTATTTTTATCTAGTTCTTCAGATTTTGTTGCTAGTTTAGATTGTCAAAATACATCTGAGTTTGTAAGTGAAGTTGAAAGTAGTAAATCTGAAATGGTTCCATACGTAGGTCAATTGTTTTCTAATTTGGAAGAAGTTGAAATTTTTTATAGATCTTATGCTTGCAAAAATGGATTTTGAGATTAGAATTACAACTAGTCATAAACATGCTCATACGAATGATGTGTCATCTAGGTTGTATGTATGTAAAAAAGTCGGTACACCCACTGCTGTAAAAAGTTTACCGGATGATGAAGATGGTAGTAATAAAATAAGCAGACAGAGAGACTCTATAGGACGCACATTATGCAAAGCTAGAATATATGTTGTCCAAAATAGAAAAGAAGACATTTGGCGTATTTCTATTGTTGAGTTAGAGCACAATCATCACCTAGTGACCCCTACTAAGGTAGATTTGATTGAGACACACGGAAATATTACTCCAGTTGCAAGACAATTAATTGACACTTTAAATAAGTCTGGTATTGGACCTAGTATGATGATGAACGTTTTGAGCACAATGGGTGGCGGGATGCAAAATGTTTCTTTCTCTGATGTAAATATTCAAAATGTGGTTAGAGATTTAAGGCATGATTTGGAAGATAAAAATGATGCAGAAGCTACTGTAAAATATTTGAAAAAAACTTGCTTCTAGAAGTGCGAGTAACTCTTTTTTCGTGTGAAACCTGGTGAAAACAATCGCATAGCGTGTATTTTGTGGGTTGACGGTCGATCAAGGTTAATGTATCAACGGTTCGGAGACATTGTGACATTTGACAGTACGTATAGGACAAATAAGTATGACATGTCGTTTGTTTCATTTACCGGGGTCAATCACCATTATCAGTTTATATTGTTTGGGTTTGCATTGTTAAGGGATGAGACAGAGGACACTTTCGTTTGGGTATTAGAGACGTAGCTCGAAGCCATGGATTACAAGGCACCTATAACCATCATCACTGACCAAGATAAAAGCCATGAGTAATGATATTGCTACGGTACTCCCTTCTAGTCATCATGTATTGTGTTCTTGGCATATTAGCAATAAATTTCCTGAAAAATTGTATTTCCTTTTCATATCTCATGCAGCCTAGTCTCCTCTCGCTTCAATATTCTTGACCCTTTCCACATTTCTTTTCTTTTGCTTGATCTCGTTGCCCAGTTTTACCTCCCAAGTTAAAAGTGAAGTTGTGTTCCGACGATTCTTCCTTGTTATTCACAAGTAAGTTTTTCAAAATGGCAAGAAATATGCCTATGCATAATTTATTTTTATCTAGTTCTTCAGATTTTGTTGCTAGTTTAGATTGTCAAAATACATCTGAGTTTGTAAGTGAAGTTGAAAGTAGTAAATCTGAAATGGTTCCATACGTAGGTCAATTGTTTTCTAATTTGGAAGAAGTTGAAATTTTTTATAGATCTTATGCTTGCAAAAATGGATTTTGAGATTAGAATTACAACTAGTCATAAACATGCTCATACGAATGATGTGTCATCTAGGTTGTATGTATGTAAAAATGTCGGTACACCCACTGCTGTAAAAAGTTTACCGGATGATGAAGATGGTAGTAATAAAATAAGCAGACAGAGAGACTCTATAGGACGCACATTATGCAAAGCTAGAATATATGTTGTCCAAAATAGAAAAGAAGACATTTGGCGTATTTCTATTGTTGAGTTAGAGCACAATCATCACCTAGTGACCCCTACTAAGGTAGATTTGATTGAGACACACGGAAATATTACTCCAGTTGCAAGACAATTAATTGACACTTTAAATAAGTCTGGTATTGGACCTAGTATGATGATGAACGTTTTGAGCACAATGGGTGGCGGGATGCAAAATGTTTCTTTCTCTGATGTAAATATTCAAAATGTGGTTAGAGATTTAAGGCATGATTTGGAAGATAAAAATGATGCAGAAGCTACTGTAAAATATTTGAAAAAACTTGCTTCTAGAAGTGCGAGTAACTCTTTTTTCGTGTGAAACCTGGTGAAAACAATCGCATAGCGTGTATTTTGTGGGTTGACGGTCGATCAAGGTTAGTGTATCAACGGTTCGGAGACATTGTGACATTTGACAGTACGTATAGGACAAATAAGTATGACATGTCGTTTGTTTCATTTACCGGGGTCAATCACCATTATCAGTTTATATTGTTTGGGTTTGCATTGTTAAGGGATGAGACAGAGGACACTTTCGTTTGGGTATTAGAGACGTAGCTCGAAGCCATGGATTACAAGGCACCTATAACCATCATCACTGACCAAGATAAAGCCATGAGTAATGATATTGCTACGGTACTCCCTTCTAGTCATCATGTATTGTGTTCTTGGCATATTAGCAATAAATTTCCTGAAAAATTGTATTTCCTTTTCATATCTCATGCAGCCTAGTCTCCTCTCGCTTCAATATTCTTGACCCTTTCCACATTTCTTTTCTTTTGCTTGATCTCGTTGCCCAGTTTTACCTCCCAAGTTAAAAGTGAAGTTGTGTTCCGACGATTCTTCCTTGTTATTCACAAGTAAGTTTTTCAAAATGGCAAGAAATATGCCTATGCATAATTTATTTTTATCTAGTTCTTCAGATTTTGTTGCTAGTTTAGATTGTCAAAATACATCTGAGTTTGTAAGTGAAGTTGAAAGTAGTAAATCTGAAATGGTTCCATACGTAGGTCAATTGTTTTCTAATTTGGAAGAAGTTGAAATTTTTTATAGATCTTATGCTTGCAAAAAATGGATTTTGAGATTAGAATTACAACTAGTCATAAACATGCTCATACGAATGATGTGTCATCTAGGTTGTATGTATGTAAAAAAGTCGGTACACCCACTGCTGTAAAAAGTTTACCGGATGATGAAGATGGTAGTAATAAAATAAGCAGACAGAGAGACTCTATAGGACGCACATTATGCAAAGCTAGAATATATGTTGTCCAAAATAGAAAAGAAGACATTTGGCGTATTTCTATTGTTGAGTTAGAGCACAATCATCACCTAGTGACCCCTACTAAGGTAGATTTGATTGAGACACACGGAAATATTACTCCAGTTGCAAGACAATTAATTGACACTTTAAATAAGTCTGGTATTGGACCTAGTATGATGATGAACGTTTTGAGCACAATGGGTGGCGGGATGCAAAATGTTTCTTTCTCTGATGTAAATATTCAAAATGTGGTTAGAGATTTAAGGCATGATTTGGAAGATAAAAATGATGCAGAAGCTACTATAAAATATTTGAAAAAACTTGCTTCTAGAAGTGCGAGTAACTCTTTTTTCGTGTGAAACCTGGTGAAAACAATCGCATAACGTGTATTTTGTGGGTTGACGGTCGATCAAGGTTAGTGTATCAACGGTTCGGAGACATTGTGACATTTGACAGTACGTATAGGACAAATAAGTATGACATGTCGTTTGTTTCATTTACCGGGGTCAATCACCATTATCAGTTTATATTGTTTGGGTTTGCATTGTTAAGGGATGAGACAGAGGACACTTTCGTTTGGGTATTAGAGACGTAGCTCGAAGCCATGGATTACAAGGCACCTATAACCATCATCACTGACCAAGATAAAGCCATGAGTAATGATATTGCTACGGTACTCCCTTCTAGTCATCATGTATTGTGTTCTTGGCATATTAGCAATAAATTTCCTGAAAAATTGTATCATGTTTATTCTAAGCACCCATTATTCAAAGATCAGTTTAACAATTGTGTGTATAATTCATTGTCCATCGGCGAGTTTGAAGAGCGTTGGTAGATTCTGATGAGAAATTATGAATTGTATAACAATGAGTGGTTAAAAGTTTGTATGATGTAGGGGATAAATGGATTTCTGCATATACAAAGAGATATTTTGTTGTAGGGATGACAACCACCGGTAGAAGCGAGAGCACGAACCATTTTTTTTATGTGTACGTTCATGCATCAATAAGCATAAAAGAATTTGTAATCCAGAGTCAAAAGGCTATTGAAAAATAATTCATCAGAGAGAGGAGGGCTGACTACATAACAAAACATCGAAAAAGGAGTATGGTATTGAATGCTTCTTTAGAAATGCATGTTGCTCAGGTGTACACAAAAGAGATGTTTAGGCGATTCCAACGTCAACTCGTCGATTCTATGAAGTACAATGTGAATAAAGTTAGTGAGTTGTGTATCACTGATACGAAGGTATATGCAGTATATAGTGCAGATACAGTTGAAAATGGTCGGAGATTTAAAGAAATCTCAACAATCGTCAGCTGGGGTCGGTAACATGTAATTGTCAAATGTTTTCTCATTCTGGTGAAATATGGAGGCACATCTTGAGATATTTCATGTTTAAGAGTATGTCACAAATATACCGGATGATATGATTCTTCCTCGGTGGACAAGGGATATGCGAACAAAAGCAATGGTGAAGAATTACTCATTCCTCCAACGAGTGCTGACTTTGAAGAAGATCAAGCAATGCGTTATAATCATTTAATGAGTGATTGTCAGGAGTTAGCGAGTAAAGCTGCTTGCTCAGTCCGAGGTTACAAATCTGTCCTTAAATTTAATGCACGAAGAAAAGCCCTGGTTGAACAGTATGATCCGGATGAAAATATTACCGAATTGGCAGACGATGACGTTGAACGCGCAGTCAGAGATACAACTCAGGGTATTGATGATGATGATGATGATGAAGAAGCGGAAGAAGATGAGTTCTTGCCACCAATTGTGTCTCAAATAAAGGGTCGTAAGAAGCAATCCAGATTCAAAAGTGCACTTGAAAAAATTATGACTACTAAGCCTCATCGAAAATGTGCAATTTGCGGTTTTGAAACCAACCACGATAAACGCAATCACTATCGAGTGTTAGGGAATCCTGAGCCTAAAAAGTAACATTCGGTTTAGTAGATTTATTATTGTATTATTTATGTTATGTTTTGCGTACAATTGTGTGTGAACATGTTATTCAGAGGTTTATTATATGTTATTGGTCAATTCAATTATATCCTGGGCAATTCAATTAAATGTATTAAATGTTAAAGTTTATTTTAATACATTTTATTTTATTTAAAGTTAAACATGATTTTGAAAATAATAAATATAATAATTAGAAATACTTTTAAATTAATATTAATATTCATAACTATAATGACTAAAATCAAATGGATTCATAAGTAAATTGATATTTAATTCTCCTGGACAACTCATTTTTATTTTCCAATCCCTTAGCAATCCAATGCCTATCCCATTTCCATTTTCCATGAATTTCGTTTCCCTACCCCTTTTCCCTTTCCCATGCATGCTTAGGTGCCCCTTTTTTGGAGAAAAGAAAATTAAATTGTTATGTTTGAATTTTTATTATTTGTTAAAATAAAAAAAAGTATTGAATTCAAGTTGTTGAAATATTTTTTTTTTGACTCAAATATTTATATATATTATATTTTTTGATTTATTTAGAATCGAGATTTATTATTGACCAAATAATTTATAAGCACTTTTTTTAATACTTTTATTTTGACTCCCAAATAATTTATATGATTTATTGGAACTAAATTTTTTAGAAAAAACAGTGATTTAGGTGTGATTCAGATACATATACAAAACAGTGTTGTATAGTCCTACTAAATCATATAAATTATTTGGGAGTCAAAATAAAAAAAATCGCTACCAATGTCAACAAAACAATGTCGCCCTAGACTTATTGTAAACTTATACTTCTTCCGTTTAAGAATCAGAAATATAAAATACTTACATGAAAAATTATTTTCTTTTTTGTTTATTTTTATCTTTAATATTAATTGAAAATATAAAAAATAGTGACATGATATTAATTAATTAATTAATTAATTAGTTAAAAATAATAATAACAAAGCAGGACTATGACATGCGAATGAAGTATGAACCTCCTTTTTATGGAGCATTTGACAAAAAATGCATATCACTGTCCACTCATTAATCTTTCCAGGGCGGTGAGTGATGGATACTATTATTATTAATTCTTCTTAATTATTATTCCCTCCGTTCTACAATTAAAGATAAAATTTGACTTTTGAGATCAATTACTATAATTCTAAAATAGTCAATATTAAATAGTCAATATCGACGCCAAATCGATAAAATTTGTCCCTCGAAATGATCCATGTATGCCTCCCAATGAGTGATGTACTCTCGTCTTAAGGTCATACAATCATCGACGCCAAATCGATGTTCTTTGACCTTTCTAAGGTCGTCGTGATTTTCGGTCGGGGAGGATATACCTTGCAGGAACTCATACTGTCTCATCACCCGATCCGGCATCTGGTATTCTACTATATCAAAGTGAATTAGGGGGACTCTACCCGATCCTAACAACCTACCTTCAAAATTAAAATCATTCATATTATCATCTCACCTCATGTAAGGGCGTCAAACTACCTGCCATGAAGGTTGTACATCTAACTCCCCTCGGTAAAATGCCAGATGGTGATGGGGACTGTGTCATCTATTAGGGTAACTGTCATCTCCTGAGTATGCCCACGCTATGGCCCTAAGTAACCATAACTCTGATTGTGGCCAAGGGTTTGGACTTCCAACTTTTAAATGTTCACAGGCCCAAATTTATAAAAGTGTGACACAACCATTAATATATTTCACTCCTTTCCTAGTGGCAGTATATAAAGACCTATACAAATACCTTAACACAGCCGCACCCTAAGAATACTGTACACAATCTTTAGCTTTGGTAATAAAATACATATATTTTGGGTGAACAATATTCTTAGACCTAGTAGGGAATAATATTACCCCACATAGCCAAAGAATGTATGCCTTTGTGTATCGACCCAAAATTTCCTTACTTGCTCTAGCAGGACAATTATTAAACCACTTCTACAGCCACACTAATGAAATGAAACCTCATTTTTTTGATAGTTGGTATTCAACAGCTATTTCAGTACCAAAATATTTTATAAAATGAGCAAGTGGGGTGTCAAATAAGGGACAAGTTAAGGGTTTGCCCACCACCGGTAACCCAAAAATGAAGTGGACATCCTCTAAGGTTATTGTTATTTCCCCACAGTTTAGGTGAAAACTATTGGTCTCCGGTCGCCATCTCTCCACCAGGGCAAACACAAGACCAATGTCAGTTTGAGGTACAATTGTTAAATGTTTAAAAATTCCAAACCCACATTTAGCTAAAAGAGTTTTTTTGGGCTTTTGTTAAGTTCCATTGATCATATTTTTTTTCAGTTAATTGGCATGAGAGTAGTTTTCCCCTATCTTTTCCGTCATATACGTCATCTGACACATGATTTTTTGGTCATAAAGCACACTTGGGTCAATTGGTCCATAATTCCAGTTGTCCAACTTTTACCTAAAAAAACAACATAAAAAGTAAATAATAATAATAATAATAATAATAATAATAATAAAATAGATAATCATAATAGTAATATAAAGTAAATAATAATAAATATAATAATAATAATAAAAGTAAGTAATAATAATAATAGTAATAGAAAGTAAATAATAATAATAATAAAGTAAATAATAATAATAATAAAAGCAAATAAAAATAATAATAATAAAAAATAAATAATGATAATAATAAAAATAAAGAAATTAATAATAATAATAAAGTAAATAATAATAATAATAATAATAATAATAAAAGCAAATAAAAATAAAAATAATAAAAAGTAAATAATGATAATAATTAAAATAATGAAATTAATAATAATAATAATAAAGTAAATAATAATAATAGTAATAAAAAGTAAATAATAAAAAAAAATAGTAATAGTAATAGAAAGTAAATAATATTAATAATAATAAAAAAGTAAATAATAATAATAGTAATAGAAAGTAAATAATAATAATAATAAAAAGTAAATAATAATAATAATAAAAGCAAATAAAAATAATAATAAAAATAAAGAAATTAATAATAATAATAACAATAATAATAATAATAAATTAAATAATAATAATAGTAATAAAAAGTAAATAATACTAAAAATAATAATAATAAAAAAGAAAGTAATAGTAATAGTAATAGAAAGTAAATAATAATAATAATAATAATAATAATAATAAAAGCAAATAATAATAATAATAAAAAGTAAATAATAATAATAATAATAATAATAATAATAATAATACTAACAACTAAATATTAATAATAATAAAAAGTAAATAATATTAATAATAATAATGTAGAGTGGGGAAAATGTATATTTAACAATAATTTAAATGATTTTATTTTACAAAATTTTCATGGTCATTATTAGTTCCAATATATCATCACATGTATATATTGTCTCCAAAACATAATTCAGTAAGTTAACAACAATAAAACACTACTCCCTTCCAATTATTATGCACAATCATTTAACAATATATTAAAAAAATAATTTACAACATTAATATAATAAATAGTTCACCACATAATAATATATTTAGCTCACTAATTTTTTTTCAAATTTCATGTACATATATGTATACATAGACATGATTGTTAATTTTCTTTAAAAATACACATGAATACATTTTCCTAAAATAATTTTTTTTTAAAAATTCACAATATTTATTTATTCTTAAAAAGAAAATAGGTAGAAGAAATACTACAAAAATTTTACTTGATTTTTCTTGCTGAATTTGATAGGAAAATTGTTGCAGCTAGATCTTTCTTTTTCTTTCTCTATATTTTCTCTCTTGTTCGTTGGAGGCAAATTCTTAAGGAGGTATAGCGACAGGCGACTTGGAAAATGTTATGGGAGGGGATATGTTGAGGACATATGTTTTAACAGCTGATAAAGGAGAGATATGGGTATATATTAAAGGGATGGGTGGAGAAATAAGTGTTGTGCAGGTAGGGAACAAAATGTTGCAGCGGCAGGAGGGAAGTCACCGAGGCAGTCAGGCAGGGTCACGTCAAGTCACTTGCACTGCTGCTGCTGGAGGGGAATAAAGCAACAGTACTGCCGCTACAGGCTGTAGCGGCAGGAGTGAATGCAACATTCAAAGAGGGCGGCAACAAATGGCAAGATTCAAAGAGGGCAAAGAAGTAAAATCGGCTGCTGCTAGAGCTGATGGAACTGCCGCTACAACCAGTAGCAGCAGGGTTGGATTTTTTTTAAATCTCTACCGTCCGTTTTATTAATTAAAGGCGTAGATCTAGGTTGTTTGAATAGTCGATCTGGTAACCGGTTGTCACGGATTGTTACCCATATATATATAGAGAGTAAGTTTCTCCAACGGACCGGTTCATCGCGAACCGGTCTATAGCGACGGTTTTTACCATCGCTAAATGTTATCACCTATACATTTAGCGACGGTAAAAACCGTCGCTATAGACCGGTTCGCGACGAACCGGTCTGTTGGAGAAGATTTCCGTGTGTATATATATATATATATGTATATATATATATGTATGTATGTATGTATGGATACTTTTCTAAAAAATAAAATAAAATATATATGTCCTACTAAAAATAGTAACTTGCCCACACAACATAAAATTTCTGGATCCGCCACTGGAAGTAGTGCTTAATGATATTTTTACCTACCTACCCTCATAGACAATTAAAAATTACATTTAATATCCATCTTTTTTTACTATTGTAAACAAATTTTGTTATGTACAAATTATTTTTTGATTTTTTTCTTTAAAAAATTGGTCAATAACCAATTTAAAGAATGTTGTTGTAGTCTTTTATTTTGGTTTTATAGATTGATAGAATGTTATTAAAAAAATTAGTGTTTATTCCTAAAATTATTACTAATAGTTATACTCCATCAAATATTGTTCACAAATTTATATTTAATTTTTCTTAAATATCATTGTTTATTTATAATTACATAATAAATTTATTCATAATAGTACAGAGGGTTAAAATAGGGAAATACACGTATGCAGATGTTTTAGACAGACAGTTATCAAACACATCATTTCATTCTCTATTCAGAGCTTTTACTTCATTCAACTCATTCAGATTCTCTTATACATTCAGAACTTTTCATTCAGTTTTATCAACACCACATAAGTGTTCGTTTAGCAAGCTGTGTCATGGTAACATGAAACACTTTTAAACTCGGGTCGGGTGGCGGAAAAAAATATTCAATATAGTGAAAATAGTCTTTAATTAGTCGCATAATTATAAAACTCTTAAGAATATCAATATCAAATGTAAAGTATTGTTTGTTGTGAGATCTATTTCTTTTTTTTATCAATTGAAGGATAACTTAATTTGTACTCGGACGTTTGCCAAAAGTGCTTCATTCAAAAGCGCAAATTTTCTGCTTCAGTAAAAAGTGGTTTTGAACTTAAATATCTATCATTTAAAAGTGCTTTCGAAGAATTACCAAATATCGGAAAAAGTACTTCGATTTTGAACTTAAAAATATTTTTAGTCCACCAAAAAATTCCTCCAAATATACTAAGTATGGTGTTAATCACCACCTCTACCTAGGCCATGGGTACACATGGCTTAGTAGCATTGAATTAATTAGTGTTAGTGAGTGACGGTTGAAGTAATAAAACCTAGCCTTCAAATATAGGTGATATGTTGCTTTTACAAGTGAGACATGCATACGTAGTGAGCTCATTTATAATGAGTTCATTTATTTATATATAGGACCAACCCACACTTCTCCTACTTCCATGCAACCTTGCTACCTTTGTGTTTCTTAATTTCACTTATTCCTCCTCCTAATACTCTCCAATGGCTGAGTTCCATTTCTTCCATATCTTCATACTACTTTCTGTAAGTTCAAAAATACCATTTCTCTTGTTCTTCTCTAATTAATATTTCATTCCAAAATTAGATACATTTTTTTTTATTTGTTCAAAAAATTAAAGATCAATTTTTATTTATAGACTGTAAACTGACATGAAATTCTTAACATGTCGTTTCTTATATTCTAGAAGATTGAATATTATCATAAATATTATTTCTAACAACCGTTAACGTTATGTTTTAAAAAATAAATAATTTCTAAAAGTCGTCGTTATATAAATGTATCTTTAATTTTGGAAGGGGGGAATAATAATATTAGGGGTGTTTGTTTGTTTGTCGCTAATTATATATGATGTGTTTTAATTTTATTTTATTTTTCAATTAACCTTTCTTAGGTAGTATTTGTGGCAAGTCATGCAACTCTACCATCTTCTGAGGATTACTGGAAATCTGTGTTGCCAAACACTCCCATTCCTAAAGCTGTCAGGGACCTTCTTCATTACTCAGGTTTAGTTTTCTTTTCATTGTAGCTTTATATATACATGAAATGGCATTCACAAATTTTTCACTTTTTATATCTAACATTTTTATTTATAAGAATAATATATAATCACCATATACAATCACTGCACTTATGTTGGTTTGTGAGTTAAGGACTGTTAGAATATTTTATTTTAATATAATTCCTTACGTGGTCTTTACTGTTTACAGAATTATTAGACTTACATATGTATTAATTTAATCACCTTATTTACAGGTTTGATAATTATGTGGCCCATAAATATTATGACTAGTATTATTTTAGCATAATGGTCCTAGGGTTTTATAATTTTGATGAACGATTATGATCCTTAGCTATTCTATAAATAAAACACTTAGTGTTTGATTTCAATTGTCGTCTCAAGAATTTTATACACACCTACACATCTATCTATCTTAAGATTGAGAAAGGCAATTGAAAACTTTTCACCCCTAAGTTTAATAGATCGTAATTATATACAAAATATCTTCTCTTAATTCACATAAGTACTTAATGTAATAATTAATTTATTTTATTTTATTCTATGAAATCCAACGATCCTAGTATAATTAATTTTAACTAGGACAACCCAAAACGAAATGAAGATCACTTAAATTGGGATAAGATTAATATAAGCCAGTCATGTAGAAGGGGACATAAATTTGCTAAAATTTTTACTTCTAATAAAATAATAGCGTGATTCACATCACCTTATTTTGTATATCACATATGAGTTATGTTATGTGTTACGATAAATTTACGTCGAATTACAATTTTGAAATTTATCAATATATAAACTTTGTAGAAATTATAAAAGGGTTCACTTATTACATATCTTTCCAAAAAAAAAATACAACTAATATTTATCCACGTAACTGACAACCAAAAAGTCGACGTAAACATTCGTAATATATTATTTTCCATCATATATTTTAGAAAATATGGAAATTTAGACAATGAAAGTATTAGTGAATAAAGTACTCAATATTTTACAGGACTATAGGATTAAAACCAAAACTTGTAGATGACTATATTGTTAAAAAATAACAACACAACGAAAAATAATAACAAAAAGAAATCAAAAGAAAAACAATCACACACAAGATACAAAAATTAATTGGTTCACCTAAAGTTTGGGCTAGTCCACGGCCAGCAACAAATTAATCTCACTATATTTATAATTTTGTACATAACACAATACAGGATCTCCTCCTTATATAATGCAATATAAGAAATTATTTTTGAGTAATTATTTTGCAATCACCTTTAAACCAAAGTCGGATCAGACTTCACCAATAACACGTATAACTTTAGAGAAAAGGGCAATTAAAGACAATTTTTAAGTAGTCATGCGTAATTGTTGTACCTTCGACATTAATTATGAAACGTTTCATTATGGGTAACATAGATATTTTACCATATAAGCGACGCCTTAAAATTTTTATTTCAAGTGATAGTAGTATAATATAACTTCCATTTTGTCATTGCAGAATGGACAGAAGACAAGAGCACTTCTGTCAATGTAGGTAAGGGTGACGTGAACGTGGACACGGGGAATGGGACACCGGAAGGAGGCGACGGCACCAAGGTGGACGTCGGAGGAGAAGGCGTCGGAGTTGACACCGGAAAGCCCGGAAAAGAAACCAATGTTGGGGTTGGCAAAGGAGGAGTATTTGTTAACACAGGCCACAAAGGAAAGCCTGTATTTGTTGGAGTACACCCAGGGCCAGACCCATTTAACTACTTATATGCCGCTAGTGAAAATCAACTCCATAATGACCCAAATGTAGCACTCTTTTTCCTGGAAAAAGACTTGCAACAAGGGGAGACTATGAACTTGCATTTCATCAAAAGCACAAAATCAGCTGATTTCTTGCCCCGCCAGGTTGCCGAGTCGATTCCTTTTTCATCCGACAGATTTTCTCAAATTCTGAACAAATTTTCCGTAAACCCCAACTCCGTGGAAGCTGAAAGTATGAAGGAAACGATTAAAGAATGCGAGGAACCTAGTATTAAAGGAGAGGAGAAATACTGCGCAACTTCTTTGGAGTCCATGGTAGATTTTAGTACCTCAAAATTGGGGAAAAAAGTTCAGGCAATCTCGACGGAAGTTCAAAAAGAAACTGTACTACAGAAGTATAGGATTGTTGGTGTAAAAAAGATGGTGGCTGACAAATCTGTTGTGTGCCACAAGCAGAATTATGCGTACGCAGTGTTTTACTGCCACAAAACGGACACCATCAAGGCGTATTCAGCTTCATTGTCGGGCGCCGATGGGACAAAAGTTAAAGCGGTAGCGGTATGCCACACGGATACATCAGAATGGAATCCGAAACATTTGGCCTTTCAAGTGCTCAAGGTTAAACCTGGAACTGTTCCGGTTTGCCATTTCCTTCCTGAGGATCATGTTGTTTGGGTTCCCTACTAGATCCT
The DNA here is from genome assembly GCA_034770075.1 of Aralia elata. Taxonomy (NCBI): domain Eukaryota; kingdom Viridiplantae; phylum Streptophyta; class Magnoliopsida; order Apiales; family Araliaceae; genus Aralia; species Aralia elata. The sequence continues at coordinate 20,479,517 of CM068386.1, forward strand.
AATTTGCAGATATTGAAGTCTTTGTGCTTGTTAGTTTCAGTGTTTTTATGTGGTGTTATTTGGATGTAACAGAATACAGTGCTTGTGTAAACAATATCATGTACTATCCTATTTATGTACTATCTGCAGCCTTTTCATATAGGGTTACGCATATATCATAAAGCTTGATTTTATAAGAATGATGCTTTTATTTGGTAGTATGTAAAAATATTATTTGATATCTTAAGCTTTTTACCATTGACCTTGGTCCCTGAATAACCAAGGAAAGTGACTTGATCATTATCATTGAATATCAATGAATAAATTACAACTCAAATAAAATAAAATTTAAAAAAACATGTGCATGAAAATCAAATGAAACCATTACAAGGATCTTGCTCCCAATATGACCAAAATCAAGAAGAGAGAGCTTAACTGGAGACGGCTACTAAACACAAAATTCATGAATAAGACAACATTTACGCAGATTTCTACTCTTCCCAACCTTCAATAATGTCATTTTCAGTATAAGTGAACATCAGCACACAACATTTTCTGCATTAAAGTCTTAAGTCATAGAACTTGATAAGCCAAGAAAAATAAACCACCTCCAAAACTACTCTCTTTTGGGTCATCTTCTATATGCTCTATTCACTACAATTCCTTGTGAGCAAAACCTCCTCTAAGACCTGCTGTTAGATTAGCACACCTGAAATCCCTTTTGCTTAATCATCCGAAAGTAACAATACGACCCACAATTATGACATAAGTGTAACCTAGACAAAGAACAGAGCATCAATCTCTCCCGTCTTACTGACGTTACTGGTACCTAAATCTCACAAGAACCAACAAGTCATACAACAATAAACATAACAAGCCGCAGATGGACAGAAAAGATAATAAAGAACAAGAGCATCCAATTGTTAACTCGTTGTTTGGATTAAACTGGCGTGCATAAATGATAAACTCTATTGAGAGCAACTAAGCAAAGAAGTAGAAATAACAAGTAACTATATTCCATTCTCAAAATACAGCAATAACTTTCAAAATTGCAAAAAGCAAAGATCTTGATTGATAATGGGGTAACACCCAACAAACAAATGCCTAACGACATTTTTCAGACTACAATTGTCCTTAGGAGCCTTATGATGCTGCGGCAGTTCCCTTGTTTCTTGGAGTTGCTTGAGTACCTAAGCAGACAAAAGGAAACAAAAAACCAATTAAATTAAATTACAATCATATGCAACATATACAAATAGCAAGCAAAGCAAAATGAATAATAGTTTACCTTCTCTGAAGTTGGTCTTGAACCTTCGGGGAACATGACGAAGGTACCTCATACGACCAGTTCCAGTGGTCTTCCTTCGGATAGCCTTCACACTCCAGTTATCTGAAACCAAAATCAACACAAGAAAAGAGATTAGCAAAAACAATCTACTTAATTTATTTTACTGAAACTGGGATATCAGTTGCATAAAAGCCTATAAACAGTTTCACAATGTAAAAGAATAAATTGACATTGCTGTCGTGATCCATAAAATTAAAAACACAAAAAAAAAAACATTAGCAAAAATGGCAAAGATTAGGTGTATTAAGATACAACCATTCACCCCCCAATCTTCATCCCACCCCATTTTATCTAGCATGGAAAATACGGCAGAGTACTTGGGAAAAACAAAATCATTAAATAGCTTATTCGATATTTACCTTCCCTGTTAAGCATTGGTTTTTGTATGATAAAGTCCAGAATCCCTTTGTATAATATAGTCGATACTCAATATGTACGAAGGTGTATTGGTTGTTTATATGTGACCAGCATGTCGTACATCCTAAAATGGGCGGGATGCAAATGGGATGGGCATAAAGGGTATCATTTTGTGGCTATACTTGTAGAACAAATGAAACAAATGAGATTACATGACGATGTTAGAAGTATACACTCAGAGATGGCTCAAACAGCAACGAAATAAAAGCAATAACTTAATGAACACTGTGACACTCTATGCTCCGATCCAGCTTAAAGCTTTTAATAAAACACAATACAATTGAAAATCCCTCCTATGACTACTACAAAGATTACAAGTGATAATACTTAATTAGAAAACTAGATACAAAAACACCATGTTTGCTGAAATTAACAATAACACTAAAACCAAAATTGGAATTTTTGAACTCCCAGGCAGCATTTTTTATTTGGTTCAAGGAAGAAATATGAAAATTTTCAACCAAACATTACAATTCTTAAGAATTAAATATAAAGTTGTAGTACCCCTTTTTATGTTTTATAACTAAACAATCCTAAAAATGAAATTGAAGTAAACTGAGCAGATACGAAAATTAATACAAAGTATAATTGATTAATCCAATTAATCGTAAATGTGAGAAATATAGAGAGATTACATTTGCGAACACGGGCGGCCGGAAAGGCGCAAGCAGAGCAGCGACTCTTCTGGAGGTGGAAGCTCCGGCGGCCGCACCTCACACACAGTGTGTGTGTTTTGTTCCTCCTCTTTCCAAAGCTTCCTGTTCCTTTCCCAGCCTTTCCCTATAGAAATCACCATAAAACTAATTTTTTTATAAAATTAAATCAAAATTCCTATATCATTACAACAACATCATCCTGTGTATACATACATTTTAACATCAAAAACAGCATGGAACGTAAACACCGTACCATTTTGTGAAATGGAGATGAAACTCAACACTAGCTCCGATTTGTTTTCGCAGAGAAATTGAATAATTGAAATCGTTATGGTATTTATATTTGGACTGAATTAGGGTTTCTCTGGGACTGGACCGGATCATCCGGGACACGGACTCCTGTGTTTTTGGGTTTGGGTAGGCTTTTTGGGCCATTCGACCTAGCCCATTTTTTTATTTCAGCTTAAAGTATTGGTAAATAGTATGGTTCAATTCTTCCCTCCCTTTCTTTAAAAGACTCGTATATATAAATTAAAGGATTAATTACATATATTAGTACATTTTTAGAAATAATTATAAAAATCATATATCTAGAAAATAATTACAAAAATATGACACTTTTTTATTTTTATTTACAATATTAATATAATTATAAGTCCTTAATTTAAGGGATTAACATTAATGGATGACATAACAAATTAGTGTCCAACTTAAAATGGGCTGTTCTATTTTGAAAGACGTGATAACCGCCATTATCGATATTCAGTTTTAAACCCTTGTTTGTATCCATAAACCCTTTTCTTCTCTCTCTGTTCGTCTTTTCTCCGATCGATCATCTGTGAAACCCTTGCTCGCCGTTAGCACTCTCTCTGTTCGTATATTGTTACCATTTTCGTTTTTGTGCTCGTTCGATTATTTGTTCTGGTGTGTTCTAATCGTTTGATTATACAATGAAGAAGTACGGAAAGAGAAAGAGAATCACGGAGGATGATCCTGTAAAGGGCTTGAAGAAATTTGTTGTGGAGAGTAAGGGGAAGGGGGAGAATAAAGTACAGAAATCGAGTAAGTGTGAGGATATGTTGGTGATTCATAGGGATATGAAGTATTCTGAAGTGCAGTTAGTTAAGTCAGAAGGACAAGAGCTTAGCCAGAATATAATTCCAATAGAAAGAATTTTAAAGGTTTGTTAATTTAAATTTTGTTATTTTATGATAATATAAATGTTTGGTTTCTTAGTTAGTATGTTTTTGGTTACCGTTAGATTTTTATTTGGATACCAGATGTTTTCAATCGATTTGGTATATCTGGTTACTTTTTTGTGTTATGGTTACCATTAAAAGATGTTTTGGTTACGATCATATAATTGTTCGATTACTGTTAGATTTTTATTTGGATACCATTTTTTTCAATCGATTTGGTATATTTGGTTACCTGTTGAGTATGTTTTTGGTGAATGTAAGATTATGATTTTGATAGCATTTTTGTTCCCTCGAGTTGGGACTTTGGTTACTCGTTGTTGTTGTTATGGTTACCATATATTTGCTTTAGTATACATGGTTGACTAAAATGTGGTTGATTTATATGTTTGTTTATGTATTGGTTACCATGGAAAAATATATCGGTTACTATCATATAACTATTTGGTTACTTGTTTAATATGTTTGTTGTTAATGTTTGCTTATGATTTGGAATCTATTATTGTTCCCTCAATTTGGTATTTTGGTTACTTTTTTAAGTTGGTTTGGTTACCATATTTTTGTGTAGTATACATTTGTTGGCTGAAATGGTTTTGGTCTACATGTTGATCATGTTTCGGTTACCATGAAAACATGTTTTGGTTAGTATGATATAACTGTTTGGTTACTATGATATAACTGATATGTATTACATCTTGTTAATATTTTGGTTAGCAATAGATTATATAATATAACTTTTTGTTTACTGCATTATTATGTTATTGTTACTGTTATATTATGATATGGTAACTATTTTTGTGCAGTTAATGTGGGATGTCGAAAACTTTTTATAGTCTATTTTGGCTTCTGTGTAATTTTTATATTATGTTTTTGCTAGTATGATATTATTTGTCGGTTACTATGTAACTGTTTATGGTATAAATAATTGTTTATATTGGTTACTAATAATTGTGCAAATCTGATTTTTTTATTGGCAGTTATGGGATAAGTATTATGAGGAATGCAATAGAAAATTTACCGGAAAAGTTATATATTGGTGCGATGTGGAAGTTCCCAGCACTATTGCCAAGAAACTGAACGAAAGCCAGTTGGAGAAGTTTAAGTCCACATGTTTTGGGAATTTTCTGGAGTTTGGTGATCAGCACCAAATGTATTCCCAAATGATTCACCATGCTCTTGTAAGGGAGATTCACCAGAGTGATGATGGTGAAATGTGGTTTTTGTTTGATGATAAAAGGGTCAGATTTGGTTTGCCGGAGTTTTGTCTAATTTCTGGGTTGAGATGGCAGGGCGAGGATGATATATCTGCGTATAAAGGTATGGAGAATTTGCTTATTGAAAAGTTTTTTGGGGATGAAGCTGTGACGCGTATAGGTAGGGTTTATCGGAAGGCAATTTTTGATGATGATAATGAGGCTATTAAAATGTCATTGATTTTTTTGGTGTTTAATTTCATTTTATCCACAGTTTTTGAAAATTATGTGGATGGGGCATTGGTCAATTTTTTATGTTATGGTGATGTTAGTAGTTTTCCTTGGGGGAAAGTCGCGTTCGAGATGACAAAGTACTCGTTGTCTAATGCGTTAAAGGGGCGTTTGAAGAAAGGTAGGAATGGTGGGTCAATATATAATTTTTACAAGGATCATTATACAAAATTGTACAAGTTGAATGGGCTACCTTATGTATTCCAAGTGTTTATGTTTGAAACCATTCCGACATTCAAAACTCGGGGCATATGCAATGATGAGTATCCGTCGGATGTCCGTTTATTTAGATGGAAGGAGCTAGTAAAGCCCCCTACGAATGACAAGTTGAATGATTTAGTATTTTGTTCCGAACAGGTATGAAGTTTACTATTAAGAGTATAATTGGTTATCTTTAGTTATATATTTAGTTCCCACTGATTATATTTTGTGAATTTTACTGTTAACAACGTAGTTAGTTACCTTAATATACTCATTTGCTTATTTATTATTTATATGTATGTTAATAATAACAGTGTATTTTGTTACCTGAATATACACATTTGGTTATTAATTAAATTAGGCTCATGTTGCTTATAACATTTTTGTTGGTTATCCTGTTATACATATATTGGCTACATTTATTCAATGATTTGGTTACTGATTTATGTACATTTGGTTACCTATATAAATGTAGTTGGTTACTAATTATGTGTTATGATTCTTTATTTTACTATTTTTTTACTGTATTTGTACAATGTTTGTTAGATGTTATACTAATTGTACTTAATGTTTTTCAGTTGAGGATAAAAAGATTGTTTCCCACGTCCGAGGAGAAGGATCGACTTGATTTGGGCGGGCTACAATTTTTCAATAGGAAGGATGCTGATAAGAAGGTTGAAAAAAAAGGAAAGGCTGACAACATTGGATTTGGTATGTCTGAAGTTAAAGATGAAATTGATGCACGGTTTAGGCCGTTGGAGAAGAAAGTGTCTGAAATTAAGAAAGACATTGTAAAATTGCGGGCTGATATTAAGGATGATATGCATGTTTTACATGTTCAGTTGTGTAGGGACTTTAGGTCCATTATTAGAGATGAGTTACGCGGCATCAAAGATGTTGGGAGCAAACAAGTTGATGATGATTTTGATTCTGATGATGGCAGTGATGATGATGATGATGAAGTTGATGTATCTGATGATGTTGTTAATGATGATGATGATATTTCTAAAGGTAACAATAATGATGATAATGAAGTTGGTGATGATGGGTTGAAAGTCGATGAGAAGAATGATGAGTTTGAAACTGAAGTCGTTAAAGAGTTTGAAGATGTTGTTATGGTTAATGAAGTTGTTAAAGATGATGAAGTTGTTAAAGAGTGCGAAGACCCGGATGTTGATGAGGATGTTAATGATGGTTCAAAACTAAATAAGAGTAATTATGGTGATGATGTGTTGAATTTTGTTGAGAAGAAGGATGAGAATGAAGTTGACATTGGTAATGAAGTTGATCGTGATGTTGTGGTTGAAGAACATCATGAAATTAAAATTAATGATGATGCAGAAAATGCCAAGGTTAGACATATTTGTTTGTTTTGTTGTGTTATATGTTTTTTTAATGATTAATTGGTTGTTTTTTATTTTGCACAGATTGGCAAGAATAGTGACATGCCATCGTTTGACATATTAAGCCAATGCACTGGGAAAGAGATTGTTGTGTATGTTCCTGCTGAGGTTAGTGTTATAATTGTCATGCCATCCTTCTATTTACATGTTATTGATTCTGGTTACTGGTATATTGTGATATGGTTACTATTATATATATTATGTTTGCTATCATAATATTGGTTGGTTACTATTACATTGTGTGTTAGTTACTCTTATATTATAATTTGATTAGTAATTTATGTTGTTTTAGCTACTATTATAATATGTTCACTTTAATATGCCGATTATTGTTCATTCATTTTTTTATTGCATATAGTTGTTAACTGCAAGTGTTTATGTTGAAAATATAAATTATATTTGTTACCCTTTATGTCAATATAAACAGGTTAATAAATATGAGGCAGAAAGCAAGCCTGTCCTTGATCAGATGATTTTGACGACACAGGACATAATTCAATGTGATGAGTTGGAGAAGAGTGTTCATAAAACCGGTGGTAGACTTGTACGTGAACATGCAAAGAGTGCCGTTTTGCGGTCTCCATATACTTCAATGTTTGGATCGGCTGGTTCATCGTCTACCGTTGTGCGTGCTAGTCAAACACTTTTATATCGTTCAGTATTTCCGAAAGTATGTATGAAAATGCCATCAAAGTTTGAAGAGGCATTGTTTGAACAATGGTTCAAAATTGGTCTAAACAACAGGAAAATGTTTGTTTTTTATTGTTAAGAATGTTATAGTTTTTTTATTAAACAAGTCAATTTGTTTTTTTTTTGTGGAAACATATGGTTAATATTAAATAATTGTTATGGTTACTATTATTTTATGTTTTGGTTACTGCTTTATCATGTTATGGTTACTGTTATAATATAAGTTGGATACCATTTCTGTTTTCACAAAATGGTTTTTTGGTCAGTATTATATTATATGTTGGTTACTATGTAATTGTTAAGTATATGCATGTTGGTTAAATTATTTTTGATTACATTATATCTCTGTTTTATTTACTGTCATATGATATTTTGGTTACTGTCATATTATGTTTGGGTTACTAATATATTATATTTTGGTTACTATTATGAAATATTTGTTTTATGTTAATGTTCCATTGAAGTACAGTGTTTGTTACTTTATATTATATTTTGATTGATTACTAGGTTTTTGTTTAGTACATTCATGTTGTTTAAAATTATTATTGAGTAGATAATGTTGCATGTTTTGGCTACTATTAAATTATTTTATGGTTACTACTATTTTATATTTTGATTACTGTTTTGTTATGTATTGGTTACTGTTTTGGTTACTGTTTACAATTAAGTTGTTGATTAGTTTGTTAATTATTGACTGTTCAAATCTGATTTTGGGTAGTGTATGCTAATACGAAAACTGTTAATGTTAATGTGTATACTAATATGCTTTTTTATTGAAGGACCGACAAATTTCCTGGAAAGAACAATAATATTGAACTTGCTTTTTTATTTGGGTCTGTCCCAATATCTTCAAAAATGTGGTTCTATAAATTGAAGACTCCTGGAGAATGATTAGACGACGATGTGGGTTTTTTTTTTAAAATAATTATGTTTTTCTAGATATGGTTACATTTTTTAGTTGGGGTAGTAACTAGTGTTAACAGAGTTGGTTACATTCATTACATACTTACATTTTTCAGCAGCTGTGTAATAATATATATTTTTTTATGGTTCAGCACATCAATGTTGCGTTTTATTATTTCCGTAAATTAGCCATACATTCCGACAGTGTTCATATAAGGGCAACGACTACGGACTGTTGGTTTCATAACAAGATAACCGCTCTTTTTGAGGAGTATACCAGTAAAAATGAAGATAAGAGTGTTTTGGTTGTGGATGGTGATGTTGATGAATACATACATGGGCTGTTTATGGATGTCAACACACCATGGAAAAATGTTGGCTACGTGTTGTTCTCCATTCATATGTCATCACCGGAACATTGGTTTTTGTTGACATTTGATGTGCACCGTAGACGTCTAACTGTTTATAATTCTTTTCGGCCAAAAAAGAAATCCATGCAAACAAAAATTATGGATGTTTGTGAGCCATACATATTCATTCTCCCCACTTTATTGCGCAAGAGTGGTTTTTGGAGGGATAGGTCTGACATTAACTTTAACAGTGAACCGTTTCGCAATAAGGAGGAAGATGATATAATTGAGTTGGAATTTGCAGATGCGGTTCCTGAACAAGTCGAGGGGTAAGAGTTACATTGTTTACAATTTTTTAATTATTACATATAGGTTGATTTTAATTTTTGATTTTTGTTATATGTTTTTGTGTATGTAGTGATTGCGGGATGTTCACTATATGTTTCGCTGAGCATGTCATTCATCAGAAAGTTGATGAAATTCCTATTTCATTCCCTATTGCGCAGTATCGGAAGAAGTTATGCACAAACCTGTATATGCATGTAAGGAACAAACAGTTGGAGGGCTATGAGTCTGAAAGAGAATTTCCAGGAAGATTTGTTCCAGATTTTGATTAGTTCGGATCTCGTTGTTTTGTATTTATGAATTAAGTTTTGTATTTTTTTTTGGGATATACACAACATTTTTGTATGGGTTATGAATTAGTGATGTTTATTGGATCTTATGTAGATGGGAACACATATTTGAGAATTTTAGCAGTAATGAAAGTATCATTGTTTGTTGGTTGGTATTTGTTTCTTTTAAGTTGTGTTTGCCCTGTGTTTGAGATGTACAGTTGGTTCCAAATATGTATATAAAGGTAACCAACTATTGTTTTTATAGTCACCAGAGAGTTACAAGCTTATTTCATGACATATATCAATTGTGAAATGTACTTGAGTATACTTGGGTTGCCTAGACAAACAATATCACATTCATTACATGGATGTTATATTTATTAGAGGATACTCAGGTTGTTCTGTGTTGTGGTTACCATTAAAACATGTTATGGTTACTGTTATGTAACTATTTGGTTACTTATTTATTATATTTGTATTTCTTTTATGTAATGGTTTTTGTTTACTATTATTGTATAATCAATGAGGCATTTTATTTTTATTTTATAGTTAATATTTGAGAATTTTAGCAGTAATGAAAGTAACATTGTTTGTTGGTTGGTATTTGTTTCTTTTAGGTTGTGTTTACTAAATTGTTTGAGATGTACAGTTGGTAACCAAATATGTATAAAAAGATAACCAACTATTGTTTTTATAGTAACCAGAGAGTTACAAGCTTGTTTCAGCACATATATCAATTGTGAATTGTACATGTCAGAGTATACTTGGGTTGCCTAAAAATATAATATCACATTCATTACATGATGCTGGATACTCAGGTTGTTCTATGTTGTGGTTACCATTAAAACATGGTATGGTTACTGTTATGTAACTATTTGGTTACTTATTTATTATATTTGTATTTCTTTTATGTAATGGTTTTTGTTTACTATTATTGTATAATCAATGAGGCATTTTATTTTTATTTTATAGTTAATATTTAATTGTTTATTATACATGATTTCATAAGATGGATTCTTGTTTTGTTCTAGTTACCATTATAAAGGTAACCATTTTATTACTTATTAGTGAACAAATTGACATAAAATTTGTTTAAATGAGTATATATCAGCTATTTAAGTTAAAATGTTAGGTAAATATTCAAATAATAACAATTTTGTTTATTGGAAATTCATAATGCAATCAGAAATCAAAATATTAATCAATAACAATTTTGTTTACTGTACACAACCAAAAATGTTACCAACCATATGGATAATGGTTACTCATAGTAAACAATTATATATTCATGTATTTACACTCTTAATGTAATTGCACTATATCAGACCTTTTTTGGTCTTAAAACAGGTGGATTATTGCATGTTTTCCTGTTGTGTCCTTTTTCTTGGCACCTGCTGCATTTATTTTGAATTTTGATTTCAGACCCGTGTTTGTACCTTCCTATTTTTGGTCTTCCCGCTGGTCTTCTCGTGTTCGGTGGTTTTACAGATATGTTTCTTACCTCCTCTGGTATACCCCAGTTTTCTTTGTCATTTAACGGCATGATATAACCTGAATATGTGTCGACCAAAGTTGTTTTAAAGTAATTTTTTGAGCAAAAATCATAACAGCTCAAATTTCGTTTGTTCATAACAGCAACAACGTGCGAACAAGGCATCTCATGGTACTGAAATTTACGACATGTGCATGTCTTTTGGTCGATGTCCACAATATATTGTTTGGCAACATCGTAAACAATGAAAATCACCAAGTTTGATGTCTCAACCTACAACACAAATTAAGTTTTGTTAGAATATAGTACAGCTGAATTCATTTTTATTGTCTGAAAACAGAATAAATATAGTAAAGTAAACTACTCAATGTTATAATTACAGAACACAATAACATTATAATTATACAGAGTAACCAAACAATTATCAGTTAGTAACCAGAGCAATGATACACAGTAACCAACTCATCAGTAGTCAGTAACCATTATAATGTTGTGCAGTAATCAATTAAGTATTAGTTAGTAACCAATATAATATTACATAGTAACCAAGTTACTAATAGTCAGTAAACAAGTATGTATTAGACAGTAACCATTATAATGTTAGATAGTAACCAAGTCTTCAAAGTCATTTCCAATCCAAAATTAATTAGTACCATTATTCAGTAACCAATACATCATTAGTTAATAACTAATACAACATTAGACAGTATAATGTTACACATAAAACAATTTTGAACAAATAGGGTTCCATAAAATGCAAATGCAACTTATGATGCAATAATTTAAAATTTGTATTAGTTACCTTAAGTTTCTTTGATTTAATGATATTAGATTGCAACCTTCCCTCAGCCATTGTAGAAAGTGTTATGAATGTTGATATGGCTGCTTGTTTGTTTTTGAAATACCATCTTTGAACGAAACAACGTAGGCATTCAATCATTGATGCAACTGGAAGATCCCTGATCATTTTGATTGCGTTGTTAATAGATTCGGCGGTGTTTGAAGTCATTGTTGAGTATCTGCTTACAGCCCCATAAAGCCTGGTGCACTTCTCCAACTTGACCTCTTCCTCCAAATAGGTCCTTATTCGAGGATCAATGGCATCAAGTTCAGCCATGTGTTTGTTGAATTCTTCAATAGTATAAGCTCTACAAGCCCCATTGTAAGCCTGTTTAAGTTCCTCCCCTTTCTTTTTGAATCTATTTTTTATATTTTTCAGTACATGGTATGTACAGGAACCATGCATGACGTCCGGAAACACAAAATTCAGTCCTTGTATATGGCTTCATGTCTATCTGAGACAATGCATTGGCCTTCCATAACGCCACAAGCAATTCTCAAATTTACGAAAAACCATCTCCAAGATAATTCATTTTCGCTGTCAACCACTGCAAAAACAATCGGAATAATGTTTCGATTTGCATCTTGTATGCTTGCTACCAGTAGTGTCCCCCCGTAAGTTGATTGTATGAACGTCCCATCGATTACAATTATTGGAAAGCAATAGTTCCATGCTTGAATGGAAGCTCCAATAGCAAAAAATAAATAGTTGAAACGACCATTTGTATCCAACTCTAGGGATGTGACAGAACCTGATATGAAACATGAGCATTATCATTAGAATCAGATGTAGTAAACAGTATCTAAATCATTAATAGTTGGTAACCATTCAATTGGTTAATGGTATCCAAATCAGTTGAGTTGGGTAACCAAATCATTTTAGTAAGGTAACCGACTAATTATGGAAAACCAATAAAATGTTTTTAATTGTTACCTGGATTTGTTTTCTTCAGCATGTGTAACCATGATGGGATCATTGAGTAGTCGTGTAGATTTCCTCTTACCTTTTCCAATGCTTTCTCCTTCGATCTCCATGCTTTTTGGTAAGAGATAGACACATTATATTCTGTCATCATGTCCTCCACAATGTCGGTTGGTGTGTACACTTTTTTCAAATTTGTTAATTTGTGCATTATGCATTCACTGACCAACTCACTATTTGCCTGTATGTGGTCTCCCAGCAATACGTTGACTGAACACGTGTGGATGTCGTTGAATTCCCTCACCTTGAACATACTGGTTTTTTGAAAACTTGATGCTCTCATCTTCCAGTTACAATTTTCATCATATAGGCACACTAGCACAAAGTCTCTATGACCTGTTCGTTGAACTTTGTGTTGTCTGTTTTTCCTGATTGAATGCAGCCTCATAGCTTGTGATAGGATTTTCTTGTCTTTGTAAGTTTGATGTAATTGTACTTCACGTTCATTCGGATCTGTTATTACATCATCATATTGTTCTTCTGTGTATGATCTGTCATGTTGTTTGTCTCGTTATTGTTCCACAATTTCCATTGCAAGGTGATCGACATACTGCCTTCCAATTTGGCAATCGTGTGTTAGTAGTGGAACTAGTGCTGAATTACCTTGTGTTGATCTTATTGGCGTTACGTTGTTAATGGTAGTTTCTTCTACATTTGTCAAGATTGTTGTGCGTCCCCTTCTGTGTTCAGTTTCTATAATCAGTGGGAATTTTCCTTGCTCATCAGACTTTCTACTGACTTCAATAAAGAATCTTAAGGTTGCTTCATCAGATATGTTGATCGGAGGAATATCGCTTCTAATTTGAAATTTGATTGACAATATTGTTGTGTTTGTGTCTAGCCGTAATGCACTGCATATCATGTTCTGCATTTCTCTGAACGAACAATTTGATGTAACTAGTATGCCGGTAACTTCAAATTTGGTGTATTGGTTACTATCAGTCCATGTACCGTTGAAATAAAGTACAACTGGAATTATCTCCATTGTCCGGCAACAGAATAAGTGTTGTAAAGTAACCAAATCACTGTTAACTTGTAACCAAACTGCATGATGTTAATAACCATAATATAAAACACATTTGTACATTAATCTTACAATAGAAATAATCATTACATTGATACTTGTTACCAATTAAATTATAACAATTGTATGCAGGTAACCAATGTAGCCAATAAGTAACCACCATATTAAAACAAACTAATATAAAACACCGTAACATTATATAGTAATCACAACAACTTTATAAAGTAATCAAATACATTTTAGACTGTAACCAACACATATTTATTTAGTAACCACAACATAAACACATTTTCCATTGCATTTTTATAGTAAAAAACAACCAGTATAATTAGTTTGTTACCAACTTAAGGCAAACTCTTATAAGAATGTGACCAATGAAGCTAACAAGTAACCATTAATATAAAAAACATAAGAATAAGTGTACATTAATATGCTTCAGCAACCAATAATACAGTAACCAATTAATCGCTGCAGTAATTAAGTTTGCATTAGACAGTAACCAAGTTAGCATTAGTTAGTAACCAAGTCAGCATTATTCACTAAATAATATTTGTACACAGTAACCAAGTCAGCATTATAATTTTATACAGTAACCAAGTTATCATTAGTCAGTAACCATTATAGTGTTACACAGTAAGCAAATCAGCATTAGTCAGTAACCAATATAATGTTACTCAGTATCAATGTCAGCATTAGTCAGTAACCAAGTCAGCATTTATTAGTAATATTATATAGTAACCAAGAAAGCATTAGTCAGTAACTAAGACAGCATTAGACAGTAAAATGTTACACAGTAACCAATATAAAATAGGCAGTAACCATTACAACATTAGACAGTAACCAATCTATATAACATTAGTAACCATATTATAAAACATGTATTCAAATACATTTTGCAATCACAACATTCAGTATTCAAACTTTGTGACAATTTTAATTTCGAAACACTTAAGGAGTAATCAATATAGAAATTCGTAGTAACCATAGGTAATTATATGATTATAAATTTTAAACTCTCATACCTCAGTATTTGTATTGAATTTGATGTTGATCTTGTATTCTACACTCACTGCAGTAATTAATTAAGTTTTTGGTTACTGAACTTGAAGGCGATGCTGACTTTGTATGTTATTTCCGATCATAGAGCTTCGTCGCCTCAACTGGAATCGTCTTCTCTGATTACGAGTTGCGTCGCGATAGGATACTTCCTCTTCTCCGCTTCGTCGCCTCAACTGGAATCGTCTTCTCTGATTACGAGTTGCTTCGCGATAGGATGCTTCCTCTTCTCCGATATCAGAGTTGTGTCGCGGCAGAATATTTTGTTTTCTCCGATTGATTTGCCGTTGATCTGTTATTCAGATATCAAAGTTGCATGTTTCCTCAGTTGCTTGAATTTAGGTGTGGTTAGTTACAAATATGAAAGTGAATAACTGATGTGGAGGAGTTAATGATACGTGATTTTAGTAACGTAATATATTGTGTTTTGTTATTTTTTAATTATTTTGTGTGTGTTTTATTTTTGTAATTACTTTCTAATTGTTGTATATTACTGTTAAGGACCCTAAATTAAAGCCGTAAAATGAGTAAATAGTTCGGATTCGAATCGTACTCATTCAATTAAAAGTTTGATTCGAGCTCGACTCGAAATACAAATAATTCAAATATGAGCAAATTTTAAAGTTCGATAAATTATTCGAACCTCCTCAAATTATAATTTTCTATTGAGACTCGGATCATATTCGTTCGAAAAGTTCAAACTACTCGGGCTCGATTCGAGATCGTGCTCAACTCGATAGCTAAACAAACCTCAATCAAACCTTATTTTATACTCGATAAATTTTGTAAACCAAATCTGAGCAACTCAATATTCAGCTTGACTCGATTCATTTACACCCTTAGGTATAATTTACTCTCTCTATTTCACAAAAATAAAAAAATAAAAAATAAATAGTTATTTATTTTCATAGTCAATTTGCAAAATTTAAAATTCAATTTTCGAAATGCAAAAATTTAAATTTAATTTTACTTTATTTGATTTGAATTAATGCAATAGTTAATATTAGGCACTACTTAATACGTACTCCCTTTGTCCCAATATAAAAGTTTGACTTTTTGCGCATATTAAGAAAGATGATCAAATAACAAAATTATTCATATTTAAATTCTTATTTAATTGAATAATTTTTGGCACATGACTAGTAATACTCCATAAATATGCATAGATAATAGAAATATGACGATTAATATTAAGGGTATTATAGACAAATTATTGTAAAAAGTAAATTATTTAAGTTAATTAGACATTTAACTTGGGACTACCTAAAATAGTAATAAGGACTTTTATCCTAGGACAAAGGAAGTATTACTAAGTTAAAAAATATCATTTTAAATTTTAAGATCATTAATAAGGATCGAATTCAAATGTGACTCATTTTGTGGAAGAGTAAAATGCAGTGACACTCCCTCTAGATAACTATACTAACACCCACCTCCCCTCTAATTTTTTAAATAACAGTTAGTATCCCTGCAAGTTTTTAGTGTTGACTAAATAGATAAAGTTACATATTTACCCTTGTATGTTATCAAATTTTAATTCCTGGATTATATATATATATATATATATATATATGTTTAATTATTCTTTTTTAATACAATACATTTTAATTATAGTTTTATTTGTAATTAAGACTATCTCATTTAAATTGTTGGTAACTTATAAAAAAAACTAATTTAGTTTAATTAACACATATTTTTGGATAAGTGATACAGATATTAAGAATTTTAAATTAAATTATTAATGGAACTGTTCTAATTAGAGTGACTGAGTATGTTGATAGTTTTGTTTTTGGTGTTTAACAACAAAAATTATTATTTAAATTTTTAGTTTCATATTATGATTTTTATATGTTAAATTTTCTTGAGTATATATGTCAAACTTTGGGATGTTTATAATTTTTATTACATTTTTTAGTATATAGTTGGTGTTGTTTTTGTACAATGTTGAATAAAAACATATATATAATCATATTTATTACTACCCCTATCTTGTAAAAAGATTTTTTTTAATATATTTTTTCTGTTTTTTGAGTAACAACATTTGTCATTTTTACTGTAAATAGTTATGCCTAAGTGTGACTTATGTTTAGTTTAATATTTGAGAAAAAATAATTACTATAGTTTTTAATACTCTTTTATATAAATAATAAGATTCGTTCTGTAATAATAAGTTTGTTTTACGTAAATTTTAATATTTGAGAAAAATAATTATAATTTTTTTGCGTTAATTTGTGCTTTTTATAGGTATTAAAATTTTACTTTTTAATTACAAAACAAATATATTTGAATGTATATTACGTAAATTTTAATCTTTGATAATTTTAATTAGCAAAAAGTTTATGACTTTATTTTCCTGATAAAATGAATATTTATTATTTTTTGACATTTATGTTATTTATTGCACAAGTTCATAATTTAATTAATTAGATCAAGTTAAGTAAAAATTATAATATTCAAATTTATATTTAGTGGATATATTAAACATTATAACTTGAAGAGTGTATTAGACATTATATTAAAAATATTTTCAAATATTAGTTGGTCAACTACACTAGGGGTGGTGAATGTTACATATTATAGACTAGAGGAATACTGATTGTTACTTGAGAAATTAGAGGGGTGGTGAGTGTTATTATGATTATCTACAGGGTTTGTCTGTAAGATCCCGACTTTATTAAATAAAAGTTTATTATTTTCTTTATGATTATTTTTCTAAATAGTGAAGTGTTTAATTGTTATAAATGATAGTTAAGGTGGTTATTTACAAATTATCTGATAAACAGTATGTCGGGGAATATTCTTTCTGTCAGAAAATATTATATTCGGTACCGTACGACGACGTTGAAATAACAAAATATTAATGGGTCCCACAATGACAATATTGTCAACGATAGTAGGCCTCATTGTCGGATACTGAAAACAACAGTATTTTGTCAACAGTATTATCACCGGCAACTGTTGAAATACCCGGTAATAAAAAGAACAGTAAAACGCGTTATTCCACAGTAGTACGTGGTATTTCACAAGCACACGATGTTACACAGTATTTTAAATTATTGATTCAATAATTGATAAAGCAGCAATTACACAGTATTTTGATTCAATAATTATAATAGCATCTGCATGGTACGTTTTAGTATTTGTTATGGCACTGTAACTCATATTATTCGATATGATATTTTAGCATTATTGACGAATTAAAAGTGGAGTCTAACTTAGGGGTACCTAATTGAAATTATGAAATTCACATGTTATGAACTATTGGTTCACATGATGGAACTATTGGTTCACATGTGAAAACTATTAGGGGATGTTATGCAAGATTGATAATACTTGAGGGATTATATTAAAAATAGAGGCAAAGATGGAGGTACTAAAGTGTAATAAGTCGAGTCCTTTTTTGTGCAATTAATGAAACTTGGTTTTCCTATAAATAGGAAGGATTATCTTAAGAAATCTTCACACCTTCCTTACTTATACTTCATCTCTCTGTCTAAATTTTTTGAGTTCTCTAAGTGTGTTAGGCTATTGTGAGTATTTGTGAGAATACTAGTATTGTATAAGTTAGAAAGCAACATCCAATCACTTATTAATGAAGGTAGGGGATATCATTTCTTTCATACTCTTATATAATATCATTTGCTTCCTTGTTCGTAAGTGATATTATACTCAAAAAGGTTGTTATTCATTCCGTATTAATTTGTGGGCATAACCTGTCCGTGCGGATTGACGCATACCTGGTGAATATCCTTTTGTATTCATTCCTTATTACTCTGTGGGAATAACCTGTATGTACGGAGTGTCATACCTGGTGAATATCCTTCTGTATTCATTCCTTATTACTCTGTGGAAATAACCTGTATGTACGGAGTGTCGTACCTGGTGAATATCCCTTTGCATTTGTTCCTTATTAATCTGTGGGTATAACCTGTCCATGCGGATTGACGCATGCCTGGTGAATAACCCTTCGGATTACCGCATGACGGGTGAAAATTTATTTGCAGTTTCATATATTCTGTTATACTTGTATAACGTATCATTTCTTTTGTACTCTTTAAGGGATATCTTTTTCTTTCACATTTCTCCATTTATGATAAGAAAATCTCTGTTTGTTTCCAAAACCTTATTTTTAAATGGTTAAAATTCCTGAAAATTTGTAGAATATCCTTAATAGTTTGTGCTTCATCTAATATCTTTTCACCTGAATCTTTCTATTTCATTTGATACGATATAGTTGAATCGTGAATTTTATTCTTGAATTTGACTTTACAATTTGGTCATCATGTTGGCAATTTGGTCAACCTTCGACACTGGATAAATTAAACATTTATTCTCATTCTTGATCTCACTGTATTCATTTTATATCATTGTCATCATCCTCATATTTAAATTGTGGTGATAGTTCTCTTTGACTCGTAGTGCAAAGATGAACTGGCGTGACATGATTTTGACCAAACTGTGTATTGGTATAATCATAACTTTTGGTGTTACAAACAAAGGCGTATGGTGAAAGTTCTATTTGGCTCGTAGTACAAAGATGAACTGGCGTTTGGCATAATCATGACTGGTGATGTTACAAATAAATATCTTTGTCACATAGTGCAAAGAGAGGCTGTTGAATATAAACTGTTGATTTGGATGTTCATAAACATGAACTGTTGATTGGTGTTACAGGGATAAAATATTGGTGGTGATCCTTTAACTTATAGAAGATGGTAGATATTATAATCTACTTGACTCTTCTAATGGATTGTTCGTTCTGCTGCAGTTGTTGTTATTGAACAATTATAATATCTTTAAATCTTTGATTTATTTCGGTTGAATGCTAAAGATAATTTTATTCTTCATTATCTTAGTTATGATATTTTCTACTGGGCTATTTGTGCTCACATTTTTTCTTTTTGTTCCATTGTTCTCTTCAGGAAAAGAGAGTGTAGCGGGAACTAGTCGGGGAATGGAGTGATGGTCCGAGACAATAGAAGTATCTCAATACATTATTATTAGTGTGACAATAAGTGTATTGAGAATTTAAAATGTATTTGTATTGTGTTGTCATATTTTGCACAACACTTATTAGTTGTAAATGGAAAAATTCATATTTGTATTTATATTTTGTAGAATGTTATTGACGACTCAAAATGGGTTGTATGGGCCTATTTTGGGAACGTCACATTGTGAGTGTATTTTACTCTTTGTGAAATGAAAGAAATAATAAATTTAAAGATATTATGTCATTATATACTATCATTAATAAAAATGACTCGTTTTTTTACACCAAAATCGTAATTGTGTTAAACAATTGTATCCTTTCATGCTTCTGTTTTTTGTCTACTTTTTAACCATCTAAATACAATATAAAAATATCTTTAAAATTATAAATATTTACGAGACACTAATCACAATATGACGACTCGATATATATATAAGGGCACTCGATATTTTTCAAACCTAACCTTGAAACTACCCAATCAAAGCATCGTATATGTTTTAGGATTATTTGCATATCCAATAATACGAGGCCACATTTTCTTTAATCCCTCCTACAAAAATTTTGATGTTTGTATCTTATTTTCACTTCTTTCCTTGGGCTCTTCATGTTCTTAAAGTCCCTAGCAACTTACCATGCGATTACTTCTAATAACTTTTTACTAACTCGTAGTTTAATCCATCTTTACAAAACTAGTTAGTGTAAAAGCCACCACCATTTTTGACTACTTTGGATGGTTTTGCTCACAAGCAAGACTAGTGAATAGAGTTCTTGAATTCCTTTCTATTTTCTGCATTTCGTACGTTTAAATTTAACAGGGTTCCTATTATATTCAAGTAAAATATGCAACACCAACACCTACACCTTAACATTATCAAATGCATCAAGTTTGGCCCCAGAAGAAATGCAAGAGAAACAAGCTCCTTGTCAAGGCAATCAAATGAAACCATGACAAGGAGCTTGCTCGTGAGCAAAACCAATAAGACCTACAGCTCTTGTATTTTACTCATTCCGTTCTTTTTTACTTGTCGTTTTTTTTTTAAAAAAAAAAGAGCACAAAGATTAAGAAATGCAATTAATGCTTTGTACAAGTGACCAAAATAGTTATGAAATTTTAATACCATCCTTCTAAAATTCATTGAAAAAGATGAAAAAAAAACAAATTGGTATTTAATATAGATATAATATGAGAAATTAAGTCTTTTTTGAAATCTACAAACGACAAGTAAAAAGGACAAAGGAAGTACTATTTTGACTTTGTAAGCTCACCTGCAGAACTAATAAAGCAGACCTGATACATTTTTTCTTAACAATTTGAAAGTAACAAAACAATTCACAATTACGACAAACAATGCAACCCAGACAAGCTAATAATAAAGTATATAATGTAAAGGGCCAAAACAAAACATCACTCCCCCCAGCTTACAGACACATTACTTGTAACTAAATTTCATTAGAACCAGCAAGTCATACAACTGAGCAAAGAAGTAGAAATAATAAGCGACTATATTCCATACTCAAAGTACAAAAATAACCTTCAAAATTCCAAAAGGCAAAGGCCTTAATTAATATCAGGTAACACCCAACAAACAAAATGTCTAAAGTCATTTTTCAGACTACAATTGTCCTTTGAAATTTAAGCTGTTGCTGCAGCTCCCTTGTTCCTTGGAGTAGCTTGAGTACCTAAGTGGACAAAAGGCAACAAACAACCAATTGAATCAATCAAAACTAAACTACAACCATATATGCAACAGATACAAATAGCAAGCAAAGCAAAAGGAAAATTAGTTCACCTTCTCTGAAGTTACTCTTGAACCTGCGTGGAACATGACGAAGGTACCTCATACGACCAGTTCCAGTGGTCTTCCTTCGGATAGCTTTCACGCTCCAGTTATCTAAAACCAAAATCAACATAGACGAGATTAGCAAATACAGTCTACTAAGTTTTTTATTTACTGAAACTGGGATATCAATTGCATAAAACAGTTAGTAAAAGATAAAGATTAACATTGCTCCTCGTGATACACAGAAATCAAAAGCAAAAATGGCAATATTAGATGTAAGGTGTATCAGGATGCAATCGTTCACCCGCCATCCCATCCCATCCCATTTTATTTGGATGGTAAATATGGCTGACTATTAAGAAAAAAACAAAATGTTAACCAATTTCTTCTATATATACCCCTTCCCTTCTAAGGGTAGGTTTTTGTTTGATAAGGTCCGCAAATCCCGATACAAAATGTTTGATAACTCGATATGTACTGAAGGTGCATTGATTGTTTAGTGCCACCGAGTATTTCATGCATGGAAACCATGCCATGTAAATGGGATGACTGAAGGAGTGCTATACTCGTAGAACATATGAATCAACGACGTTTGAAGAATACAGTCAGAGGTGGCTGAAATACCATACAACTAAAAACCATAAATTAAGGACCACTGCCACACTTCCAACCCACTCGGCAGCGACTTATTTTAAAATGATTTAAAGTTAAAATTTAAGTTGAAAATTGTGTGGTCATCTTAGAAATCATTATGGATTGAAACCCACATATGATATCATTGTGAAAGAACAAGTAGGCATGTTCTTAATGACTTTAGCACATGGGACTAGAAATAGATTGATACTAGAGACTTTACAACATTCAGAAGATACTATCAGTAGGCATTTTCATATGGTGTTAAATGCAGTCTTACAACTTTTTACAGACATTATTAGACCGGATGTCAATTATAATAATGGTGCATAATATCATGTGCCCCAGAATGACCGATATCTTCCATTTTTGAGATATAAATGTTTTTTTTCTCTTAATAAATTGTATATTAATTATACATATTGTATGAAGGTTTTCTTTTCCATATTTTTTTAAAATTGTATTGGAGCAATTGATGGTACACACATAAAAGCTCGACTTCCAAAAGGGCAAGAAGTTAAATACATTGGGAGAAAAGACATTATTACACAAAACATAATGGCGGTATGTGATTTAAGAGAAGAGCTCAAATTTCCGCACTCAACTAGTGGTACAGTCTCATATTTTTATATTTTTTTTGTTCATTTTTATATAACATTTTCTATTGATTAAATTAGCTCTTGTATTTTCTTAGATAAATATTATATTGTCGATGCGGGTTACCTAAACACAAAGGGCTACATGACTCCTTATATGGGAGAATTTATAAGGCATCACCTCCCAGATTTTCGTTGTGATAGAATAAGAGAAACACGTGCACCAAAAGGGGTTAAAAAGAAGTTTAACTATTTACTTTCCTCTTTAAAAAATGTTATTGAACGTACATTTGGAGTGTGGAAGGCAAGATGAGCTATTTTGCGTGATATGCCATTTTTCTCAATCGAGACACAAAGAAACATTGTTATTGCATCAATGGTCATCCACAACTATATAAGAAATAAAATTAGCTCAGACAATGCATTTCAAGTAGCTAAGAAGGAAGGATATCGTCCAGAAGATGTTATTGGTGGTGGTGAAGACAATGTTGTACATTGGGGTGGATCTACTCCAGTTAGTAATGGTTTATTATGCAAGCAATGAGAGATAATATTGCATTAAAAATCTCTAGCTTGGAATAAGATTGTAGTTGATATGTTTAGAGAATTTGTTTAGTGTTTTATTTAATGAAATTGTGGATGATTGTTATGATATGATATTAAATCAATGCATCTTTTTATTAATGTCCTTTTTAGTAATCTTTATATTTGATTTTAACTTATAAGTCATTATCAACCGAACACCTTCATAACTTGTTTTAACTTAATTTTTGACTAATAAGTCAAATTAATGCCGAACGCTTTTACTTATAAGTCACAACTTAAAATAACTTATAAGTCAACTTAAATTTTAACTTTAAGAGGGTGTTCGGCAATGACTTAACCAACTTATAAGTCATTTGTTACTGTTTGAGAGTTTGACAACAACTTAAATTTTGACTTATTTTTTGACTTATAAATCATTATTAATAAGCAGTGTTCTAAAAGTCGGCGACTAGGCCGACTAGTCGGCCGACTAAGTCGGGGTCGGCAGCCTTCCGAGGCGAGTTGGGTCTAGTCGGCTCCATTAATCGTTGTTCTACTTAGTCGGAGATTAGTCGGGACTAGTCGGGAAAGTCGGGTCTAGTCGGCGAGGTCGGGGAAGCGGTCGACTTGGATTTGTGAGTTTGGTATGACCCGAACTTAAATGGGTAAAAAATAAAAGTGCAGCTTAAGCCCTAAATCCATCGATCGACTCCAGATTTCAGAACAACACCTACAGAGCATACAAAGAGGGCAAAAAGGGGAGCAAGAGGGAGAGACTTACCTACCGTTGGACTTCAACAAATCTGCTCCGGCTCCGGCAGCTCACGATCAATCACAGGTACGACTTCTTAGTCTTCTTCTTCTACTTCTGTTCTTCTTCTCTCCTCTTCTTCTGGTAATCTGGTCCAACTGGCCTTCTCTTTTTTTTTTCTCTTAGTCCAATATGTAGGGTTATGCTGCCTAATTTTTTTCTTTCTTTATTTATGAGTTGTTGGCTGCTACTGCTTTGTTGCCCAATATGTAGGGCTACTGATTGTTTTTTTCTTCTAGTGCTTTGTTGGCTGCTACCGTTGGACTTTATTGTTTATTCCTTGTTTGGATGCTTGGCTCCTACAGTCCTACTTATTTATTGTTTGTAACAAAGACTGCAAAGTGTATACTGTATACTACTATACTTATTATGGATATTTCCAAATTTTTAAGTTACTACTTATTACATTACTATAATTTATACTATAAATTATAGTAATGTAATAAGTAGTAAGTAACTAAAAAAAATAAAAATTGCAGCATGATAATTTTTTTTACTTGTTTTATAATTATAATTTACAAATTAAGTAGTAAGTAACTAAAATTAGTAAATTACACATGATAATGTTTATTTACTTGTTTTATTATTACAATTTACAAATTACCATTTGTTTATTACAATTTGGTTGGAATATTACAATTCAAATTTGTTTATTTGTTTACTTGTTTTATTATTACTTGTAACATATTTGCTGAATGTAAATTTTTTTTGTTTGTTTAATTGTATTTTGTAGATAGTTAAATGGTGGAAAGTTCGGGATTATAATAAAAAAAAACTAAAAAATGTGTCTTTAAATTAAGAACGAATGAAGTATCTTAGTATTGAAATTAATGTTATTCTATATATAGTTATATTATTATATACAATGTTAAAACTTAAGAAACTAAACATAAATTTAAGAATTATATTGAATTCTACTAACTAAATATTACAAAGGTATCACCATTTTACATAATTTGAAGTTGGTACAAGTTTAAAAAATTACAACTATAATAAAATTAGCATTTTGACTACATCTTGCTTCCTTCTTGTTGTGATTTGATGTCTTATATAGTCTACAACCTGCATTATGAATATGGTAAATTATTAGAAAACAATATATATCAATATTCATATAAATATTAAATACATATAATTTTATTCGTATAAATTAAGTAGTAAGTTACTAAAATTACTTGTTTAGTTGTTTATTTGTTTACTTGTTTTACTCTTACTTGTAACATATTTGCTTAATGTAATTTTTTTTGTTTGTTTAATTGTATTTTGTATTTTGCATAGGTATAGCCGCATAGTGTAGTATCAATGGCTCAATCTCAATCAGCATCTTCGGCAGCCTCTACTACTTCTCAATGTTCAGTATTAAAAAGAGCTTCAGATGATGTTGGATGGGAATATGGCTTCCTTGTAAATCCTAGTAACAAGGATCGTTGGAGATGCAAATTGTGTGACAAAGAGTATGGTGGAGGAGTTTATAGATTGAAACAACACATAGCAAATATCAAAGGAAATATAGCACCATGCTCCAAGTCAACCAAGGAAGATAAAGAAAAGTGTAAGATGGCACTTGACAAGGCAGCAAATAAAAAGAGAGACAAGAGGATAGATGACTTGAATGTTAGAGCGGAAGTGGAAGTGCAGGCAATTCCAGAAGGAAATGAAGACGAAGAAGTTGATGTTTTAGGGTCAAGAAAGAGGCCCCATTATCTTGGTCCCATGGATAGATATGCAAGGGCCATCAATCCGGATTTGAGTGCAAGTAAGAAGATGCGACAACAAAACATGAATGATGCACTTTGGAAAGAGAGAACTCATGATGTGAATAGGTACTTGGCTCGATGGATGTACGAAGCAGGTATTCCATTTCATGGTATTGACAATGATAGCTTTAAACGATTTGTTGAGGCGGTGGGTATATTTGGCCAGGGGTACCAACCCCCAAGCCAATACCAATTAAGGGAGCCGTTGTTGAAGGAGGAGGTGGAGAGAACCAAACAATCACTCAAGAAACAAGAAGAAGAGTGGGCTTCAACGGGATGCTCTATCATGACCGATGCTTGGACCGATCGAAAAAGAAGAAGTATCATGAATTTATGTGTTAATTGTAGGACTGGGACTTGTTTTCTTTCTTCTAAAGAAGATTCAGAGGTGTCGCACACGGCTGAAACATATATTTGACTATGTTGACAAGTGCATTGATGAAGTTGGGGCGCAAAATGTAATCCAAATAGTCACGGACAATGCCTCTAATAATATGGCAGCGGCGGATTTGTTGAAGGCCAAGAGACCACACATGTTTTGGACTTTCATGTGCAACACACACAATAAACCTCATGCTTGAAGGGATTGGAAAGCAACAAAAGTTCAAAGACACTATTGAAAGGGCAAAGAAGTTCACTATATTTATTTATAGTCATCATAGAACATTGGCATTGATGAGAAAACATACAAAAAAGAGAGACATAGTGAGGCCGGGTGTTACTAGATTTGCAACCGCCTTCTTGACAATGCAAAGTATGATGGAGAAGAAACAAGAGTTGAAGATGATGTGTACTACCAATGAATGGGGAGCTCTTCCATGGGTTAAGACCGCAAAGGGGAAAGCCGCATTTGCTACGGTGATGAGTACGGCATTTTGGAATAGCGTAACTCTTTGCTTGAAAGTGTTTGCTCCATTAGTGATGGTTCTTCGTCTTGTTGATGGGGATTGGAAGCCCTCAATGGGCTTTGTGTATGGAGAGCTCAAGAAAGCGAAAGAAGAGATCAAAGAGGCATACAAACAAAATGAGGGTAACTACCGACCAATACTACAAGTCATTGACACAAAAGGCTTTAGGTCGGCTTGATAGTCCATTGCATTTGACGGCTTACTTTTTGAATCCATTTTACCTCTTCAAGGATCCTACCATGAAAGATGATCCAATTATCATGGATGGTGTTTTTACTTGTGTTGAATCTTTCTTCCCCGATGATTTTGAAATTCAAAATGAGGTCATCAATAAAGAGTTGTTGAAGTACAAGAACAAAGAGGGTGGATTTGGTAGGACCATTGGCCGCAAAGGGATGTGAGGAGAACAATGACACTTATGATCCGGGGTAACTTAGTAATAGTTTTTCTAGTTTTTTTAGATAGTAACTTAGTTTTTTTTCCCTAATCAAGTAACTTATAGTTAGTACTAAATTACTCATTGAATTGTGCTTCTTTCATGATTAGTTGGATGGTGGTCTAACTATGGAAATCATACACCTAACTTGAAAAAAATGGCCATTAGAATTCTCTCTTTGACTTCGAGTTCATCCGGGTGTGAGAGAAATTGGAGCACTTTTGAGGGAGTAAGTACATATTCCCTCTCTTTATTATATGTTGTAATTTTTTAATAAGGGTATTAGAATTATTAACTTGAGAATTTTCTTTAATGTATAGATACATACGAAGAAAAGGAATAGACTTGATGCAACAAGGTTGAACAATCTAGTGTATGTCCAATTCAATGCCAAACTTGTCAACAAGAAAAGAAGAGTAAAGGAGAAGGATGTCCTAATTACTAGTGAAGCAACAAATGCACAAGGATGGATTGTTGAAGGTGGTGACGATGAAGTTGAGCCGGGTTCGGGACTTACATGGGATATGGTTGGGGAAGCTATGGGAGCGGATGAGGTCCTTCTACCTAGAAGAAGTGGTAGAAATGTACGAGAACTAGATGAAGACGAGTTTGTGTCGGAAGATGATGACAACGAACCGAACGAAGATGAAGATTATGAGTTTGAGTCCGATGGAGAGCAAGTCTTGGAGGGATATGGAGAAGAGGAGGAGGAGTGATTGCCTATTGATTTTGTGCTACTCAGTTTCATTTGGTTAATTGGTTTTGAACTTAGAGCATCGAACTATTTGGTTTGACTGTTATATGTTATGTTGTAATGTTTTTATTTGATGATTTGTGACTTTGTGTTACTTATGTTAGTCCTAAAAGTTTTCTTAAATTTTAAAATAGTCCCTAAAATGTTATATATCAGCCCCTGTAGTTTTATTTTCTTTCATTTCAGCCCCTATACTTTCACTTTTTTCATTTAAGTCCCTAGCCGATTAATCCCCGATTAATCCCCGACTAATCCCCTAGTCGCTAGTCGGTAGCCAACCGACCTGGGACCGACTAACGACTTTTAGAACACTGTTAATAAGCAACAATTTCTAGCTTATTTAAAAATCACTTATAAGTCATTCCTAATAAGCTGGTTTGACCAAATGTAATGTCCATTTTCCCTCTTCTATCTTGCTAAATTACATCTTTGTCCTTCCACCCTCTAATATCTTATTTCTTCTTCTCCAAATTTTAAGAAACGAACAATCTATCGACTGATTACTGACCCTCTCTCCTCTCTCTCCAAAGTTGGTTCTCTCTCATCCACACAACTATATTTTGGTGAGATGCTTGTCGGTAAATATTAGCCAGCGATATAAATTTAGATCGGACTTTCGATAAGCTCCGACAATGGAATCACATTTTGGTATTCATCCTTCAACTCTGAACCTTTATTTTTTTTGTTTGATTTCTCGGGCTACTTCGACCTAGCCAGAATCCGTCGATTTCTCCGGTGAGATCCGAATCGATGTCCTTATCTTTTTATTTTTACTGATACTTTGATTGAAACCTGTTGGAATTTTTTTTTGTGATTCCAATTATTTTGCCAATATGTTGAATCTTTGTTTGAGATTCGGTTTTGTATTTAATTGTTGAAACAATTTGGGATTGGTCAATCTGCCGGAAAGTTCAAACGCAGGCTTTTTTGTTAGAACAGTGTGTGGGCTGTAGATTATAGTATACTTAAATGGAATATGAGGTTTGATTTATTAAATTGATGGATGATTAATGGAGTGTAATTGCATGTAAAGATTGCAACCTGTTTTCCAATTTTTGGGAAACTGATTGACAACTAGAATCTGTGATTGGTTTGCCTTTGTTTTGGTTGTAGTAAACAAAAACATTTTATAAGAAAAGGGTTTTGAATCTGAGAAGAATAAGTTATGTTGTTCTTCGAAGATAAATAAAAATGAGTCTTTCTCAAATGTAATGTTTATGCATATGAGTTTATATAAGGGTTATGTTGTTCAAGTTCCAGGGAACACCAAAAAAATACTAAAGGATATGAATAGTAATGCACTAGCATTATGAAGCATCACCTAAATTAAATTGCATGTCTTATGTAATCCATAACTACATAAGAAAAAAATCTTGCTCAGACAATGCATTTCAAGTAGCTGAGAAGGAGGGATATCAAGTAGCTGAGAAGTAGGGATATCGTCCAGAAGATGTTATTTGTGGTGGTAACGACAATGTTGTACATTGGGGTGAATCTGCTTCAGTTAGTAATGGTTTAATTATGCAAGCAATGAGAGATAATATTGCATTAAGAATCTCTAACTTGGAATAAGATTGTAGTTGATATGTTTAGAGAATTTGTTTAGTGTTTTATTTAATGAAATTGTGGATGATTGTTATGATATGATACTGAATCAATGTATCTTTTTATTAATGTCCTTTTTAATAATCTTTACATTTGATTTTAACTTATAAATCATTATCAACCGAACACCTTCTTAACGTGTTTTAACTTAGTCAAATTAGTGTCGAACGCTTTTACTTATAAGTCACAACTTAAAATAACTTATAAGTCAACTTAAATTTTAACTTTAAGTCATTTTAAAATAAGTCGTTGCCGAACGGGTTGTAAAAGGGTTACACTTAGGAAATTAAAAAACTAAAACTTAACAAAACAAATGAATTCACACTGTTTGGCTGACGAGCAATTAACACGATTTGAACCAAAAATAGGAAGCTTTTGACCCCATGACAGCATTTTTTTATTGGGTTTGAGGAAGAAAATAGAGCATGAAAAAATTCTGCAAAACATTCCAATTATTAAGAATTTTATTGGGTTTGAGGAAGAAAATAGAGTGTGAAAATTTCTGCCAAACATTCCAATTATTAAGAATTAAAATAGATTCTAGTCGCCATATTGTTATTTTTATGACTAAACAAACCAAAAACATAAAATTGAACAAAACTGACCAGATACTCAAAATTAATTTTTTTAAAATTCAATAAATTGTGGGTTGAAGAGATCAAAAGAAAAAAAGAAAAGAAACTGCAGAAAACTGAACAAATACCAAAAATAATAAAAATTCAATTCAATAAATTGCAGATGGAAGAGACACTATTATTTAAATATATAAAGAGTGAGAGAAAGAAAGATTTACATTTGCGAACACGGGCGGCAGGAAAGGCGCAAGCAGAGCAGCGACTCTTCTGGAGATGGAAGCTCCGGCGGCCGCATCTCACACACAGTGTGTGTGTTTTGTTCCTCCTCTTCCCGAAGCTTCCTGTTCCTTTCCCAGCTTTCCCCTGTAAAAATCACCATAACCAAAAATCACTCCTAAATCATTACAGCAAATCATTAACATATAGAGAGCGAAAGGTACCATTTCGCGAAATGTAGATCAAACCCTAACCCTAGCTTCGACTGTCGAGCAGAAAGAATATAAATTTAGAGTCGTTATGTATTTATAGTTATATGATTTAGGGCTCTGTAGAACTTAATTGGGCTAACTGGACCATTACTCACTGTGGACTAGATCCGGGACATGGGCTTCTATTTTGGTTTGGTTATTGTGTTTGGACCTGATCTGAGTTTACTTTTAATGGGTTTATATGTTTTTGGGATTTTGATGGAAACTGATATTTCCACATAAACAAATGATAGTTCCACTTTCACGTCAGTCTCTCTCAAATAAAGGTGGGATCCACTTACCATTCATGTGAGAAGAATCATGTAAAAATATCATTTTTTTTCATGTGAAAATATCAGTTATCTTTTTAATTATTTGCATAAAAGTATACATATACTAGAGTTTTGGACATATATGTGTTTCGTCTATGATATATACTAATCACTTGGCACACACGACGTGTGTGTTTAATTTTTTTATTGTAATGTAAAACATATTTTAAGAAATAACAAATTTTTAAGATAAATTGTGTTTAAAATAAAATAAAGAGAGAATTAGAAGAGACCTATTTAATTATGTGAGAGGGATTAGTAGAGACAAAATAAGAGCAGAGAGATTAAGGAGAGATAAAATAGGAAATCAAATTATATCGTGTGATTTGTGACACAAAATCACGAAAAGTGACGCCGGAGGCTTTATTAATAGAGATTAGTTTATTAATTAAAAAGTTAAAAATTTTAACTTGAAGGATAGATATATATATCAACAATATGATAATCCAAAAATTGAGGTCACATTTTTTTTCTTTCAAGAATTTTATGTGCAGTAAGACATATGTACAGGCTTTTTTTTTCTTTTTTTTTAATCTCATTGTATTTTTATTGTTTAACCATAAAACTAGCTTAGTTTATAATGAAGTGACAAAAATACACTTAATAAATAAAAAAGCGTAATCAAAACAACTCCACTTTTTTTAATGCCTATTATAAATATTTTACATTTGAACAAGAATCCCCCATTGGATTTTGTTTGATTACTCAAGGACACCTTATGATATGATAATTTTGAATTTGACTCCCCATTAATACATCTTTTCTTCAATTCCATCCGATACACTAATTGTTTGATATTAATAATTTTGTTAGTAATGGTCGAAATATGCTAATAAATAATTGATGATATTAAGATCAATACAACCAAAAATTAGAATCAATAAAAATATTTTAACCGTTAAAAATTTAAAAGAATTTTAAATTTTGATAAAAAAATCCACATGCTCATCAAATGATGAAAAAATATCAAATTACTTTTTTTTAAAAAACAATTATACTACTTAATATTATAAATTAATTAATCAGTGTTGATTTTAATTATATTATCTAAAACTATAAATATATAGTGTAATAGGTAAAACTAGAGGGAAGATTTAACGGAGGGAAGAAGTCCGAAAATTTCTAATATAGCAGTTTCCCCTACTACGTATATATACTGATAGAACATGTCAAGTTCTTTGGTGAACCAACATCTCCAGTTTTTCCTCCTGCAAGCATTTCAATTTTCAAGTTCGCTACTCTTGCAGCACAATAAAGAAGAAACCCTTTCACGAAATCTCTGTTTTTTAGCAAAATCTCGAACCAAGTGAAATAAAATGCAAGAAATTACCTTCAAATGAATTGGAATAACTCGATAAGTTCTATCATATAAAAATTTGAACCATAAGATGCGACGCTTAACAAATAACCAAAATATGTTCTCACAAACCTTTCGTGCTTTGGTTCCAATGTAAATCATTTCCTTACATAACATATTTGCATTAGCATCTCAAATCTGCATACTAGTATCTTTCGTTACCTACATTCTCTTAATCGAGAAATGGTATTCGTGAAACTGATGGTAGCAGGCAACAGACCAAATTAAAACAAACTAGTTCCCAAGTAAATATAGTTAGCGAAGATCTTTACTATCAATGTTTGCTTAACACCAACGGTGCATAATATCGTCATCAGCTTCAATAACTGCAGGAAGTCACTTCAACGTCACCAAGTCCAAGAAACTCATTTGCTGGAGATCAAACTAATTAGTGCAGAGGAATACCACCGCAGGAATACTCAACTTCCTGAAATTGAATAAGGTTCTGATTGTTAGCATTGCCATCAAGTAACAACTATAAAATGATTCAGGCATGCTTATGGGAAAATGATTTTATGAAGTTACAAAGTCAGAGATACAAAATAACAAAATTAGTAGAGCAAGATTTGTGAAGTGTATAACATTGTAAGACTCACATGAGTCACATCACAAAATAGATAAAATTTCTCCCAAGCAAATTGAGAAGCTGAACTAAAATGACTTTATTTGACAACACTTCCCATTAAATTGAGAAGTTGAACTAAAAAGACAACTTTATTGGACAACACATCCCATTTGAGGTTTAAAGTACCTTTGTGTGATTTCAATAAATTCCTTCGCATATGATGATAAATTTGAGTAGTCCCATCATTCACTGGAATGATTTCATGGGTATATCATATATGACAGTTAATAGCTATCTATTTCACATTCTTCTATTCTTCTAGAACTAAAGCTAACTACATTTGGGTTCCTAAGGTCAGTAGTCAGTACTACAACTCCCTCACCTAGGCCTGAGCCTCTTCCTGTTGAGGCGTCCACGGTCAATGAAGATTGGACTGATGCTAAACTTTCTAAATATGCCACTACTGCTCAAATCCCAGTCACTTCTGAGAATGATCCCCCTGTTATTTCAAACTCTTTTGCTGCAATCCAACACCTGGACAATGAGTACTGCCCTGTTCCTGATGGTGAAGCATCTCCTCCTCCTGCTGTCATTCCAAACTCTGACAGTCTGACTGTGAAGCTACTCCCATCAATGATCCAGATCCTCTTGTAAGTAAGCTTAAACTTGTTGATGAAAAGGAAGGTAGAGGCCTAAAATCTAAGGCTACTGATGGTGGTGCAGGGGTTCCTGCTCCAAAGAGAAGGAATAAGGGTGGGGGGAGGAAATCCCCAAATTAACCTTTATCTTCTTATGATTAAGTTATGTTCTTATAATATTAGGGGTCTAAATAAACAGCTTAAGCAGGCTGATGATAGTTCTTTTTTAGCTGATAATTGGATCTCTTTTGTGGGGCTTGTTGAGACTAGGGTAAAAGCTCCAAAAGCCAATTCTGTAGTAAATTCTATCAATCATCAATGGCATTGGGTATTTAATTATGATTTTCACTCTAATGGGAGGATTTGGGTTGATTGGAATCCAAATAATTGGAATGTCTCTATTTTGTTCAAATCTGCACAAATTTTTCGGTTGGTGGCTCCTGTAAATAATGTTCCTATTTCCTTCTGTCTCTATTATTTATGGGTTTAACAAAATTGGTCAAAGAAAACAACTCTGGACTGATCTGCATATGCTAGCAAACTCCATTCAAGGTCAATGGTGCCTTCTTGGGGAATTTAATATGATCAAGAATTTAGAAGAAACAACTGGGGGTGATGATTCTTGGGATAGTGATTAGTGGCATGGAAGATTTTAAACTGTGTTGAGAACTTAGGGTTGTCTGACATCCAAGCTGTTGGTCCTCACCACACTTGGTGGAATTCGCAGGACAATAACATCATTACCAGGAAGCTTGACAGGGCAATGGGAAATGCAACTTGGCTTATGGATTTTCCTCTTTTCTCTTGCTGAATTTGGCCCTAGAGGGTTGTCTGATCATAGCCCTATCATCCTTCATACCAACCTGTCGCAGCAGAGAGCTAGCAAACCATTTCAGTTTTTCAACCACCTGATGGACATTGAGTACCAAGATACTGTTAAGAAGGCCTGGGACCAACCTATTACAAGTTCTCCATTATTCATTTTGGCTGAAAAGCTTCGAAGGACAAAGAGAGCTTCATTATTCTTAATAGAAGCCATGGAAATCTGGTTACTAATACTCAAAATGCAAGGACTGCTCTCCATAATATTCAAAATCAGATTTCTCTTGATGGTCCATCTCCATGCCTCCTTAATCAAGAGAGGAAACTCTCTAAAGATTTGTGGAATGCTGTACAACTAGAAGAAAAGTTGCTTCTCCAGAAGTCTAGGATAAATTGGCTTGCCATTGGTGACAGAAATTCTAGATATTT
Source organism: Aralia elata (assembly GCA_034770075.1). Lineage (NCBI taxonomy): Eukaryota > Viridiplantae > Streptophyta > Magnoliopsida > Apiales > Araliaceae > Aralia > Aralia elata. The sequence goes on from CM068386.1 coordinate 20,514,136, forward strand.
CCATGCCAAAGTTAAAGGTCGCTGGAACACAAATAAAATCCTTGTTATTGAAGATTCCAACGGGGAAATGGTTCAGGCTCAGGAGGATGTCCAGCATGTTGCTGTGGATTTCTTTAAAGGGCTTCTTGGTATTCCTCATGTAAGTCCTTACCCAGGATACTCCTCTACTGCGTCAGCTATTAATAAACATATTTCACCAGCCCAAGCTCTTGAACTTCCTGTCAGAGATGATTTAGTGCTTGGTACCCTTAAAAGTATGAAGAAAAACAAGGCCCAGGGCTGGATGGTTTTAATGTTGCTTTCTTTATCAATGCTTGGGATATTGTACATATGACTTCACTAATGCTGTTAAATCTTTTTTTGACGCTGGACGCATGCTTAAGGAGGTTAACACCACAGCAATAGCACTGGTTCCCAAAGTCCCTAACCCAACCTGCATGGCTGATTTTAGACCAATCTCCTGCTGCAACCATAGTTATTTAAGGCGCGAGGCGCACCGAGGCGCAAAGGTATCTCCGGGGTCTAGGCGCGAGGCGAGGCGCACGCCTTATCGAAGTGAGGCGCACATACTAAAAAATGTGAAAATATATATCAACTAATTATTCAAAATCCCAAATCCTAATCAACTTTAACAAGTTCAAGAAGCACAAAATGCCCCCCCCCCCCCAGCATAGTGGTAATGCGTTCACTTAGTAAGTGAAAATTGTGAGTTCAATTCTCGCCGGGGGCTCTTATTATATTAATTTATACTAACAAATCAAAAAATAAAAACAAGTCCCATAGAAAGTATTCAACAAGTTCTAAGTTCTAAAATATGTATAATTATGTTGCTTTAGACAGTAATTAGTCATGCAATCATTCAGTCACAACATGAACCCAAGCATTACTACTTCAAATGGAGTGCTTGAGTGCATTTTTCCCAGCGAGGAGGAAGAATTATAATTCTTCAAATTTGATATCTCAAAACAACATTATTAACAGTCAGCAAAATTAGTGATTTGTAAGTGTCAGTAATGACTTTCAAACTATCCCACATTTATTCAGCTAATTTCAAGGAGAAAATTGTTTGTTTTTTTTTCATTTCTGTTCATTTTCTTTTCTTGCCTCATTAAACAACATTTAAAATTGTTTTCATTTCTTTTATTTCCTCACCTCTTTAAATACTTAAACAATTTACAGTTAGTTTAGAAAATAAAGAGAAGAGAAAGAAATGCAAGAATTGCTGCTTCTTTTTTTCCTATGTTTTGAATTTTTTTGTTAATTTTGCTTGAAAAGTGAGAAAAAGAATAATAAAGAAATGAAAAGGAATATTATTGTTTTAAAACTATCTTATTAGTATTTCGTCCAAATTCATTCATCACAAAAAATAAAAAAATAAAAATTATTCTTCCTAACCCAAAGGCTAAAACATATATAATTATATACATATATACAAGTATACAATACACAATTATACATCCAATTACACTAAAAATCACTACTATATATACATCATACAGTTACACATCCAATTACAGAGTCAAGATCTGTGTTACTCGGACTCGGGTGCGGGTATGAATCTAGGTGTCGGACACGTGAATTCAAAAAATAGAGGATACGCGGATATGGATCTGAATTTGGACCCGGGTGCGGGGATACGGTATTTATGATTTTTAATCTATTAACAATACTTAAATCAATTTATTCCACTTTATTAATATTATAATAAAAGTGTTATTTCCTACTTTTTAGAAGTGAAATGACATATTTTTAAAATAATTTTCGTATGATAGTGAAAACTAATTATTATATAAGGAAGGCCACTTAAAAAAAATATTTTGCTTATTATATAATAATTAATATATATATATATATATATAAAATCAATTCTTTACCATTGAACTTCTCTTAGAATTATGTCTTGAAATTTTGCAAGTGACCCGCTGTATACAAATTAGTAAAAAAAACTAAAAATAATTTAACCTCAAAAAATTAAATAGATAGTGTTTTTGTTGAATGAGAATAATTCGTGGAATCAAAACATAAAATGTTTAATTTTGATATTTTTTTCACAATTCGGTAGGTAGCACAAGTTGACATAATTTATTATTAGTAGCTCCCAACTAAGACAAAAATAAGCTGGACTTATTTTTTTAATATAGTTAGCAAGTCAATTTCATTAGGAAATAACAGTTTAAAGCATCAAAATTTAAATAGTGCGTTTCTTTTTTCTTTTTTTTTAATACTCTTTTATTCATTACACAAAGAAAAAACAAAATTGAGCACGTTTTTCAAAGTTGAGTGTTGTATTTCAATTATACACATACCCAAAAAAAGAGAGGAAAAAAACTCTTTGTATTTTTCCTTTTTGCTGTTAATAAAATAAAGAGTCTCTTATATAATTGCACTCTTTAAAATAAAAGCTAATCAATCCGTACAGCATTCCCAAAATAAAAAAAAAATGCATTCACCACATTAAATATATATTATTTGTATGCCATATAATACACTTCTCAAAACGCAGCAGCAGTCCAGCAGACTACATTAACCACATTAAATATATATTATTAAAATATATTCTATTATAACTTTCTATTATAACTTTTATATATATATATCTATATAGATATATATATATATATATATATATATCATGGCGGCAGCCTAAACCAGTCCAAGTTCCCAAACAAAAAATAAATAAATTATACATCATCTGTCGTTTCGTTCTCTCTGTAAGTCGGTAGCAAGAAGAGGAGAAGAGGAGAATATCAGAAGAGAAGAAGATCAGAGATTAGAAGAGGAGGAGAAGAGTAGAAGAAGAAGAGGAGAAGAATAGAAGAAGATGTACCTGGCCAGAGTCGGTAGATGATAGCCCAAGTTGCAGGTAAGTTTCAATTTCTTACTCTCTGCCTCTCTTTCAATCTTTATTGACTCTTCCCTTTCTGAATCGCAAATAGATTTTAGGGATTTTGAATCCCCATTTTTTCCCCAACCCATTAGCTTTCCGGTCGAGCCATAACTTTTTGTACTCGGCTTCCTTGTCGCGCATGTCGTCTCCGCTGCTTCCTTCGTTCAGCCGTATCCGAATTGAAACTGCCGTATCCGACACAAATCCCGCACCCGTGTCAGATCGTGTCGACACCGGTACTCCATCTGAAACTGTCGAGTCCGAGTAACACAGGTCAAGATTGTTGACTGTTTACTCAGTCAATTACACAGTAAATGTCCCAAATAAAGTGTTACAAAGTGTTGATTGTATATATTATGTTTACAAAGTCCAAACCGACTGAGAGAAAGAAGGGGGAAAAAATCAGTCGATTGACTGAGATAAGCCGTGAGCGATGAGACCATGAGAGGTGAGAGATGACAGGAGATGAGAGACGAAAGATGATATACGAGAGCCGAGAGATGAGACTTACCGTCGATTAAGGAGTCGTCGTCGAAGGACTAGCCGTTGTAGGAGTCGTCGTGGTTTGAATCGCGATTGAGGTGCGATCTTTTCTTTCTTTTTCTAGGCCTTCTTTTGCAACTGATATCTTAATTTCCCCTTCAAGTTTAATCAATGGCTGAGATTGTATTTTGAACAAACATTTAACGGCTGTGATATTTTCACCTATATTGAACTCGATGTGCCTCATGTGAGTTGAGGCCCAGACCTGTCGCCTCGCTGCGCCTCGCGCCTAGGCGCTCGCGTAGGCGTGCCTTTGATAACAATGGCTGCAACACTACCTACAAGTGTTTATCTCCAAAATATTAGCTAGCAGACTTAAAGCTACTCTTCCCAGCCTCATTTCTAACTCGCAATCTGCATTTGTTCCAGGCAGGAGAATTGAGGATTATATCCTTATTGCCCAGGAGTTATTTAGGAACTATCACAGAACTAAAGGGCCCGCCACATGTGCCCTCAAAATTGACCTAAAGAAGGCATTTGATTGTCCGATGGGATTTTTTATTTGATGCTTTGGCCATCTTCAGATTTCGTCCTAGGTCCATTTCTTGGATCAGGGCTTGTGTCACCACTGCTATGTTCTCTAGCAAGGTAAATGGCTCACTGTGTGGTTATTTCAAAGGTATGAAAGGGCTTCGACAGGGTGACCCTCCCTACCTCTTTGTTATTGCTATGGAAGTCTTATCTATGATGCTCTCCAAAAGGTTTTCTCTTCCTAATTTCACTTTTCATTGGAGAGCAAAGCAGTGTAACATTACCCACTTGTGTTTGCTGATCATTTGCTACTTTTTTGCCATGGAGATGCTACTTCTGTCTCTATTATACAGGATTGTTTAAATGAGTTCTCTCTCCTATCTGTGCTTATGCGAAATCCAGCCAAAAGCCAGTGCTTCCTTGCTGGAATTCCCTTAGCTGGGCAACAGTCTATTCTTTCTCTTCTGGGGTTCCCTTTATGCTCACTTCCTGTTAGATTCCTTGGGGTCCCCCTTATCTCTACTAAGCTTACTTCTGCAGGTTGTGTTCCTCTTGTGGATAAAATCACAGCCAGAGACCAGAGTTACCTCATGGGCCAACTCATTTCTTTCATATACTGGCAGTATCCAACTTATCAACTCTGTTCTTTTTGCGATGCAGTCATTCTGGTCTTCCCATTCTATTCTCCCCAAGTTTGTTATTAAAAAGATTCAGCAAATTCCAAGCAGATTTCTATGGAAGGGTGCCTCCGCAAAATTTGGGGCGAAGGTTGCTTGGTCCTCTGTTGCTCTGCCTAAAAATGAAGGTGGATTGGGCCTTAAACAATTGGAGGATTGGAATAAAGCTCTGATCCTTAATCATCTCTGGCAACTTATTCAATTTAAGCTTTCTTCCTTTTGGGCCATTTGGGCAAGGAAAACTCTACTACAGTCAAAGTCCTTTTGGTACATTCCAGTTCCAAGCAATTGTTCATGGATATGGAGGAAAGTTCTAAATCTACGTACACTAGCTAGACAATTCACTCTACAAAGTTGGGAATGGCACCAATATCAATTTATAGTTTGATCCATGGCTTGATGGGTCTACTCTTGCATTGTCCCACAGCGATAGAATCATTATTAACTCTCGGTTACCTGCTACTGCCACTGTGAGCTCTATCTTGGTAAATGGTAATTGGGTTCCTCCTGTATCAAACCGCATTGACATCATGCAACTCAAGGACAGGATTCAATCCCTTGCTCCTCCCACCCATTCTGAGGACACAATATTATGGGACAAGCAACCTACCCGAAACTTCTGGGAATCCATCAGACATAGAGGCACTATTGTTTCCTGGCATAAGCTGGTCTGGCACGCATGTCATGTTCCCCGATTCTCTTTCACTACTTGGCTGGTTTTACGATGCAAACTGATGCCAAGTTTCAACACGTATGTCCGGCGTACTTGTTATCTTTGCTGTCAAGCCCAAGAATCTTTAGCACATCTTTTCTTTACGTGCTCTTACTCATCCCATGCTCTTCGGCTGGTTTTCCAGCATGGTGGCTGGCTTAATATTCCTATCTCATGGGGAAACTGCTTCATTCCTTCAATGAGAGGACTGCAAGCGATATCCAGAAACTATACTTGACCTCTGTTATTTACGAGCTATGGATTGAAAGGAACAACAGGAAATATAATAGAAGTTCTATTCCAGCTGATTGCTGTCAGGCCAGGGGTAAACTGGGAAGGAAAGAATAGTTAGTATATTCTAGAGTTAGATATTTTGTATGCACATGTAAGCACATGGGTGGTTAGTTAGCATGTGAGTGATGGATAAGAAAGTGGTGTAGGTTAGTAGAATTACTTTTTCAACAATTAGTGGCATTTGTGAATGAAACGAGAAGAGCTTGATTAAGCTTTCCCTCTCTCTCTCTCTCAGTCTCACGAACTCGGTGATAAATCACGGAGTTCTTCTCCTTCTTCCTCCCTTATTCTCTCTGAATTCTCTCTTATATCTATCTCTATCTCTATTTCTCTTTTATTTTCTGGTTAGGCTTCAACAAGGGCCTGACAATTGCCTTGCAAAGGATTGCATCCAACTGGTCAAATGTAGACTTGATAGCTCTACAAGATTTAAAAAAGCTCTTTTGAAATTTCCTATACATAACTGTTGGAGTTGTTAGTTTCTATATTCTTTTGTTGCTTTAGTCTTTACATCATTGGGCTTGTCCTTTGATGTAACTACTATAGCTTGTCGCAGGGTATGCTCTCATAATATGTAATTATTTTTTCTCTTAATTTACTCAACAAATTTAGCGCAAAAAAAAAACATAATTTCACTTTCTTTCCTTTTTGACAACAATAAATTCGCGAGAACACCTTTAGAGGCATAGATACCCAAAACTAAAAACAGGAAAGAGAAAGCAGACGAAAGCTTAAGCTACCTTAAGGCACAGCAAATCCAAAAATTTAAATGAACTCTATATAAGATCAGATACTTAATCATACGAGGCTCTAGAGCCTTTTCCGGCCTACATCAACTTCTAATGGACCAAGATATCAAGGAAAGCTAAAGAGCACAATAATCCACTTGCATATGCAAGAAAAGAGTGTCATTAGTTTCTTTCTTGAAAATAGCTCCACAGGACCATGGCAGCCAGCAAAATATTGATTACCAGAGAAAAAAAGAGTACCGAATCTGGACAACTAGCAAATAAAGGCATTAAAGCCTGATACAGTAGGATAATGAAAAGGCAGTAATGTGGACAAGAAGTCACCCAACTTACAAAAGTAGAAAGAATTATACAAGTCCTTCATAAAAGGAAGCCCCCAATCCCTATTAAATCCAAAATAGCTAAACCTTGAAAGGCACCAATCGCCAACGCGTTATCCCAAAGCATGTGAAAGAGGAGGCAGTTAAGGGTTGTTCTGGGGATTGTAGACAGTACTCAGGACAGTGCCCTTGGCCATTTATGTACGTTAAAGGCTGCTAGGAATTTGAGAGAACCACTGGGCTTTATAAACTAAGATTTGAGAGGATCGAAATTTATGAAGCACCGACAAGGATACGTGACATGGATACGACACGAAACGCGATACGTGATACGGTTTTTTCAAAAAAATTAGCATACGATACATTGAATTCTATATACATTTATGGATACAGATATCTCTATAACAAATAAACTATGCTCCATAACCATATAAGCAAGCAGTTAACTTCAAAGTTCTAGTTCATTTAACATAATAGTACCCACCTATTATGACATAACCAAAAGGTAGGAGCTTAACATTTCGCAACAAATATCATCATTTCTCCTAATCCTAAGACTTATTTACTAGCATCGAATTTATCATTACATAGGCAAAAGAAAGGAGTACATTACATGAAAAAACCATAATCATCTCCAAGTCATTAGACACAATAGTAAACTAAAAACAAGATGAAGCAAGCTAGTATCAGCGTTGGACAAGCCATAACATAACATCCGAATCCCCTTGCATATCAAGTTGTATCCTTAAGTATCCAGAAGTAATCGTAAAGTATCCAGAAGTATCTTTAAAGTGTCTGGAAGTGTCCGAAATTAAAAAAAATAAAAACAATAAAGTTGGTGTATCCGAGAGTATCGATCACGTATCCGGAAGTATCCGTGGAGTATCGGTGTCCAACACGGATACGTTGACTTACACCAAACCTACTAGGGACTCAGACTTCCTAATTGGAAACAACTGACTCTACCTAAAGATCTAACATATACTCAATAAAACCATTTTAAATGAACTGAAAATGCATAAAATAATAAGATATACCCATGGGTCACTAGACTCGATACATGTAACCCATGACTAATCAAAAGAAAACGAAAACACCTACGACCTGTCTAGCAAAATCAAAATTTACCAAAATTACATGTCAAGTAAATGAAAATTCACCAAGAGGTGTCCAACCTCTAAAATGACAAGAAAACCATATAAAGGTGGTCAGCAATTTATTAAAATAGGTTAAACCAAGAGAGAAGATTATGAAAGATCCAAAGTAAGCACCACCTCGAAGTCTAGCCAGTTTTGAAACTTTCAAGCTTTTCAAATAACTTTTTAAAACTTTTGAATTTAATGAGATAAGAAAGATTCCTATAATATGTGAGACATAACTCATGGTTGTCCATCTTAATTTAAAGATTTATGAGACTCATGATCACTTTGTCAAAAAAAAATACAAACAACTCCAGATTTTCGCTTATGCTTATTTAATCGCTGTGGTGTCCCAAGATAAAAGAACATACTACCAGTAAAAACGTGTCAATTTATTAAAAAGGTGCACGGAGCTTAAGCCTCCTGCAAGGAAGCTTAAACTAGAAAATCTGTGAGCTGTAAAGTCTCAATTTACATCTTGGGAATCCATTTAAATTTTAATTCAATAAATACAATCCACAGTAACATTATTCTTTTTGTAAGAGCAAAGACACATTATTAGAGAAACAAAGAATGCTAATTGCAGTTTGGTACAAGAAACAAACCTGAGCAGGAGGTAATGATGACACCCAATCTGATGCATGGGTCGGAAGAAGACCCAATGTGTTGAGCTGCCAACACAAAGAAAGTTTGAAATGAAGAAACCATTCGTCATAGATCCTAATATTTAAAAAGAACTTGTATACAAAGGCAAATATTTACCCACCTTCCACACACCAAGTGCTAGGCCCCCCAAGTTAAGCGCAATGAAGAGTAGTTTCGGCCCAAGGAGGTCCACTCTGCTATCCTTGTAAGGCTCAAAAACTGCAAAACAAAGTTTAAAGATGTCATGCTTGAGTTGTATAAGAAACATACACATGCATGGAAATGGCAAGGTATCTACAATTGCCAAACGTGTGAAAACTATATCGTATACTACAGATTAACATTATTATGTAAACTTCCTATTTTGACCGCTTTCAATCTAGACTGATTACCACTAGGAATGGAAGCGGGGCGGGGCGGGGCGGGGGTAAGGGATTACACATTCCATCCCCATCCTCGGTCTAATAAAAATTCCCAATACCCGCCCCATTCCCCACGGGGATTAAAACTTAACAACTATCCCCATCCCCACGGGGAATTTATATCACCGGGGGATTAATATTTTGTGACTTTTTTAAATAAGAAATTCAATTTTAGTTACATTTACAATAATACATACATGAAAATTAATCATATTTTAGCGCATACATGATAAAATTAAGAAAAATCAAATAATAAAAATATATATACACATAAACAAGGATATATGTTTTAATTATGTAATATATAATAGTATAAATATTAATTTAATTAATATATAACTATTAGGGGGCGGGGGCGGGGGCGGGGGAAGCAAATACCATCCCTTCCCCATCCCCAAAAATAATATTCGGTGATTCCCCATCCCCAGTCAGAGTCAAAATCACCGCCCCCATTTTGAACGGGACATGGGGATCACCGTGGAGACGGGACAAATTGTCATCCTTAATTACCACATAGTAACCGTTCATAATCAAACAATATTTTGTTTTGATATTATCAACAAGATGTATAAGCACCAGGCTCGTAAAGGAGGTGTTCATTTCATGCAAGACAGCAGACAATAGCTTTGTCAAAGGCTCTGAAAGATGGGAGAACAATATCTGAGAGAAAAATGTGAGTGTGTGTGAATGTGTAACCGCATGCTGACATCCAACAATATTCTAATATAATGACTACTATCTGTTTTCCATTGGATACCTAATCTATGATTAACAAGATATTATGAGATACCCCCACCCCCAACCAAGGAACCATGTTTTTCTGACCTTGTTCTCCTCCGTCTTATTATAATCACATAGAGATAAAGAAGACAATAAAAAGAAGTATAGCAGTTGCAAATGAGAAGTTCATGTCACTCTGATTCGCACCTTTCCCAACCCCTTGAAGTGCACTTATGGGCTGCCAAAGAGCTGAAAATGTGATACCAATGCTAAACAAATGCACTGTGCTTCCAGCCATCCACATCATGAAGCCCATCATTAGCAAATTCTTGAAAGGGGCTTGTGCGACTTCCCATGCTTTCTGCTCAGGAGAAATCATAGTTCTTGAGATTAGTAATACTAACTATTAAGCATTATCAAAGTACCAAAAAAGTGTAGATATATAAAAAGTTTCAGTTATCAAAAGAATTGAGAGCCAACCAATATACCAAAATGCAAACACATTAAGCAGACATCTCAAGTTATATAAAGTTTGGCTAAGTTTCTCTTAGCATGAAATCTACACACGCGCACACACGTAGAATAGTAAACTTGAGAGACATGTTCTAAAGTTTAAGTGATTCAGGTAAAATAGTTTTCATGCATTCTTAATAAGTGATAGGTCAGCTTGATTTTCAAAAGACAAAGGCTCAAAAGAAACCATGATTTACTACATATCTATTATCCTCAAACAAGAACATAGCCGGTTAGTCCTAATTAATAGGGGATAATGGATATTGGGGATGCTAGCACTATTTTAACAAAATGGTTGCATCTAAATTCGAATATTAATCAGCCTGAGTGGCGAGCCTTTACTACAACTCGCAATATACTAAGATTATTATGTTTTCTCGAGTTTTTGTTCTCTAGTTAGCTCAAATTGCTTAGAATTTTAGCCAACTCTTTTGATAAATTAAAGCGCACTTTAGAACAGATGCTGAAAATCTTTAAATCTTCATAACTTTCTTTGACTAACATTAAGAGATTGGTCCCCATAAGCACTTCTCTCAGAGGGCATACATTATTTGTTCTTCATTATGTATTTATAAGAGGATCTTTCTTAAAGAATATCTTTGGTTTAAGAGTCATTGCAATGACGTATAAACATAGTTCTCTCAAGATAAAGTTTCAAATTTCTTTTTAATGTGCAAGCAAACAATTAAATGTGGCAACATTAGTTCTAAATATGCTTAGTAGGCAAAATGAACAAGATGCCATACGGTAATCCAATTATCAATTACACCGAGAGAGAGAGAGAGAGAGAGAGTTTATTTGTGCTTTACTGAGGAGTATATGATATAATAGGTAGATAGTAGAAGGTTTGGATTCTAGTAAGGGAAAAAAACACAAAATTGTATCTTATGCCAATCATTATCATCAATTTTCATGACATAAAAATAAAGAGCTACTAAATATTAGGCTCTAATTGACATGCAGAATCAGAATTGGAGTTTAGAATTGAGTTGAAGACTTAAACGTTTGAACTTTATCAGTATTTCTCATTTTGGGATGTCTCAAAAAATGTCACTTTTAAATTCCAATATACTAACATACTACGTTAAGGTTACCTTTCTACAATTAGAAAAGTTTGTGGACCATGTCACTTGATTTATTTTCAAACTTAAAAGGGAATGGAATCAATTGAATAAGTTGGTCCACCTTATATTTCCTTAAAAACTATATACCAAGATAAGTATGACATACATTTTGGGACAGATAGATTTTAATTTAAGTATTTAATCTGTTTAAAATTTCAATTCAGCACCTTAGACCTAAAAGTGGATTTCAGCTAGTTGAACCAACAACTATAAGTGCAAAACTAGTTGTAGAATTATAATGCCAATTGTGATGGTACTTTCAAGTGCCATAATTGGTATTTAAGGCGTGCAATTCCAATTCTGATCAACTATCTACCCCAATATTTTTTTCAGTTAGAGCCTCCTCCAGTCTTCAGCTGGTAGAAGATTGAATGATTCGATTTTTCATTATTTACCTGACTCTCTGAAACTAATAACAGAAAGGAAAAGTTCACTCATTCTAACCAAAATGTCATGTTTCATCTTTACGTATGTGGTATGAAGTTTAAGATATACCGACTGCTTAAATATTAATATTCTTTTTCCTCAAGATTAGACTTATTTGCTTAAGAATAAGTGTATTTTGAAGACTACATTAAATTATGATAGCTAAATGTGCTGCCTTAATGTCATTACATACATGCCAAAAGAATGATTTTCAAGACAATACTAATTTTAGAACAGAGGGAGTTAGAAAGTTGGTCATAATAAAGCATATAATAATTCTAAGTAACATGATTACATGACCCAATCAAAAGGCTACACTTCGAGCCAATATGTTTCCCCATCCCCCAAAAGCGTGTCTCTAAATCCAAATCCAATCAAAAGCTTCCAACTACAGAGAATCTTATACAAAAATTGTGCTTCGAATTCGATTTTTGATATACTCAAGATACTTTCAAAGACGTGATGAAAGCATAGAAAACCTTCGTTCGATTTGCATGTTATCAGAAATTTCTTCTGGTGCATATTCCAATGCATTCTTTAGAAAGCATTTTACATTCAGCAACAAATAGCTAGTGTATGTGTACATTATAATACCAGATCTGATATCTGCAGTAAGCTATTGTTGGTATCCCTAGCAATCAAAGTCTCTTATTTCAATCACTAAAGTTTTAGTTTAACTTTAGAGTAGTTCACATAATTCCTAGAAATGATAACTATAAGAACTAATAGTTTTAGTCTGAGCTATTATAGTTGATCCTTTTGTCCTCCATATGCATCTTTTTATCTCTTTCCTATTCCTGAACCCATCTGCAGATCCTTAATTTAACTCAATTGTTTTATATATACAAGTTCCTTGATTTAACTCAATCATCAAATTAAGACTAAATATCCCTTTCACCCCTAATTCTCATCCCAAAACTCTAAACAAGATCCTGTATCAATGGTTTAACATTAATCTACAAGGAAAATTGCTCTGACTTTCCGGCACGAGAATGCAAGTTTATGTATGCCCAAGCCCAACCACTTTGGAACATACCTCGTGTTAAGTCTGTATCCATTCTGCCCTAACATAACATAACACAGAACAACTCACCCGCCAACATACTAGTTAGAGCTCTTACTACTTTGGATGTACCAGTCAGCTATACAGAGTTAAAAACCACTATTGCAGAAAAACAAACCAAAAGCAAAATATCCAAAATAAAAACCCCATTGCAGAAAGAATATCTTATATACTCGGATCCCACAATTTCTAGCTTAATCCAATAAAATAAAAGAAGAACAGAAAAACACTGACAAATATTTCAAGGGAAATTGAAGAGAACGAAATTCACCTGAGCTTTCCAATTAGCTTCTGCATCCTTCTTTTGGCGGCTCAGAGTCGAATCATCCTACAAAACAAATAATAAGATTACATCAAAATCTATACATGAAAAAATACATAACAAACAATCCATAAATATATGTATTAGAAATAGAAAAACCTGATCTTGAGAAGCACGAGAGAAACCAGGAGGATCGGGGATGTCGCTAGAGGAAGGAGTAGTTGAATTGTCAGTGAAATCGACGGCCCATCTTCGTCCCGCCACCATTAATCCTTTTCCTTTCTCCATCTGAACTCACTCTGTGTAGTCTGTTAAACAATATTAACTTTTTTGAAGTCGACTTGAGTTATTTTTAAATTCGTAAAAAAAAATTCACCTATATTCTATGTAGTTATTTTTTGATTTATAAATTTATTTAGTGTTTAGTAAATAATACAACTATAAAATTATAAAGTGTATATATATATATATATAGCAGTACTAATTACATTATTTAGTCTCTGTTTTAAAATAAAAAATTAATATTAATTTTTTTGAGTCAATTTAAAATATTTTAAAATTTTTAATTTTTATAAATTATTTCAATCGTTAAAACTTTACACTATTTATACATCGTACTAACTACAAGATTTAGAATTTTTAAAGTTTTAACATTCATTCACTTTAATTTTGAATTATAAAATATTTAATTTTTAAAAGAAATTGAACTTATATTTTGAAATGAATAGAGCATTATTTTTTAATGATGATTTGATGCCTATAAATTTTAATTTAATATTTTTATTTAGGGGCAATGTAACAAAATAAATATTTTTAAAGTTTGTAAACTCTATTGAATCGGGATTTACTCTCTTTTAGTCTTTAACTAATTAAGTGTATCCTGCCAAGCATGGTTATTTTTTAAATAAAATTGTTTTTAATTTTTAATTTATTTTATATAATGATTATAAAATATATTTTTGAATTTTAGATTGACTTATTACTGTTTATTTTGCTTAAAAAAACAAATGATTACAAATCACATACAGTTGTCGAATACTCTCAATTGAGTATTACTAATGTGATTCTTTTGTTATTTTTAATTTAATATTAAGTTTTTATATAGTTTTAAATTTTAATATTTAGTTTTATAATTAATCACTTGTATTCACAAATACATTTTTAAGAGTTCAAAATTGAGTGGAAACTTAAAACCTAAACGTAGTGTTTAGTCATACTTTATTGTATAATTAATTAACTAGATAAATTTTATAAAAAAATAAAATTGTTGTAAAATAATAAGTTACGATCATTATTTTACTTTTAAAGGTAATTAGAATTTAATTAGTAATATAAGTCAAGATTTTTTTAACATTAATTAACTTAAGATCTCCTATATGAAATAAATTTGTTTACTAAATTTTAATTGTTGATATATTTTATAATATAAATTATAATTTATATTAATTATTATTTACTCATACTTCTTATATTTTTAATATATAATTATTTAAGAATATAATTGTTGTAAATAATGAGTTGTCATTGCGATTTTAATTTTAAAAACTAGCTAACTAAATTTTAATAACTAATATATAAGTTAGAATTCTTTTGTAACATTAATTAACTAAAAGTCTCCTATATGTAATAGAATTGGTAACTATAGTAATTATTAAATATATATATATATATATATATATATTAAAAATATAATTTTATATTAATTATCATGTACTCATAATATTTATAATATATAGTCATTTAGAGATTAAAGTTGAGTGGAAACTTAAACTAAAATCATAAATATGATTTTTAAGTTAAAATTTATTATATGACTTAAAAGACTCTTATAAAAAATAAAATTGTTACAGAATAATAAGTTAATTCTAAATTTTATAGGATCATAAAGAGAGTTTTAGTTATAGTTAAATTAATCATAATATTATATAGGAGACAAAAATGTGTTTTATTTCTAAAAAATTTTAAGTTTATATCAAAGACCAAAGACTAAAAAGGAAGACCAAAAAATCAAGTTTTGTCTTATTATATATAATAGATTTATATAGATTTTGTACGACTTTTAAAATTTCAACAATTATATAACAATTAAATGGCATAGGTAAGTTAAAGTAAGGTATTCCGGTTGTCCTGTTTTATTATCCAAATAAACTACTAAAGTATCAAAGATTATTGTATTATTTAAATGGCGTTTGTTTACCTCTTAATATCTCTTAACATTTTCACATCTGATTCAGTAAGAGGATAAAGTTGTTTGGTAAAATTTTGTTTGTCTCTTAATCGGTAAGAGAAAGATATAAATCTAAATCATTAAGAGCTGTCTCTTAATGAAAATTTTAAATCTATGAAATCTCTATAAACATTGTACCCTCTCCATTTCAAATTTTAATATCATTATTAATTTTTGAAAAGTCAATTTGAGATATTTTTAAATTTAGAAGTCATTCAGATGTTTTATACTTTTTAGTTACCAAACAACTTTTTAAGTTCACAAGCTATTTCACTCAAATAATCTAATTTATTAAGATATACTAACCATACAGATCTTAATTACTCAGTTTTATCAAATATCACCTTAATATCTCTAAAACTAATTCTACATAAAATGGTTTATGTAAAACCGTATTTGATAAATTGTTTTTCCTTATGAAAAGATCAACCAAATTGTACTTTTTAAACTGTATTTTTACTTTTAATCTTACACTATAAAATTTATTTTAATTAATATTTTTTTAGTCTAACTTTTAACTTTTATTTAATTTATTTAAGTATGATATATAGAAGAATATGTAACTAGAGAATGTGTGTTAATTTGCACGTCAACTGTAAGAATCTAAATTCTCTAACGTTAATTTGATACAATAATTAGATGAATAAAAGCTGTAGACACCCAAATTTTGCACTTCGTATACTAACTTTGACAGGAGGGCAAATTCGTCAAATGGATCGGCCTGCGAGAGCAAAAGATAGGAAAAGTACGGACACTCGACGCCACCATGATAATTTGCAGTCGAAATCGACATGATAGCAGGGCTATCCGAATTTGGCATTCCCGGAAGGTGTGGCGCGCTTCTCAATGATTCTCGGACTGTAAAGCACGAGCCTATCAGCGAAAACCGACGTTGCGGTACGAAAATCGAAGCGTGGCACGGAAATCGAGAAAGTCAAGCCCGCCAGCCGCGGATAGATCTGCGGCCAAGTGGGTGCGCCAGCACGAAAACCGGGAAATCAGCACTACCAGCTGAGTGCGATGGGAGGCGTGCCAGCTGGCCAGCCGCAGATCTATCTGCGCGCAGCCGCAGATTGATCGGCGGCTGGCTTTGGCCAGCCTATTTAAGCCAGCTTCGGCAGCATACAGGAGTTTTCAAGCAAATTTGAAAGAATTGGGAAGAAGAAGGAAATTCCAGCAGCAAAAGAGCACGGAAATAGAGAGAAAAATAGTGAGATTTTGCTACAAAAATAGGAGAGAAAGGAGAGAAAAAAAGAGAATTCAATCCTTTTAATTTTGATTGTATCAAATACATCATTTATCCTATTCAAATACACAAGTTCACATCCATTTGAGATCAATTGCAAGGTGAAAATTTCTATTTGTTCTAGCAATTCATGTCCTATTGATTTGGGTAAATTAGATATAATTTTCATGTATCTTGTTGAACAATGAATTAGGGATTATGAGTGAAGTTTCCATCGGAATAAACTCCTCCTAATAAATCGATGATATTCGTTCATTAATTTCTTGGTTTGTTTTAAGGTGTTATATTCGATATCAATTCCTTTAAATCGTTATTTTAAGATGTCTTGGTATTGTTAGATTTATCCGGGTTGGTTTATCTTCTTGTAATATCCGATTGTTTGTGTGTGGATACTTGGTTGTGAGCCTAGGAAAGCGACCCCGGGGTCCCGATCCGATGATGGACATATCTTGATGTAAGAAGTAGAGATGACGTAGTTTCTCATTGTAAAATATGTAATCGTTGGGCCTTAAAACGACGTTAAGGCGAGAATCGTGCTTAAGGCCCCGAAATAGTGAAATTTGTGATTGTTGGCGTTCGGGGATATTTTGATGGCTTACATGCCCATGAATAGCCCGACGCGTGTTTATGCTCGATTTGAATTATGACACGAAATTGATTTCAAAGCTAAATGATAAGATTTTCATAAAATCAATCAGAGTAGGATATTAGAATCATGAGGTTAAAATTTGAGAAACGTTAATGAAATGTCGATTCATATCTAACGAGAAAGCTAAAGAAAAAAATCGTTTTCCAAAACAACACACGAAATGATTTTATAAATAATTGACGTTTTATTAAATCTTTGTGCATAGGGTAAAAGAGATCCTAGAAATTGCCCATCATTTTATGAAAGCAACGTATAGATCTCGATTCCTATTTTGACGAAGGTTTAAAACTCTTGTTTTGTTTAAAACGACACTTAACGAAAATCTCATAGTTTTGATAATTAAAATCAAACCTTTTTCATAAAGAATAAAGCTTTCTCGTGTATACCGAAAGGACATTCCAAAGCACTCTCAAATTGAAGCACGACTTTCCCTAAAAATCCAAATGATTCTTTCATACAAACTCACCACAACATTCACATAAGCACACACACACACACACGCACACACACACACATTTCATGAATTAAAGGATAGGAGAAGCATCAAGATTGCGGTAACCGTGTTTCACGGAAGTCGAGGGGTGCCTAACACCTTCCCCTCACTTAAACAAGCCCCCGAACTCTATGAATCTCGATTCGCAGACCAATTAATTCGGAGTCACATATGAGCCAGCGATTCATAAAACACGAAAATCCGGATGAGTTGGTACATCCATTTCAAATATACCAACTGGCGACTCTGGTTAATTGGCTCATCATAAAAACGATCTTTCAAAACCCCGTCGACATCAATGCCGACCTTTTCCAAACGTCATCTAAATCAAAAGGCTAAAATTGGAAGAGAAGAGAACGAGAAAACCCGGCGTCGACAGCTGGCGACTCTGCTGGGGACATTAGAGGGCTTAAGCCGCATTAAAATCTTGATGCTATTCTATCCTTTAAAAATTTATGAATATGTGTGTGCATGCGATATTTTGATCTTTTGTGTTTTTTGTTGTGTGAATGCGTGTTTTGTCCAAATGAATGAATGATTGAATGGAATGGCTTTACTTTAAAGAAATCATTTGCATACGGTGAGGACGATGAATGTGAATGTATGTTGAGAGAGTACCTCCTCCTGAGGCGAACCTGTCGGTTGCTTATTACTGGACTCGATGGGGCTGCTCCCCGGAGATGGCTCAGGAAACGCACCACTCAAATCCGCTCCAATCGAAAGGGCTCAAACGAGTAGATTGCGAAGATTTGGGAACCTTCATGCCGAAAAGCCCGCGAGAGTAACCCTAGGGTAGGTCAGCCTCTGATAACCCAACGCAGGAAAAGTCTCTTCATACCTTTTTACGTTTATATGTCTAAATGTCATGATCTCATTCAATATTCATACATCCCTTTTCTATGTCGAAAGAGATTACTAACCGCTGTGAATTGCAGGGAATAGTTGGGGGAGCATAATAAAGCATGTTTAGCATTGGTTATGGCACTAAAGGACTACTAACTTTCTCTTTTGCAGGGAAAGATTAAAGAACCCAAAAAAACACAAAAATTTATAGCTTTAGCATGCATCCATGTTTTCAGTTCCCCAGAACTAAACTTCGAACCATTTGTCTCTGTAGGATTGCTCCTCAAACCCGTTCGCAGTCTAAGAAAGCCCAGGTCTCTACATCTGAAATGGCTGATCTTCCTAACCATAATTCCCCCATATCTCGGGAGGAGTTTGATGATTTTAAGAGACAGATGATGGAAATGGCCACAATGTTAAAGGAACAGTTCTTGATCAGACAGGATCCGGTAAATCAGGGATCGCATAATACTCCACCACCAGGGGATGATCAGAATCCTCCTAAAAATGGTACAAACTTGCTTAAAGAGGACCAACCCCGACTCAAGGACGAGCCAGTCATCCCAAAGCCCGTTCCCATACCTAGCAGGACAGTGATTACTATCCCAGAAGGGGGGGATAATGACGACCTTCGGAGAAAAATGACACACACATGGAGGAAACCATCCAATCTCTAAAAGGGCCATAGGCTCCCTGGGCAGGGTTAATTACTCAGACCTGTGTGTTTTCCCCGGGGCCAGATATCCAGAAAAGTTCAAAGTTCCCGAGTTTGAAAAATACAATGGAAAGGGAGACCCCTATACACGCACTTGAAAATCTACATTGGAGAACTCGGGGTCTTATGCCGAGGACGAGGGGTTGAGGATGCAGCTATTCCAGAAAAGCTTAACAGGGGAGGCAAGGATCTGGTATGCCCGCCTTGACAATGCCCGAATCCACAACTGGGAGGAGTTGGCCCATACCTTCTTAACTCAATACAGCTTTCAGGCCCAGATGGCCCCTGATAGATATCAAAATGACAAAAAATTCAAGAAGCAACCAAAAGAATCTTTCAGGGACTATGCACAACGATGGAGGGGTATGGGGCTGCACAGGTGAATCCCCTCCCCCGATGAGCGAGGCGGAAATGGTAATGACCTTTGTGGACATTCAGGAGGCGCCCTATTATGAGCGGGTGATATCGGGGATTGGAAGACCTTTTGCCGAGATGATAAAACATGGAGAAATGGGTGGACATGGGGTTAAAGTCTGGTAAGATCCGGGGACCTCACAGCTCTGGAAGTGGTTGCAGAGCAAATCCAGAGTGGAAAACTATGGCAGCACTTCCCGCAGGATCCCAACAGAAAAAGGAGGAAGATGTTTCCCTCATCCTGCAGGGATCATTTAGAAAACGTAGAGAACAATCCTCCAGTGCAAATACAGAAAATCGTGCCACCACCCCGACAACCTAATTTCAATTATCAAAGGTCGGATGAACAAAGAAGATTTGAGACAGCAAGAGATCGGGTATTCACCCCGCTTGGGGAGCCTCTCGAGCAGATTTTGGCGGTATTAATAGCACAGGGAAGGATACGCGATTTGGCACCCCCAATTGACCCGAAAGGGAGAGGATTTGATCCAAGTAAGAAGTGTGCGTACCATTCAGTTTCTCCTGGTCATGATACTCAGGAATGCTGGGCTCTGAAGCACAAAATTCAGAATATGATCGATAGCGGGAAGATCGTGGTAGAGCAGCCAGAGGTTATGAAGAAGGACCATGAGTAGATGCCAGTTGTTGTCCCTTATTTTAAAATTTTGCATGATTATGTTATTTTGTCATGTTGTCTTAAAGATGATCATTGCAGGAAAATGCCTTATATATATGACAAATATTTTGTTTCATGCCAGGTGTACCAATTTGAGTGTCTCTTGCCTAACAAACGATTTTTCAAATTCGAAAGTTGACTACGATTTTGATATTGGGCTGGATTTCGATTTAATGGGCATTGAGCAGGATGAGACAGATAATGACGGCACGCCTGACGAGATCAAAGGATGGGTCGAAGACAAACCCCAAACCCAACTCAAACCAAATCATCACCATACAAATTGGAACCCCTGACAAACCCAGAGAGCTCAAAATAGGAACAGATCTGACCCCTAGCCAGAAAACAGAGCTGTTAAGCCAGTATGGAGATATCATTTGCCGATATGGGCAACCTGAGGCCTTAGTCTCCGACAATGCCAAAAATTTGAGCAGTACCCTTATGAAGGAATTATGTGACCAGTTCAAGATCAAACACCTCAATGCTGTCATTTGCCGTCCTAAGATGAATGGGGCATTGGAGGCTGCGAATAAGAATATCAAGAAGATCATGGCGAGAATGTCTGCTAAACATCGGGGATGGCCGGATCTGCTACCTTTCACCCTGCTGGCGTACCGAAAATCGGTGCGTATTTCTACAGGGGCAACCCCTTACACTCTGGTATACGGAATAGAGGTAGTTCTGCCATTTGAGGTTGAGATGCTCAGATAAACGAGGAGGGTTGAATGCAAGGTCGATACGACCAATTGGCCCTAATTGATGAGAAAAGGGGTGGCTGCTATTTCACGCGGCCAGTTGTATCAGCAAAGAATCTCTCGATCTTACGACAAAAGATAAGACCTCATAAGTTCAAAGAAAATGACCTAATGCTAAAGAAAGGCATGCCTTCTCTAAAAAAAAAAAAAAAAAAAAAAAAAAAATAAAAAAAAAAAAAACAGCGAAGCCAAAGGAAAGCTTGCCCCGAACTGAGAGGGGCCTTTCGTGATTAAGAAGGTGATGTCCGGAGGAGCCCTCATATTGCAAAAGAGGGATGGAGAGGTGTTTCCATAACCCCTCAATTCCGACTCGGTGAAGCGGTTCCATTAAAAAAAAAAAAAAAAAAAAAAAAAAAAAAAAAAAAAAAAAAAAAAAAAAAAAAAAAAAAAAAAAAAAAAAAACAATAAAAAAAAAAAAAAAAAAAAAAAAAAAAAAAAAAAAAAAAAAAGAACCAACAATCATCATCATCGTTTTCTCGTTGTTCTTTGAAAGAACGAACTACGTAGGACCTGATCTCCCGACTTGTGGGGGTACGTAGGCAGCCATCGTGGCACGGTCCCATTCCTTACAAAATAATACTTTCTTCTGTCAAAACCAATTCCCAACAACCAGAAAAGCCTTCCTATACCCTCAAAACCTTCCCGAAGTCAGCCACCTGATCAGCCTCATCTCAAGTGACATAACCCGGACCCAACCAAACACTTAGTCAAAAAATCTAAGACTCAGTCCGATGAAATCAACAGGGTGTGTGGTAGTATCTGTCAAATTTCCATCAAGACTTGAGAAGAAAAAGAGGGCAAGATATCAAAATCGTGGTTGACTGGATAAAATGAGGATTCCGATGAAAGGCAAATACGATACGAAAAAAAAAAAAAAAAAAAAAGGGGAAAATGACTGAATATAAATGCATTGTCTAAATATATATAAGTCATTTCGTTACAAGATTTCCTTTTCGATAACAGATGAAACTGACATAATCTATGCAGGAGATAAAATGATCTACAGATCTGAAACTAACTTAAGCAGGATGGATAAAGTGGTGGATAGGTCTGGAGCATCGGCGTCCCCTGCAATCTACTGCCCCATCATGTCGATACGATCCAATAAAGAAATGGCTCGGCTAACGGTAGTAATCAAGGCCAGTCGGATCCGGCCATCCTCAGCGACCCGACTAGGGGCAAAATCAGCTGAGATGGAATCATATCTGGAGGACATATCCGTAGACTGGGGGGGGGGAATAAATACCTCTGGGGCGGTGTCATCAGTGAAAATCACTCAAGAGTCATCAAATACTCCAAACTGACTCAAACCAACCATGGCAAAGTCTCGGTGCAACCATTGCACATAAGCAGATGTCCGAATGGGGCAAATCCCACTTCGCCCGACTATGAACTGAACAAAGCAGCGGAAAAGCCTGCCAAATGACCCTGGGAAGGGCTGATATCCAAGCAAACCACGACAAGTTGGTAAGCAACCTGGGAAGGCATCCAAGCAAACCACGACAAGATGGTGAGCAACCTGGGAAGGGCTGATATCCAAGCAAACCACGACAAGTTGGTGAGCAACCTGGGAAGGCATCCAAGCAAACCACGACAAGATGGTGAACACCCTGGGAAGGGCTGATATCCAAGCAAACCACGACAAGATGGTGAGCACCCTGGGAAGGCATCCAAGCAAACCACGACAAGATGGTGAGCACCCTGGGAAGGGCTGATATCCAAGCAAACCACGACAAGTTGGTGAGCAACCTGGGAAGGCATCCAAGCAAACCACGACAAGATGGTGAGCACCCTGGGAAGGGCTGATATCCAAGCAAACCACGACAAGTTGGTGAGCAACCTGGGAAGGCATCCAAGCAAACCACGACAAGATGGTGAGCACCCTGGGAAGGGCTGATATCCAAGCAAACCACGACAAGATGGTGAGCACCCTGGGAAGGGATGATATCCAAGCAAACCACGACAAGATGGTGAGCACCCTGGGAAGGGCTGATATCCAAGCAAACCACGACAAGTTGGTGAGCAACCTGGGAAGGCATCCAAGCAAACCACGACAAGATGGTGAGCACCCTGGGAAGGGCTGATATCCAAGCAAACCACGACAAGTTGGTAAGCAACCTGGGAAGGCATCCAAGCAAACCACGACAAGATGGTGAGCACCCTGGGAAGGGCTGATATCCAAGCAAACCACGACAAGTTGGTGAGCAACCTGGGAAGGCATCCAAGCAAACCACGACAAGATGGTGAGCACCCTGGGAAGGGCTGATATCCAAGCAAACCACGACAAGTTGGTGAGCAACCTGGGAAGGCATCCAAGCAAACCACGACAAGATGGTGAACACCCTGGGAAGGGCTGATATCCAAGCAAACCACGACAAGTTGGTAAGCAACCTGGGAAGGCATCCAAGCAAACCACGATAAGATGGTGAGCACCCTGGGAAGGGCTGATATCCAAGCAAACCACGACAAGTTGGTAAGCAACCTGGGAAGACATCCAAGCAAACCACGACAAGATGGTGAGCACCCTTGGAAGGGCTGAGATCCAAACAAACCACCACAAGGTGGTGAGCAACCTGGGAAGGCATCCAAGCGAACCACTACAAGTGATGACATCTGTAGAACAGTATCAAAAGACTGTACAGGAGTCATTTTTTCTCAATTTACATGTTGGGTCACATGCATGAATAGATGATAATTCTGTCTGTGTGATCCATGAAATGAAAAAAATAAAATCGAGCAGGTTAGGTGTCAAGGTCCTAGCCTATCAGAGTCAAAAGCGATGGCGGCCAAGAACGATGTGCCAGGACGAACTCCAAGGATGCCTCTCAAACTAGTCAGGAGGATAACGTCCTTTGATGACAATGCGATGGGATAAGGTGATCGCGAGACGAGCGACCGGCGACGATACCCGGCCCCGACGAGACGATCTCGACCTCGGGCGACGATAACCGGCGATCATGAGATGGATGTCCGGCGACGAAAAACCGGCTCCGACAAGATAACCAACCGGTGACGATAACCGGGGGGTTACGAGATGGGTGACCAGCGACGATACCCGACCCCGAACGAGACGATAGATTGAGAGAGTGAACCCAACGACTAACAAACACGGTCAAGGGGTTAAAAACATCGACACTCTTGCGGATGTTTTTTTTTGGCATGCATTACATCTTGTGTTGCATCATAAATCATATGTGTTGCATCATGTATGTATTGTCAATTCTTATGCACTGTCATTCATGTATGTATTGTCAATTCTTATGCACTGTCATTCATGCATCGAGTGTCTATTCTTTATCCTGTTCATTTCATTTAACATTTCATAAACATGATAAAGAGGGGCAGCTGTAGACACCCAAATTTTGCACTTCGTATACTAACCTTGACAGGAGGGCAAATTCGTCAAATGGATCGGCCTGCGAGAGCAAAAGATAGGAAAAGTACGGACACTCGACGCCACCATGATAATTTGCAGCCGAAATCGACATGATAGCAGGGCTATCCGAATTTGGCATTCCCGGAAGGTGTGGCGCGCTTCTCAATGATTCTCGGACTGTAAAGCACGAGCCTATCAGCGAAAACCGACGTTGCGGTACGAAAATCGAAGCGTGGCACGGAAATCGAGAAAGTCAAGCCCGCCAGCCGCGGATAGATCTGCGGCCAAGTGGGTGCGCCAGCACGAAAACCGGGAAATCAGCACTACCAGCTGAGTGCGATGGGAGGCGTGCCAGCTGGCCAGCCGCAGATCTATCTGCGGCCAGCCGCAGATAGATCTGCGGCTGGCTTTGGCCAGCCTATTTAAGCTCGGCAGCATACGGCAGTTTCAGCAAAGGGGGTGGGCAGTTTGCGGAAGAAGAAGAAATCAGCAGCAGTTTTAGCTCGGAAATAGAGAGAAAATAGCAAAAAATTCTTGCAACAATTGAGAGAAAAGAGAGAAATTCAATCCTTTGTTGTTAGATTATATCATATACATCTCATATTTCCTATTCAAATACACAAGTTTCTACACAATTTTGGTATCATTTGCAAGGTGAAAATCTCATTATTTTTGCAACTTCTATCCTGTTATTTGGCTAAATTTAATTGAAATTTTCAAGAATATTATTGAGCAATCATGGATTAGGGATTATTGGTGAGGGTTCCATTGGAACACAATTCTTCCTAATAATCCGATGATATCTAATTGGTGAAATTTCTAGTTTGTTTATGGATGTATATTAGGCGTAATTTTAATTGAGTGTATTTGTAGGATGTGTTAGGCAATCTATCCGTTGTTATAATTGTAGTATTCAATTTGAGAGTGTGTAGCAATCGTGGTTGTGAGCCTAGGAAAGCGACCCCGTGGTTCAAATCCGATGATGGACGTTTGGTGTATGTAATAGATTCAAGAGGCTTGTTTCATTGTAAATATGTAACCATTGGGCCTTAAAACGACGCTAAGGCGAGAATCGGGTTTAAGGCCCCGAAATAGTGAAATTTGTGATTGTTGGCGTTCGGGGACATTTTGATGGCTTACATGCCCATGAATAGCCCCGACGCGTGCTTATGCTTGATTTGATTTATGACACGAAATTGATTTCAAAGCTAAATGATAAGATTTTCATAAAATCAATCAAAGTAGGATATTAGAATCACGAGGTTAAAATTTGAGAAGTGCTAATGAATGTCGATTCCTATCTAACGAAAAAGCTAAAGAAAATCGTTTTCAAATATCACACAAAATGATTTTGCAAATAAGTAACATTTTCTTAAATCTTTGTGCATAGGGTGAAAGAGATTCTAGAAAATTGCCCGAATCGTTTCACGAAAGCAACGTATAGATCTCGATTCCTATTTTGACGAAGATTTAAAAAACTCTTGTTTTGCCAAAACGACACCTAATGAAAATCTCATAGTTTTGATAAATTTAAAATCAAACCTTTCTCATAAAGAATTAAAGCTTGCTCGTGTATACCGAAAAGACATTCCGAAGCGTTATCAAATTAAAGCACGACTTTCCCTAAAAATCCAAATGATTCTTTCATACAAACTCACCACATCATTCACATAGACACACACACCCACACACAAGCGCGCGCACACACACATTTCATGAATTAAAGGATAGGAAAGCATTAAGATTGCGGTAACCGTGTTTCACGGAAGTCGAGGGATGCCTAACACCTTCCCCTCACTTAAACAAGCCCCCGAACTCTATGAATCTCGATTCGCAGACCAATTAATTCGGAGTCACACATGAGCCAGCGATTTATAAAAAAACGAAAACTCGGATGAGTTGGTACATCCATTTCAAATATACCAACTGGCGACTCTGGTTAATTGGCTCATCATAAAACGCGATCTTTCAAAACCCCGTCGACATCAATGCCGACCTTTTCCAAACGTCATCTAAATCAAAAGGCTAAAATTGGAAAAGACTAGAAAGCGAAAACCCGGCGTCGACAATGTTGTGTAGGAGGACATGAACTAGATAGAACTATTTCACTAACTTGGTGACTCAAAATATTTTTACTCTCAAATGCTCTCAACTCTCTTAGGAAATGAAGGAAATAAAATACAAGTGTGCCCTCTCAAATGACTAACCAAGGGAGGTATATTTACAATAATATTACATATAGGAAATGTAAGTATACATTTTACCATTATTAAGCTAGTGTGTAGACTTGATGTAGGGTGGCTCATTGACAACTTAGGAGGCTACACCACTAAGTCTAGCACACAACCTCCAACACAAGCTAGTTAATTAAATAAAATAAATTTTGAAAAGCAACTTGCTCTCACTCTTTCTCTCATTGCCGAAAATGCTAGGAGTTTTGTTCCAAAAATATTGTCCCCAACATGCTACAATTAATCATTTAATGTTACACCTTTAAATTACCAAGTGGGTTAGGTTTTGGACTATACATTAAATACACATTGAGCTTTGAAATTAAATGATTGAGCTAATGAAACCAAATCTATTTAATGAAATAATGGATCATTTAATTTAACCCAATGATTGATTAATTAATTTGTCATACTATTAACTACTCTATCCATGGTCAAATAAATGATTGGTCTTAGTCCATTAATTAAATAAGTTAGTCAATTATTAATTGATTACTAATTGGACTAATAAATTTTATTATTCAATTTGACAATATTCTCATTAATTAATACTTTTATATTAATTAATTTACTCAATTTAATTTACTAACTATATTCAATTTAATTGACTATTTAATTAGTAAATACTTTATCAATTTATTGATATTAAACCTTAGGGCTTGATCACTAATTTAACTATACTATTAGTGACTCCCTTTAATTAATTTAATTCAATTAATTACCTAGTCACGTATCTTATCTATCAATGCACACAAAGGTTTTTTTTAAATAAGCACACAAACTAACTTATTAGAAATTAAATTATATATTTAATTAAATAATGACGCTTTAAAACAAAAATTCGCGGGCATTACATTAATAAATCATGATTGTGGATACAATGATCGTTTATAAAGGAAGTTTATAGGTTAAAGAAAGGAAAAAAGGTGATATAAAACCTAAAAGAATTGTAAGTTGAAGTTATTTAACGATAAAACTACGAGGTAAAGTATACTTGAACTGAAGTAGGAAAGGGTTCGACGTTGTGATTCCGGGGACGGAATATCCTTTTATAAAGGGGGAAGAATTGTAATGACCTGAGAAATCGGATAACCTTGTAATTGGTTTTTACCATGTAAATATCTAATATACCCCCCCGCCTATAATAAAATTATTTATGGATATTATGATGTGTAAATGTGGCTGAATGAATAAATATATGTGTTTATTGTAGTATATATATATATATATATATATATATATATATATATATATATATATATTATATATATAAACGATTAAGAGATAAGGACTATAATTTAATAGCTGGTCAAGACTAATTACTTTAATTAGTTTGATCTGACTAACGAAAGACGATCAGTCATATAAAAGATAAGAGTAGTGCAGGCAAGACTCGAACTGGAGTTCGGAGTAGAATTTTGAGATGCGGATAGTTCGGTTCAGTTCGGAACGTCAAAATTAGTAAGAATAGACTATAAACTCGAAAATTTGACTTTTTGAGCCAAATAGTCAAAGATGAGTCAAGGTAATAAAAGTTGACTTTTTCGTTTTTCGAAATTTTTGAATCACGAGATATTGTTTGTTTAAGGACGGGAGACATAATCTCCAATAAAATTGACGAAAGAGATTTCGCGGTTTTTGCATGTGTGACGAGTTAGAAATCTAACTAGAACAAGGTCGATGAAACCGATTGAGCTCGGATAAGTAAGCCCTAAACGATTTTTATAAGAGGGTAAAATGGACATTTGGCTTAACTATAATAATTATAATAGTTAACTAAAAAGGAAATTTGAAATCGAAACTAAGTTTCGAAGTAACCAAATTGGAAATGAGCCTAAGTGTTAAGTTGGCACGGTTAGGGTTTGAGATAGCTTGGCTAGGGTTGAGCCAAGAGTGGAGCTAGGATTGATTACGGCTTGCCTAGGATTGGGCCATGGCTCAAGCCCTAGAGTTAAAAATCCTAAAACTTAATAGCTAAGCAAGCTAGGTTGACATGTGAGTTAAATGAAACTCAAATTAAAGCAAGTTGGAATTTAAAATTAAACGAGGGGCATAAATGACCAAAGTGGCAAGACATGTGGTGAGTGAGGGGACCAAACGGGTGAGTCATCTTGCATGACTCACCATCTTTAGACAACCATTTAATTCATGGTTCCCCCTTTATTCCATTAAATCATCCAAACATTGCCTTAGCAATGATTAAGTCTCTAAACCTTGGTTAGTTAACCTGACAAATGAAGAGGGTTAAGTTAGTTGGTGGAGAAATTTGCCTAGGTTCAAAGAACTTGGACATTCCACTTTTCATTCTTACAAAAAGCTAAGAAGAAAAGCTAGAGAGAAAAGAGAGAAAAGAAAGAGAGAATCAAAGAAAGGAAAAGAAGAAAATCAAATGAAAGTTAGAATATTAATCAAGAAAGAGGATCAAGCCATTGATCTTAGATCATCAAGCCAAGAAGAAAGCAAGAATAAGAAGCTAAGAAGGAGAAATAGTGGCAAGAACATAAAGAAAAGGTAAGAAAATCCTAGAAACTCTTCTAGTTCATTTTCTTTTCTTTAAAACGCTTTCTAGTATGCTAGGAAGTACTTTGTTGGTGGATGTTATTTAATGAGACCATAGAAGGGTCTTGTAGAGATAACGTTGTTATATTATTGATAACCTTGAAAAATTTACAAGTAAATGCCATGAAAGCGAGAACAAAGATTAAAATCCTAACCTATGCGTAAAGGATGGAAAAGATCGTTTAGAGGACTTAAAAAGGACCTTAATGATGATTATTGCATCTTTTGTTATAAACCGCGAGTGTATTATGAAAAGTTCCCTATAGAACAGGGGGGGGGGGAATTCGTCATAACTAAGTTATGGCGAAAGTTCATGAAAAAGTCGTCTTAAGACGAATTATAAACTCAATGCCACTTTGAGGGTAAGAATTTAGCTAGAGCTTTCAAGAGAATCCAAAATCACAGAGCTTTTTTAGAGTATGGAAAATGTGAGTCGTGGGCTCGAGAAGGAGTTCAATCCGACTTCGGATGAATGGGTTATGTTAAAACGAATGTTTGACATTTAAAAACATCATTCGTTGAAAAGTTATCCGCGGAGGGACTTTTGAGCCAATTTTGAGGCTTGTTAGGAATGGGG
Source organism: Aralia elata (assembly GCA_034770075.1). Lineage (NCBI taxonomy): Eukaryota > Viridiplantae > Streptophyta > Magnoliopsida > Apiales > Araliaceae > Aralia > Aralia elata. Next base: position 20,543,864 of record CM068386.1, read on the forward strand.
TAAAGATGTTCCAAATATGAAAAGTTATAGTTAATGTTGTAAGCTAGAAGTAGGTTCAAAAATGGACTCATTCCGATAAGGAATGATGAAGTTATGGCGCTTGGAAATAATCACATCGTCGGAGATCAAAGCTAAGAAGCCATTTTTTTCTAGAGCAGGGGTTCACGTCGGGGCTGACTCATAAGCCTTGTGAGCTCGCTGGGACACGCTCGGTAGAGAGTTCACACTGGGGTTGGAAAAATTGGCCTTGTGAGGTGTGCCGGGGCGCGGATGCCCTACACCAAATTTTCTGATTTTTCGACTTTTGTTCGATCGAGCGTAACTTTTGCATACGAACTCCAATTTAGACGATTCAAGATGATTCGGAAAGATTAGGAAGAGACCTACAACTTCCAATATTGAAATGTTGGATTTGAGGTCAAGAAAAAGGTCAAATTGGACATCTTTAGGTCGGTTGAGAAATCGAAGGCAAAACATGGTGATTTATTCGGAACGCCATGACGCTGACCCATGTAAGCTCGTGATTCCAAGTTCTAATCATTAAACCTAGAGAATAGGGGCTAGGGGAAATGTAAACCCATAAGTGATAGATAAGTTGTGTATGTCAAGCAAACACAAGGGCGTGTCGTTTGGGCGTTCGCGTAAGTGAATCGGGCGTGCAACGTACGAATGTCGAAACGTCGTGACTAATGTTAGAGAGTTTGGCAAGTGTTTCAAATCATATGAGACAAACACTTGAAAGATATGTATAGAGTTAAGGTAAATCAACAGGGAAGGTTAATATGAAAGTCGTGACGTTTCTGAACATTGTGATGCCATGAGGTTATTGGAAGTTGATCGCGTTACTAGATTATAAAGCGCGAACAATATGTATTAAGAATAATGATATTATAAACCATTAAACGAAGTCTATAAGTGACTAACTAGTATGTTCGACCTTATGAGACATATAAGTCATGTGAATAACGATTGGATAGCGTTAGCGTTCCGGGTAAATAAATCGCGTAAATGAAAGTATCTTATCCTATGCATTTACTTTATGCTAGGAACCTATGATTACGAAAGTTTCCTAACATATGCAATGTGTTAAAATTGTACAAGTTTGACTTATGTTATTGAGTTTTCTATCTATGTGCGAATGTATTCTATTTGTACAAGATGTTTAGTTATAAATTATGCTATGTGCCAATATCTGCACTTATGTGCTATTGAAAGAAACTGTTTTCCTATATAAACTGTTCAAGTTATTTAAGTTCGGCTAGACGAATACTAGAGTATTGAATTGAGTTGAGTTAGATATATGTTGTGTCATATGAAGGAGATAGACGTTATAGGTGTCGAATTTGAGAAAAGAACAGAGAATGAGGGAAATGTTTTTAAGGATTGGTCTAATTATGTCATTTCAAAACTGTTTAAACGATAGGATATTATGATTCCTTGTTATTCAAAGCTGCTTTGCAACTATTGTTCAGTTGTTGAAGTCTTCAAAGAAAATGTTGATAGTTATTTGATTGTTGATTGTTTATATAACTGTAATACTTGCTGAGCATATCGAATGCTTACCCTTGCTTTAAATACAACATTTTCAACAGAGCTAGAACGAACCGAGGAATCCGGTGAAGACTAATGAAGATATCAAGCATTTGGTCAAAAAAGACGACTACCTGTAGACTAGATGTATATGTTGTGACATATAAAAGTCACAAACGTAAGGTTTTTAACAGAATAAATGATGTATCAATCGTTTTTCTACTTGTAATTTGTATACGTATCTGTTGTGGCATATTAAAGTCACTATTGTAATAGATAGGTGATGTTATATATACATTACTTTTATGATATGAAGACATAAAGGTCTTAGAACTTGGGTGTAGAAGATATATGATGTAATAATATAGTATTTACATTCATGTTATTAAGATTATGTTGAATGGATAGTACCGTGACGCACCAGACCCGGGTTTAAAAGTAAACTCGTATTCGGGGGCATTACAGAGGATCTCGACTTTAATATTCTTAGGCTCACATCATAATATATTGAAACGTAAGAAAAAAAGAGATCGAAAGGTGGGTTCCCGTAACCCTATCTTTTAGATTGCAATATCGAAGCCAACATTTCGAGTGTGACCGAGTGAGTATTAACAAGATCCATGGAAAGGGACTTAAAATCTATGATGTAAATCTATAGATCTGAGATACCTCAGATCCGTACAATGCCACAATCGGGATTAAAACGAAGGCATATAAAAATGTATCCTAAAACTGCTATCAGGTGATTCAATTGTTAGAATCCCTAGCGCGATTAGTTAGGACCTCCTCCCCACTAAATATGGATCAAGTTTTTGTGGAGTGTTCAAAATCGATTGAAAACATTGGAAATGACTAGATCTAACCTATACTCGAGCTAATCTAGCATAAAGGTTAAAGCTTTGAAGCTTTAGAACTGGTTAAGGGCTAGATCTAGGGTAGATCTAGTGAAAAGATTTGATCTTTAACTATATACAAGTAAAATAATAATCGGTGTTTAAAATGAATAGATCTGCAGATAAACAACCAATATGTGTATAAGGATTGAAACTTTAAATACATATAAGCACAATAATATATATATATATATATATATATATATATATAATAGGCAAAAATTATAATATATATAATATATCTATATAAAAACAATATAAAAATCGAATCTTTCACAAAAAATAACGAGATATATACTAGATCTACATTAAATCTACATAAAGATTGCGTCTTTCACCTTGGGAATGATGAAATCCTCCTTCTTGAGCTTGAATCTAGATGGCTTGGATCTAATTTGATGGGATTTATGAGAATATCTAGATCTAGATGGGTATTAGAGAGGTTTTTGGGTGTTTCTCTCACTAAGCTACACACTTTCTCTCTCTAACCAAGCTATCCTCCTCAAAAATGAGCTAATTTCGGCCATTTATAGGTCTCCCTAGGCAGCCGCAGATGCACCTGCGGCTGGCCTAGGGTGGAGGTTGTTCGATTTTCATGCCACAAAGTCTGTTTTTCATGATGTGCACTGAAACGATCATAACTTTCAATCCGGAGATAGTTGGAAGACGTGACATACCATTCCAGAAAACTCTTTTCGAGAGCTACGCAATGACATAAGGTTTGGAAAATTTCAGATCAGGGAAGTTAGAGCAAAATACAGAAATATATCTTTCCATCGATGCTTGTTGGTCAACCGTTATGCCTTAAGTAGCTTGTCACTCTGCAGTTGTTGAGATGGCTTCGTGCATGTCGATTTGTGTCTCAAAATCCTCTGCTTGGATGTTTCGTCCTTCGACTGAAATAACTCTTTTGCCCTCCTTCTAGGGTTAGAAAATATATGCAAAATTTTGGGTGTCTACAGATGCCCCTCTTTGTCATGTTTATACAATGTAATGGAATGAGTATGACAAAGATATAGACACCCAATGCATGACAAGATATATTGACAATGCAAGATAATCATACAAAAGGGTGTAAGATGCTTTGAACTTTATTATTGTGTTGCTTTGCTGGGGAATTTGTCATTGAATTGGCATCACCGGGTTTCGTCCCCGATCCCTTCGCTGGGTCTCGTCCCCAACTGTCACATCATCGAGACTCGTCCCCAATGCCTTCGCTGAGTCTCGTCCCCAACGGACTCGCATCACTGACGCTAATCTCATTGCAAATTGCATATTGTTGCCAATCACATATTATCGCTAATTGCATCGCAAATTACATGTCATCGCAAATTGTACATCACCTCCTAAATTACCCATTGCCTCGCAAATCGCACATAGCAAATCCAAAAATTGCACACAACACATCGCAAATCGCACATCGTACATCGTAACTCACAAACCACAAAATCGCATATCGCACATCATATGCCACAAATCGCATATTGCACATCGTACATCACATATCGCAACTTGCACATCGCATACATCATTACAAACTGCACATTGCTTTGCAAGTCGCATATCAAATCGCATATCAAATCACATATTAAGTTAAATCGCATATCAAATCAAACCGCATATCAACTTAAATATTGCATTAAACCGCATGTCAAATCAAATCAACTTGCGTATTAAATCGCGTAACAAATTAAATCGCCTATCAAATTGCATATTAATCAAATCGCGTATCAAATCATATATCACATTAAATCGCATATCAAATTGTATATCATATCAAATCGCAAATCAAATCGCATATCAAATCAAATCACAAATCAAATCTAATCACATTGTGTGATGCCCTCAAATCTAGGTACTTGCAACCTGTATTTGGTGCTCCACGATACTAAACATTTAATATACTTAATGTGTTGATTAAATAAAATTATTACATTAAAGTTATCTATCCCAGGTACGAAGACCTTTAAGTGTTTCATTACATGATAGGTACTGTAGTAATATCACAAACGCCTATCTGTTACACATAACAAACTTCTATTACTCGGTAACTTTCTCCTTGCCTTTGTCCTTTCTGGACCCTTCTGCTTGATTTTTCTTGGCTAAAAACATTTATATTAAAGTAAGAATGAGCACTCGATTGCCCAGCAAGTAATAATGATCAACTAATAACATGTGCAAAGAATTAATGTTTTCTTGAAACACGCTTTTACAGTAGAACAAAACTATAAAGCAATCGAATTAATAAATCATCACTCATTTGAAATACTGAAATGTCAAATTTCCTAGAAATGCTGAGTGGTCATAAGACCATGAACTTTTTGTTTCATTTTGAAAAGGTTCTAACAGAAATTTATCTGTGAACCGTCATGTCTTACGGGCACGGTGGGTGATTAGCCCGTTATGCCCTGTATTGATCAATACTATCTAGTAGAACAACATTTGTGTTCATCGTCACCGTCCCCAGGACGCAGTATAAAATGTCTCAAGTTAGGGATGTTCTTACTTAGTCTGAATTGAAGTCCAACCTTAAGCAAAATGGCTGGACAACTCTAACTATTCCATAATATTTCAAGACTTAATGTAAAATAATTGAAATAATTAAATCTTAAGTCTAGTCGGAATAAGTGGCTTAGACAACTTTCAAACTGTGCATGAATACTGAATTTCATCTAGTAAACATGGTATTATCATTTTTCAAAGCTAATTGGAATAAAAAGTCTTATTTCTTTAAAAATCACTTGCTTAAAGTAAGCAAGGATAAGATATTTGCTTAATAAAAAACTAAAGTTCGGATACTTGCCTCGATTGAGATTACCGTTAAAATTTTATTTAACTACTCCCCACAAATCCTACACAATTGTGTTCACATATACATACATATTAGATAATCAATTATGTCACAAAACATGCATGTACATAGTCTGTGATTATTAGTTTATATAAACTATAATCTCTTATTTTTTTACCTTAATCCCAATCTTGGTTTCTTTAAAAATTTTGTCCGTTCTTTACCATTTTATGTATACTAAAGTTCTCTCAATATAAAAATTTTACATCCTGAAGCATAACCACCCATATCCCATAAAAAATATTTCTTGCTTTTATTCGAAAAATCGGGATTATAAGGTTTATATATAGCTTGTATTACAAAAACACAACTTACTATATTATTACCTTATTTTCCGTAATAGTTATGTTTTTTTTTCTTCGATAACTTATGAGTTAAATCATTTTATCGCTCCACACGCAATACTTTGCTACACCAGTAGCTTAGCTTCGTCTTTACTTGCGCGAAGAATTCGCATTCTTGTCTCATATATATATTAACTATATATATAGAGTTATGAAATTCTACGCTCAAAATCTTCGTTTCGAATCCCAGAAATCTTCGTTTCGTCACTTCATGACCATTAAAAATTTTAAATGCTTTCATGCACTTTGTTTCGCTTCATTATCATTTTACATGTCATTTCCGGCTTACGTTCGCTTAAACATGTATGTTAGTTTTGTATATAACGCAAGCATGCAATCAAATTACATAAACAGAGCGGAAGCGTGATAAAACAGATTTTTAAAATTTTAATACAAACCATCACCATGATCTATCCTTGTGTTCAATTATCAATTAAATGAAAGAGAAAGAGAATAAGAATTATACCCTCGTAGATCAAAACTTCTTCGGGTACAAGTTCAACTCCTAGTCCTTCGTGTTCTCCTCGAATTCCATCGATGAGATTCCTCCTTTTGATTAACGTTAGTCACCCAAGTGTTTGACCTCTAGAGGTGATCCACCAAAGAAGAATAGTTATTCAAGAAGATGGGTGTCGACAAAACCCTAGTTTCTATCTCTATAGAAATTGCAAGTACTCTCGAGAATCTAATGCAAGAGTGTGTAACCCTAATCTATGATAAGACTCCTCTTATTTAGGAATAACCCTTCCCTAAACTATTTAGGATTAGGGTTTCTATTATAATTAAACTCATTTAATTAATTATGTTCCTAATCTAATTAGGAATTCATGAGAGAGTACTTCTATTAATTAATTCCCAATTCCTATTAGGAATTAAACAATAGTAATAGTAATAATGATAATAAGACTTCTCTTATTAATTTATATTTAATATTTCCAAAATATTAAATAATAAATATTAAGCTATTTAATTTATTCTATCTCCATAGATTAAATTAAATACACTTAACTTATTATTACAATTATGTCATTTACTTCTTAAATAAATATTTTTCTTTTTGCGATGTGACCCTTTAGGTTCTCCATATTAAACTGGTTGTGAATAAGTCAATTAGAACAATTCTAATCATATTTAAATAAATAAATTAAACTATTTAATTCATTTAAATAAATAATATTTATTCTACAATAAGGGTAGCGATCAACGACTTTTCAGATAATATAAATTTCAACATTAATCGCAAAAGAACCTTTCAGTGCATAGTTACCGTACAATTCAATCCTTCTACCATACAATGTCTCTGTCGACGCCAGGAGGGATCGCCTCTGTTAAGATATTTATCCTTTCCAATTTTAGCCTTTTCTATTAGATGATTCTTTGGAAAAGGTCGGCATGAGTGTCGACGGGGTTTTGAAAGATCGTTTTTTATGATGAGCCATTTGATCAGAGTCGCCAGTTGGTATATTTGAAATGGATGTACCAACTCATCCGAATTTCATTTTCGTAAATCGCTGGCTCATGTGTGACTCCAAATTAATTGGTCTGCGAACCAAGATTCATAGAGTTCGGGGGCTTGCTTAAGTGAGGGGAAGGTGTTAGGCACCCCCCGACTTCCGTGAAACATGGTTACCGCAATCTTGATGCTTTTCCTATCCTTTAATTCATAAAATGTGTATGTGTGTGCGCGTGTGTGTGTCTATGTGAATATTGTGGTGAGTTTGTATGAAAGAATCATTTGGGGTTTTTTATGGAAAGTCGTGCTTTGAGAATGCTTTAGAATGTCCTTCGATTTATACGAGAAAGCTTTATGAGAAAGGTTTGATTTTAATTGTCAAAACTGTGAGATTTTCATTAAGTGTCGTTTTGGCAAAACAAGAGTTTTTTAAACCTTCGTCAAAATAGGAATCGAGATCTATACGTTGCTTTCGTAACTCAAATGATGGGCAACCTCTAGGATCTCTTTAACCTTATGCACAAAGATTTAATAAAACGCTACTTATTTTTATAAAACCATTTTTGTGATGTTTGAAAAGGATTTTTTCTTTTGCCTTCTCGTTAAGATAGAAATCAACATTCCTTAACACCTCCAATTTCTTATCCTCGTGATGCTAATTACCTAGTTTGATTGATTTTATGAAAATCTTCATCGTTTAGCTTTGAAATCCTTTTTGGTGTTGCAATTCAAATCAAACATTATAATACGTAGGGGATTATTCACGGGCATGTAAGCCATCAAAATAACCCCGAACGCCCACAATCACATATTTTCACTATGACGGGGCCTTAAACACGATTCTCGCCTTGACGTCATTTTAAGGCCCGACGATTACATACTTACAATGAAGACTACATCGTTCCTACTACCCACATCAAAATTGTCCATCATCAGATTTGGACCACGGGGTCGCGTTCCTAGGCTCACACCCGAAATTTCCACACACCCACAACACGGATATTACAAGAAATAATCAACACGGATAATCTAACAATGCCAAGACATCCTAAGATAGCAACCTAAAGGAACCACGCCCAATATATCGCCGTAAAACAAACAAAAAATTCAATAAATGAATATCATCGGGTTATTAGGAAGAATTTTGTTCCGATGGAACCCTCACTAATAATCCCTAATTCATTGTTCCACCATAAATTCATGAAAACTACATTTAATTTAACCAAATGACATGATAGAAATTGCTATAACAATGGGATTTTCACCTTGCAAATGATGTCAAAGTGGATGTAAACTTGTGTATTTGAATAGAATGGGAAGTATATATGATACAATCAAATCAAAAGAGTATAAATCTTCTCTTTTTTTCTTCCTTTCTCTCCTATTTTGTTACAAATTTATGCTATTTTCCTTATTTTCCCGAGCTGCTACTACTGCTGTTTTTTTCTCTCTTCTCGCCTGTCTCTCGCTTCTGCTTGAACAAATGAAGAACTGCACTGATATGGGGTTGCCAAGGGCAGCCGCAGACCAATCTGCGGCCGCCCACCAGCCACTCAGCCTGGTTTTGATTTCCGTGTTTTGAGTTCCGTGTTTTCAAAAGGCGCACTTATTGGCCGCAGATTAATCTGCGGCTGCCCGGTTTAATTTTCTTGATTTTCGTAACATGTCTCGATTCTCGTGTCGTGACGTCGGTTTTCGCCGAAAGGTTTGTGTTTTGCAGTCCGGGAATTATTGGGAGACATGCCACATCATTCGGGAATGCTCATTTCGGACGGCCTTGTTGTCACGTCGGTTTTGGTCGCGAATCGTCGCGGTGGCGTCGAGTGTTCATACTTGTGCCCATACTTTGCTCCCGTAGGCCAGTTCAATTGACTATTTTGCCCTCCTGTCATGGTTAGCATAGGGAACGCAAAATTTGGGTGTCTACAGCTGCCCCTCTTTATCATGTTTATGAAATGTTAAATGAAATGAACATGATAAAGAAGTAGACACCCGATGCATGAATGACAGTGTATAAGAATGACAGTACATACATGATGCAACACATATAGCTTATGATGCAACACAAGATGTAATGTATGCAAAACATTCGTAAAGGTGTCAATGCATCATGCCATCGTAAATTTATTGTGAGCATTGACCTCAATCGGACTCAATTGCTGATCGCATCGTCGTTGTCTCACAACCGTCGGGTCTCATATCCGGATGATTATCTTTGTCGACGCCGGGTTTTCGCTTTCTCTTCTTCTTTTAGTCTTTTCCAGTTTTAGCCCTTTGATTTAGTGATGCTTTGGAAAAGGTCGGCATTGATGTCGACGGGGTTTTGAAAGATCGTGTTTTGTGATGAGCCAATTAACCAGAGTCGCCAGTTGGTATATTTGAAATGGATGTACCAACTCATCCGAGTTTTCGTGTTTTATAAATCGCTGGCTCATATGTGACTCCGAATTAATTGGTCTGCGAATCGAGATTCATAGAGTTCGGGGGCTTGCTTAAGTGAGGGGAAGGTGTTAGGCACCCCTCGACTTCCGTGAAACACGATTACCGCAATCTTGATGCTTTCCTATCCTTTAATTCATGAATATGTGTATGTAGGTGCGCGTGTGTGTGTGTGTGTGTACCTATGTGAATGTTGTGGTGAATTTGTATGAAAGAATCATTTGGATTTTAGGGAAAATTGTGTTTTAAATTGAGAACGCTTCGGAATGTCTTTTCGGTATACACGAACAAGCTTTATTTTTTATGAGAAAGGTTTGATTTTAATTGTCCAAAACTATGGGATTTTCATTAAGTGTCGTTTTAACAAAACAAGAGTTTTAAACCTTCGTCAAAATAGGAATCGAGATCTATACGTTGCTTTCATAAAATGATGGGCAATTTCTAGGATCTCTTTCACCCTATGCACAAAGATTTAATAAAACGTCAATTATTTATAAAATCATTTCGTGTGTTGTTTTGGAAAACGATTTTTCTTTAGCTTTCTCGTTAGATAGGAATCGACATTCATTAACGTTTCTCAAATTTTAACCTCGTGATTCTAATATCCTACTTTGATTGATTTTTATGAAAATCTTATCATTTAGCTTTGAAATCAATTTCGTGTCATAATTCAAATCGAGCATAAACACGCGTCGGGCTATTCATGGGCATGTAAGCCATCAAAATATCCCCGAACGCCAACAATCACAAATTTCACTATTTTCGGGGCCTTAAACACGATTCTCGTCTTAGCGTCGTTTTAAGGCCCAACGATTACATATTTACAATGAAAACTACGTCATTTCTACTTCTTACATCAAGATATGTCCATCATCGGATTTGGACCACGGGGTCGCTCTCCTAGGCTCACAACCATAATTTCTCACAAACATCAAGTAGATGCAACAACATAACTAACAACGGATTGCTTAACGCACCACAATGATTCGCAATTAACAATCTAAATAGATCAATTCCACCTAATGTATTTATCGTCATAAACGAGCAAAACCTCACCCAATGGATATCATCGGATTATTAGGAAGAATTTTGTTCCGATGGAACCCTCTCTAATAATTCCTAATCCATTGTTTCATAATAATTTACATGAAATCTACATTTAATTCAATCAAATGATATGATAGGAATTGATATAATAAAAGAGATTTCACCTTGCAATTGATATCCAAATGGATGTGAATTTGATGTATTCGAATAGAAGAAGAAATATGTGTGATACAATCAAATCACAAAATATTATTCCTCTCTTTTTTCTCACTTTCTCTCCTATTTTTTGTTGCAAATCTAGCTATTTTCCTCTCAATTTTCGTACTTTGTTGCTGCTGGAATCTCCTTCTTCTCCAAAAATGCTGAACTTGCTGAACCTCCTGTATGCTGCCCGAAGCGGCTTAAATAGGCTGACCAGAGCCAGCCGCAGATCTATCTGCGGCTGGCCGCAGATGGATCTGCGGCTGGCCAGCTGGCACGCCTCCCATCGCACTCAGCTGGTAGTGCTGATTTCCTGGTTTCCGTGCTGGCGCACCCACTTGGCCGCAGATCTATCCGCGGCTGGCGGGCTTGACTTTCTCGATTTTCGTGCCACGCCTCGATTTTCGTACCGCAACGTCGGTTTTCGCTGACAGGCTCGTATTCCGCAGTCCGGGAACTTCCGGGAGACGTGCCACCTCATTTGGAAGTGCCTGCTTCGGACGGCTTTATTGTCACGTAAACTTGGGTTGCCCAAAACATTGCGGCGGTGCCGGGCGCTCGCCCTTGTGCCCGCTCCTTTGCTCCCGCAAGCTGGTTCAATTGACGATTTCGCCCTCCTGTCACGGTTAGTAGAAGGAAACGCAAAATTTGGGTGTCTACAGCTGCCCCTCTTTATCATGTTTATGAAATGATAAATGAAATGAACAGGATAAAGAATAGACACTCGATGCATGAATGACAGTGTGTAAGAATGACAGTGCATACATGATGTCTCACACATATAGCTTATGATGCAACATAAGATGCAATGCATGCAAGACATTCGTAAGAGTGTCAATGTATCAACCCCTTGACCGTGTTCGTTAGTCTTTCGGTTCACTCCTTCAATCTGTCGTCTCGTTCGGGGCCGGGTATCGTCGCCGGTCACCCATCGCGTAACCCCCGGTTATCGTCGCCGGTCGGTCCTCTGTCGGAGCCGGTTATCGTCGCCGGACATCCATCTCGCGATCGCCGGTTATCGTCGCCGATCGATCGTCATGTCGGGGCCGGGTATCGTCGCCGGTCACCCATCTCGTAACCCCCGGTTATCGTCGCCGGTTGGTTATCTTGTCGGAGCCGGTTATCGTCGCCGGACATCCATCTCGTGATCGCCGGTTATCGTCGCCGGTCGATCGTCATGTCGGGGCCGGGTATCGTCGCCGGTCACCCATCTCGTAACCTCCGGTTATCGTCGCCGGTCGGTTATCTTGTCGGAGCCGGTTATCGTCGCCGGTCATCCATCTCGTGATCGCCGGTTATCGTCGCCGGTCGATCGTCATGTCGGGGCCGGGTATCGTCGCCGGTCACCCATCTCGTAACCTCCGGTTATCGTCGCCGGTCGGTTATCTTGTCGGAGCCGGTTATCGTCGCCGGTCATCCATCTCGTGATCGCCGGTTATCGTCGCCGGTCGATCGTCATGTCGGGGCCGAGTATCGTCGCCGGTCACCCATCTCGTAACCTCCGGTTATCGTCGCCGGTCGGTTATCTTGTCGGAGCCGGTTATCGTCGCCGGTCATCCATCTCGTGATCGCCGGTTATCGTCGCCGGTCGATCGTCATGTCGGGGCTGGGTATCGTCGCCGGTCACCCATCTCGTAACCTCCGGTTATCGTCGCCGGTCGGTTATCTTGTCGGAGCCGGTTATCGTCGCCGGTCATCCATCTCGTGATCGCCGGTTATCGTCGCCGGTCGATCGTCATGTCGGGGCCGGGTATCGTCGCCGGTCACCCATCTCGTAAACTTTTCACTTCAACACGTCAAATGGCTGCAAGGGAGCAAGGTGGGACCCACCAGGGCCAGCCGCAGATGGATCTGCGGCCAGCCGCAGATGGATCTGCGGCCAGCCGCAGATGGATCTGCGGCCAGCCGCAGATACATCTGCGGCCATGATCGGGCCCTAAATCCAACGCGGCTCCTCCAGATCTGTCACTTTCAACTTGTAATCCAAAGAGATTCTCTCGATTTTTCTTGTTCGCAAGGGCTTTTTTGTCGATTTTTTCCAACTTTCCTGCAAAAACTGTTCCGGTAGGATTGATCTACACGCTACAGGTAACACTTTGACCGGTCACTTTTCAATTTCGTCAATGTTTTGCTATACATTTGACTATTTGCATGTTTAGAGATAAAATGTATGCTTTACAATGCTATGTACTGTACCATCATATATACATGCTATGTATCAACTATGTGAGTCCTATTTTATGTTCATGAGGCGGTCCCACATATTGTTATTCCTTTTCTGCAATAAAATCATGCATTACATGCTGTAATTACATATATGAATGTAATTTAAATCTGTTTGAGGCTTTGATTGATGGAAAACACGTTTGGCTTATGCCTGGGATGTTCAATTTACAAACGGAACTCTGCCGAATTTTTTTTTTTTTTTTTTTTTTTTTTTTTTTTTTTTTTTTTTTTTTTTTTTTTTTAACATGCATCATGTTGCATTAATCATATGATGAGGCTAGAAATTTAGAACGTTCATTACATAATTTTAAAAGGAAACTTACCCTCTTTTCCGCCCGTTCTATTCCAGCTATGGATCGTGATGCGCCCAGTAGCTCCTCCGCCTCTCGGACTTCGGGTGTTCGCCGTCGTAGGGCTGCACCCACTCCTGTTCCTCCTCGGACCCGTCAGGCTCGTCGTTTGACGGAGGCTGTCATTCGTCCTGGTCATCCGGACGTTGAGGAGGCTGTTCCTCCGGAGGTCGCGGCAGAGGGGCCATCCTCCAGCACTCCGGCTCCATCTACTCATCAGGCTCCTTCTGGCGCCTCTGTGCAGATACCCGATCTTTTGGGTCGGGATCTCAGTCGTCACCCCTCAGCATCTCTCGTGGCTAACGAGGTATATTTCAGCTCTATTCTGATTTCACTCTTAATTTCTCCATTCCCCTTTTATCCGGATTGACCCCTTGGTGATTGCCCCAGGTACCCGAGTTTACCCAGCCGAGGGGCAACTGGTTCAACATCTACTCCCTTTACGCGGCCCTGCACATTGATTATCGGGCGATGGTGGACTCTTGGGGCTTTCGACATTTCTTCACTATCATCCCCCGCCAGTGCCCCTGGGGTTACATGAGGGCTTTATCCGAGCGATGGTTCCACCAGACGCAGTCTCTTCATCTCCTTGACTGCGAGGTCGTGTTGACCCCATGGGACTGGAGGTACATTACCGGCATTGAGTTTACCGGGTCCCGCGTCCCCCTGGATCTTGATTATCACTCCTGTGGAGGTTCGAGCTTTGCTGGGCTTCGCTGCTGAGGACCGGGTTCTTTAAGGCCCGCAGTATCCGATCTGGTGCCTTGGCAGTCGATGCCAGTCGGGGGTCTCTATGCGCTGCCCATTCCCGCGGATCAGGGCACCAGGGACATTCTGCTACGACGCCTGTTCCTGACCATCATGAGGGGTTGTTTTCTGGGGAACAACTCCTCCACCATTCATTTTCAGCGTCGTAGGAGCGGTCAGAGACGTGGACCGCATCGGTGACTATGACTGGGGGTCATTCACCTTTGCCTATTTCCTCCACGGCATGCGTCTACGCTCAGAGGGACAGACTGATGCCTGGCTCGGCTTCTACCATTTTCTGTTGGTGAGTCCCCTCCTCCTCTCTCTTACTGTATTTTCTTTTCCTTTCATCTCTTTTCTGTATTTGATAGTGACTCATGCCTTGTCTTGTTTCTATTCACAGTTCTGGGCTTACGAGCGGCTGCCATGTCTGAGGCCTATCACTACTCTGGGCCCGGACACTTATCCTCGGGGTCGGCGATGGCATCACAGTACTCTGGAGGAGGTCCCCGTGTCGGGCAGCTTTGCACATTGTCGTATTCAGCTGGAGTTGATCACGGCTGCCGACGTTGTCTGGATTCCCTACCTCTCCGAGCATCTGACTGTGGGGTTTGCTGACGGGCATCCTTCCGGCCCGGAGTTCGAGCTTTCTACCCGTCGCCTCACTTTGCAGAGTGTTGGAGGCTGGGTGATGTATCTGGGAGAGCGCGCATTCAGATGCGTCACCGGGGAGATCCGCATCCCGCACTCCCTTTCTTTCACTACTTTCTGGCCGCTGGGATTCTCAGCCTTCAGAGATCATGCTTGCCGGGGAGGATGGTCGGATGCTTTCCACAGGTCCCACTACGAGTGATGCATTCCGCACATGGTGGGTGCCCCGTACCATCGGTCCTCAGACTCGGGCCACTTTCTTCCTTGGAGACATGGTTCCAGGCTCGGTGACGATGACCGATTGGGCTGCCTGTGTTCGGACCCCTACCCACGCTGAGCAGATCGCCTCATTGACCCGTCAGGTAGATCAGTTGTCGCTGTTTATTCGGGGGTTGGGCCGGGCCCCGGAGGAGGCTTACACCTACGATCCTGACGGTGCAGGTTATGATGCAGGCCCGAGTTCATCTGATGCCACAGCGCATCCCTACATCCCTGATATAAACTTTGGTCCTCCGAGCTCGACGACTCCAGGGGATCAGTTCGAGGATCCTGCTTTCATAGATGATACTGATTTTATTTAGACCAGGATAGGATAGGGCCTTTTGCATCGGCACCTGCTTAGATTTCTTTTTCATTTATGCACTATGTACTGAACTCATTTATTTATTTATGCACAGTTTTCTTTTTCATTTTATGGGATTCACCTGTTTCATTATTAACTGTATGATGCATGCTTTTTATTTATGGGTAGAGAATGACCCCTGTACAGTCTTTTTTGATACTATTTTTTCACAGATGTCGTCCTCAGATGCCGTGGTTCGTTTGGATTCCACTCCTCCCACAGGGTTGGTTGGCAGCCTCTTCCGCTGGTTGGACAGTCTATCGCCAGCAGATAGGGTTATCGTAGATGGTCTTTTGGGACATTCTTGGTCCTTATTAACCTTCCAGGGTGCCAGCGGGCTTTGTGGATGGTCTTCTGAGCTATTGGGCCCCTGCCCGTCAGGTGTTTAGGTTTGGGACAGTAGAGCTGACCCCCACCCTTGAGGAGTATGCTCGCTTCACTCACCGGCTTGCCCTTGGATGGTCCCTGTGCTAGGGTTACTGTTGGTTCCATGCGCCGTCAATTCTTGACTTTCACCGGTTTTGCGGAGGGCTGTCTTATTACCGGTAATCACATCAGACCATATGGTTCCTCTTCAATTCTTGATTGACCGATTCGGCTCACCTGACAGTTTCCGTCTTTTCCTCGGTGATTTTTCCGTGTCCCGAGGAGCGCTGGGATGCCTTGAGAGTGGGCGTTCTGATGGCCTGTGTCATCTCAGTTTTGTATTTGCCTGCAGGATCCGATCATTTGGACATGCGGATTGTTGCGGCCGTTCGGGCCCTTCAGGAGGATCACACCATTCTCCCCATGATATTGGCGGATACCTATATGTCGGCCACATATTGCCAGTCCTTCCGAGGGAGATTCTTCAGAGGGAGTTCGACCTTATTGTACATGTGGTTCATGAGTCATCTTAGTACCATCGGCCATTTCCGTCGCCAAGGGTTTTGCTTCAGCCATGACATAACCACGCAGTTTTCGCTTCGTCCTGCGCGTTGTACTGATGTGGCCTCCTGGACATTATTTTTGTCTATCATTGAGGACCCCTTTCATCTATTGGTTTACTCGGGCTATTGCTCCTTCATGAGCTTCTTGACTCATGTGCCTGGCATGGATTTCATTCCCATTGCTGGGTTAAGGGGCGTGACGACCTATCATCCCCTGGCGGTTATGGGGCAGTTTGATCAGACACAGGATTTACACCCCTTTGCGGGTGCAGCCGCATACCGATTCCTTATATCATCCTGTACAGAGAGGGATCTATTGCAGGTATACGAGCTTTGGGATCGCAGGTTCTTTGCCGAATATAGTGCGAGCTGTCACATCCAGACATTTGCCTACGTACAGTGGTTGCGTGGAGACCTGGATTCGGCTAGTTTGAGTCGGACTGGGGCCTTTGATGACTCTGGAGTGATTTTCACAGAAGATACCACATACCACTCCATTTCAGTCGATTCCTCTGCCCCCGACTCGGGTCGCTGAGGATTCCCGACTCCTCCTGGCCCTGATTACTACTGAAGCCGAGAGGGATGCCGCCCTTGCCGAGAGAGATGAGGCCATTCGGGCTAGAGATGCTGCCATTGCTGATAGAGAGGCCATTGTATTTCAGACCAGGGCAGTGGTAGATGCTCATTTTGGGACTGTCAGCCGAGCTACTGCTTTACTGGATCGTATTGATATGATGGGGCAGCAGATTGCAGGAGATGCTGATGCTTCAGATCTATCCACCACCCTGTCCATCCTGCTTCGGCTAGTTTCAGATTTGTAGATTATTTTATTTCCTGCATAGACTATGTTGGTTTCATCAGTTATTGAAAGATAAATCTTGTAATAAAACGACTTATATATATATAGACATGCATTTAAATTTAGTCATTTTCCCCTTTTGTCGTATCATTGCCCTCCATTGGATCATCATTTTATCCAACTGACCATGATTTTGACATTTCGCCTTCTTTCTTTCCTCAAGACTTGATGGAGATTTGACAGATATTGCCGCACACCTTTTGATTTCGTCGGATTGAATCTCAGATTTTGGATAACTGTTTGGGTTGGATCAGGGTATGTATTCTGGGATGAAACTGGTTAGGCAGTTGGTTTCGGGAAGGTTTTGAGGGTGTAGGAAGGTTTTATCGGGCTATCGAAAATTGGTTTTGGTTGGGGAAAGGATTATTTTTAAAGGATCGGACCGCGCCATGATGGCTGCCTACGTACCCCCACAAGTTGGGAGATCAGGTCCTACGTAGTTCGCTCTCAAAGGAAAAAAAGAACTGATGATTTAAGCGTAGAACCGCTTCACCGAGTCAGCATTGAGGGGTTGTGGAAATACCTCACCATCCATTTCTTGCAATATGAGGGCTCCTCCGGACAGCACTTTCTTAATCACGAATGGTCCTTCCCAATTCGGGGCAAACTTCCCCCTGGCTTCGTCCTGACAAGACATGATTCTCTTTAGCACCAGGTCATTCTCCTTGAATTTCCGAGGTCTGATCCTTTTGTCATATGATCGGGAGATCCTCTGTTGATATAGCTGGCCGTGCCAAACAGCAGCCACCCTCCTTTCATCAATTAGGGCCAATTGGTCGTATCGACTTTGCATCCAATCCTCCTCGCTTATCTGAGCATCGATCACTATTCTGAGGGACGCCATCTCAACTTCAACTGGCAGGACAGCCTCCATTCCATATACCAAGGCGTAAGGGGTTGCTCCCGTAGAAGTACGCGTGGATGTTCGGTATGCCAGCAGGGTGAGGGGTAACAGATCCGGCCATCCCCGATGATTAGCAGACATTTTCGCCATGATCTTCTTGATGTTCTTATTGGCCGCCTCCACTGCCCCATTCATTTTGGGACGGTAAATGACGGAATTGAGGTGCTTAATCTTGAACTGGTCACACAGTCCCTTTCATGAGGGCATTGTTTAAATTCTTGGCATTGTCGGAGACCACAACCTCAGGTTGCCCATATCGGCAAATGACATTATTCCTGATGAAGCTGACGATGACCTCCTGAGTTACTTTAGGGAAAGAAGCTGCCTCTACCCATTTGGTGAAGTAATCGATCATGACGAAAATGAACCGATGCCCGTTGCTTGCTTTGGGCTCTATTGGTCCGATTACATCCATTCCCCACATCGAAAATGGCCACGGGGAGGTCATACAGTGCAGTTCATGGGGAGGCGTATGGATCACATTACCGTGCGCCTGACATTGATAACACCGTTTGACATGATCTTCGCAATCGGCCCTCAGCGTCAACCAATAATGCCCTGTCCTCAAAATCTTTTTGGCAAGCATCGGTCCACTCATATGGGGCCCACACACCCCGCCATGGATTTCATTCATAATCCTTTGGGATTGCGTTTCATCTACGCTTTGCAACAGTCCCAACCCGGCATCCCTTTTGTAAAGTGAATCGCCACTCAGGTAAAACTTCATCGCCATCTTTTGAATTCTCATCCTTTCAGTCCGATTTGCCTGATCGGGAAGGGATCTGTCTCTCAGATATTCCCTTATGTCGTGATACCAGGGCTGCCTCGTCAACACCACCTCGTTTGATAACACTGCCACATTTTCCTCATATGCCGGGGCATTCTGTACGGTGATCTCAATCTGTGGACTGTCCCTACTCTTGATCACGTGGATTAAGGAAGCCAAAGTCGCCAATGCATCGGCAAAATCATTTCGTCCCCGAGGAAATATGGCGGAAGGCGATATCTTCGAAACTCTTGCATAAGCTGGGTGACACAAACGATGGTATGGAAGTAACCGAAGCTCCTTAGTGTTGTATACCCCGATTGCTTGTCTGATTACCAATTCTGAATCCCCGAACACCGCTAGTCTTTTTACTCCCATGTCACGGGCCAATCGGAGTCCCAAGATACACCCCTCGTATTCAGCGGTGTTGTTCGAATTGCTGAAACGAAGTTTAGTGGCCACGGGGTATTGTTCTCCAGTGATAGAGACTAGGACCGCTCCGGCTCCTGCCCCCTCGGCATTCATGGCACCATCAAAATACAGCTTCCAAAATTGTCCCTCGTCATCACATTTTTTCGCTGCGATACCCAAAATATATCCTCGCCCGGGAGAGGAGTTTCTAACGGCTCCATCCCTCCTGCCGGGGCTTCTGCCAACTGATCTGCAATTCCCTGCCCTTTCATGGCCTTCTGGGTCACGTACACCATGTCAAACTGTTGTAAAATTAACTGCCATCTTGATAGTCGACAATTCAGCATGGGCCTTTCGAAAATATATTTTAGGGGATCCATTCTTGATATCAGGTACGTTGTATGCCCATGGAGGTAGTGCTGTAATCTCCCTGCAGCCCAGGCCAGAGCACAACAAGTCTTCTCGATGGGAGTGTAATTCTGCTCACATTGGCTAAATCTTTTGCTGAGGTAATAGATGGCCTGCTCTTTACCCGCCTCATTTTTCTGTCCCAACATACATCCCATCGCGATGGTGTTGACGGATATATACATAAACAAAGGGATCCCATCCTTCGGGGGTACCAGCACTGGTGCCTCCGTCAGTTGTTTCTTAATGATCTGAAAAGCCCTCTGACACTGCTCATTCCAATCTTGGGAAGCACCCTTTCTTAACAATTTAAAAATCGGCTCACATGTAGTCGTCAAGTGAGATATAAAACGGCTGATGAAGTTTATTCTCCCCAGGAATCCCCTTATCTCCTTCTCTGTGCGAGGTGCTGGCATATCCACAATGGCCTTAATCTTTGCTGGATCCAACTCAATGCCCCGATCACTAACCAGGAAACCCAAGAGCTTGCCTGATTGCACTCCGAAAGCACACTTGGCTGGATTGAGTTTCAAATTATACTTCCTGAGCCGATCGAATAGCTTTTTGAGATGAGTTATATGATCGGACTCTACCTTCGATTTCACAATAATGTCGTCCACGTAGACCTCTATCTCCTTGTGCATCATATCGTGGAACAAGGCCATCATGGCTCTCTGATAAGTAGCCCCCGCGTTTGTGAGACCGAAAGCCAGTCGTCTATAGCAGAAAGTGCCCCAGGGGGTGATGAATGCGGTCTTTTCCCGATCTTCCTCCGCCACCATTATCTGATGATATCCCCGCAAAGCAATCCACAAAAGAGTACATTTCGTATTGGGCTGTGTTATCTACCAGGATGTGTATGAAAGGCACCGGGAAGTTATCCTTGAGACTGGCCTTGTTTAGATCTCTGTAGTCCACGCATACCCTCACCTTTCCTCCAGGTTTAGCCACTGGGACCACATTGGATAGCCATTCCGGGTAAGTGGACACCATAATGATTCCCGCCCTGAACTGTTTGATGATCTCTTCCTTCACTTTTAAGCTCCACTCAGGTTTCAACTTTCTTAGTTTCTGCTTGACAGGCCTGAAACCCTCCTTGATGGGTAACCGATGCACCACAATGTCGGTGGACAATCCGATCATATCCTCGTGCGACCAGGCAAAGACATCCTCATATTGGCTTAGTAACTCAATTATTTCTGCTTTTTGGCTGGGGTTAAGGTCTGTCCCTATCTTGAGTTCTTTTGGATTGTCAGGGGTTCCAATATCAAACGGTGATGGTTTGGTCCAAATTGGGTTTGGGTTTATCTTCGACCCATCCTTTGATCTCATCAGGTGCGTCGTCGTAATCTGTCTCGTCTTGCTCAATGCCCATCAAATCGAAATCCAGCTCAATGTCAAAATCATAATCACCATTCAAATTTGAAAGATCGTTTGTTAGGCAAGGAATACTCAAATTGGTACACCTGACATAAAACAAAATACTTGTCATATATAAGTCATTTTTCACGACGATCGCAATTTCAAATAACACGAAGAAACGACACAATTATGCAGAAATAAAACAACAACAAAATAAAACTTCTTCATTCCCCCATCATCTGGGGTCAACCACCCTGACGTCGAGCTTTACCCCTGTTTGGATATCACTGGTTTCTGGGTCCAATTGTCGATGGTCAGGTCAGCTGAAATGCGCTGGATGAAAGAGGTCCTCACATCGGACACCTCCCCGATGATTACGGATACGTCGCCTGAGTTCTCCTCCATACCATCTCCAGGAATAATCAGCCCTGCCCAATCGATGACAGGCACAACTTGTTGGGCTCCCGGTGGTATGATAATATTCGTCCCCTCCTTACTGCTTGTTGATTGTCCGGGGATGTAGCATTTGGTTTCAAACTCTTTTGCGACCTCCTGCAGGAAACTTTCCCTCCGGGCCGACTCACTATGTGTGGGGGTTAACTCTTCATTCCCTGCCCCAATCACAGGTCCGCTGATCCCCTGCTCATTGTCGGCTTGGGTCGCTGGACTGCCAACTAGTCGAATCGGAGTCGCACCCTGACGGTGTCCCCCGCACTGCGCCCACATGGTATCCCAATCCTGCTTTGCCTATCTGCTGTGGTAGGTGGATGGGTTTGGTGATTCCCTGACTGCTTTTCCCTAGTCCCTGTCCAGGTTGGAAGTTCATTTTAATCATTTCCTTTGCCACAAAGGTGAGTTCCGGAGAGACCCTTGGTTTCACAGCTGGAGCTCCCAGGCATCTATAATGGGGAGTGCTAATCTCTAATGCTTGAAAGCTGGCAGGCGCCGCTGACTCATCCACATTGATTACTGGCAGGCCACTCCTGGGAGGAGAAGGGTCATCACATTCGGCCGAGATTGTTACCAGATTCCCATCGATGATCAACTTGATTTGTTGGTGGAGCGTGGAGGGAACTGCCCCGGCCATGTGTATCCACGGCCTCCCTAACAGCAGGTTGTAGCTTGCCGTAATATCTAGGACTTGGAAGGATATATCAAAAGTACAGGGCCCTATCTCCACTGGCAATTCTATCTCTCCGATGGTATCCCTCCGGGATCCGTCAAAAGCCCGAACCACCACATGACTGGCCCGTAGGCGCTTGAGACTGATGTTCATTTTCTTCAGCGTGCTGAGAGGACATATATTCAATGCCGATCCCCCGTCGATCAGCACCCCATTCATGACATATCCTGAGGAGATTACCGCGATGTGTAGCGGTTTTCGGTGCCCCCTTCCCTCTTTGGGAATGTCCTCATCCGTAAAGGATATTGCATCGGTTTCCAATAAGTGGCCTATCAGCTGGCCGAAACCCTCCTCACTAATTTCTTTGGACACAAATGCCTCCTCCAGAACCTTCATCATGGTTTTGCAATGCTCACTGGATGACAACACCAAGTCCATGACTGATGTTAGGGTTGATTCCTCATTTAAGATCTGGATCCCCCTCATTTCCGGGTGATCCATCCTTTTCAAAAACTCCATGGCCCTTTCCTCGGAAACCTCTTCATTTTTTCTCTTTTGGCTCTCAAGGACTCGCCCGGGAAGATATAGGGGGTTCCCCTTGGTCGTCACGGAAGCACAACTGGCCGCTTCCTCGGGTATTCCCCCGTAATTCCAGGGTACAGTCTTCAGACTACTGATAGGGAGCTGTGGCCTTGCAGCAAAAATGATGGGCCTCGGAGCTGTCAACTTGATAGGTCCCTCTATGTTATTCGTACTTACCCCTATCAACTTGATGGGCGTTATCCTCGCACTCCCATGGTCATGTATCACATTTATCATCTCCTCAACTTTCTGCACATAGTTCAACCTTGGCGGCCCCCCAGCCTCACTTGCCTCCGTCGCATTGACTCCCCCCCCATCATGTCTTGGCAGGGGATTTGCCTTAACATTCGGGGAATCCGGCTGTTCCACCACAATCTCTCCACTGTCAATCAGGTTTTGGATTCGATGCTTTAACGTCCAGCAATCCTGTGTATCATGGCCAGGGGAACTGGAGTGGTATGCACACCGCTTGCTCGGGTCAAACCTTCTACCCTTTGGGTCACTCGGGGGTGCCAAACCAACAATCCTCTTTTGGGCTACTAATACCGCTAATACTCGTTCAAGCGGCTCCCCGAGCGGGGTGAATACTCGGTTTTGCGAGGCCTCATATCTTCTTCGCCCCTCTGCTCTTTGATCTGAGAAATTGGGCTGTCGGGGTGGCCCTCCCCTCTGTGCCTGTACCGGAAGATGGCTTTCTGCTTTACTGGACGACCCTTGTAGGATGAGGGAGACATCCTCTTCCTTCCTCTTTTGGACTCTCCGGGAAGTGCTACCATAGTTTCCATTCTGTATTTGCTCGGCAGCAGTTTCTAAAGCAGTAAGATCCCGGATTTTACCCGATTTCAACCCCATGTCAACCATCTCTCCATGTTTAATCATTTCCGCAAAAGGTCTTCCAATCCCTGAGATGACCCTCTCATAATACGGTGCCTCCTGAATGTCTACAAAGGTCATTACCATCTCTGATTCGCTCATCGGGGGAGTTACCTGTGCAGCCATGCCCCTCCATCTTTGCGCATATTCCCTAAAGGATTCCCTAGGCTGTTTTTTAACCTTTGTCATTTGGTACCTGTCAAGAGCCATCTGGGCCTGAAAGCTGTATTGGGTTAAGAAAGTATGGGCCAATTCCTCCCAGCTGTGGATTCGGGCGTTGTCGAGGCGAGCATACCAGATTCTTGCCTCCCCTGTTAAGCTTTTCTGAAATAGCTGCATTCTTAACCCCTCGTCTTCGGCATAAGACCCGAGTTCTCCAATGTATATTTTCAAGTGTGTATAGGGGTCTCCCTTTCCATTGTACTTTTCAAACTCGGGAACTTTGAACTTTTCTGGATATCTGGCTCCGGGGAAAACACATAAATCCGAGTAATTAACCCTGCCCAGGGAGCCTATGCCCTTTAGAGATTGGATGGTTTCCTCCATGTATTTCATTTTTCTCCGAAGGTCGTCATGGTCCCCTTCCTCTGGGATAGTAATCACTGTCCTGCTAGGTATGGGAACGGCCTTTGGGATGACTGGCTCGTCCTTGAGTCGGGGTTGGTCCTCTTTAAGCAAGTTTGTACCATTTTTAGGAGGATTCTGATCATCCCCTGGTGGTGGAGTATTATGCGATCCCTGGTTTACCGGATCCTGTCTCATTAAGAACTGTTCCTTTAACATTGTGGCCATTTCCATCATCTGTCTTTTAAAATCATCAAACTCCTCCCGAGATATGGAATTATGGTTAGGAAGATCAGCCATTTCAGATGTAGAGACCTGGGCTTTCTTAGACTGCGAACGAGTTTGAGGAGCAATCCTACAGAGACAAATGGTTCGAAGTTTAGTCCCGGGGAAATGAACACATGGATGCATGCTAAAGCTGTAAAATTTTTGTGTGTTTTTTGGGTTTTTTAATCTTTTTCTGCAAAACAACACGTTAGCGGTCCTTTATTGAGACACTGCATGCTAGATACAATTTATTATGCTTCCCGGGTCGTTCCCTGCAAAACACAGAGGTTAGTATTTTCTTTTGTCATAAAGGGGAAGCATACATGAATATTTTGCAATGGGATTATGACATTTTATACGCATAAAACGTAAAAGGGCATGAAGAGACTTTTCCTGCGTTGGGTTTATCAGAGGCTGACCTACCCTAGGGTTACTCTCACGGGCTTTTCGGCATGAAGGTTCCCAAATCTTCGCAATCTACTCGTTTGAGCCCTTTCGATTGGAGCGGATTTGAGTGGTGCGTTTCCTGAGCCATCTCCGGGGAGCAGCCCCATCGAGTCCAGTAATAAGCAACCGACAGGTTCGCCTCAGGAGGAGGTACTCTCTCAACATACATTCACATTCATCGTCCTCACCGCATGCAAATGATTTCTTTAAAGTAAAGTCATTTCATTCAATCATTCATTCATTGGACACAACACACATTCACACGACAAAACCAAAAGATCAAAATATCGCATGCACACACATATTCATGAATTTTTAAAGGATAGAATAGCATCAAGATTTTAATGCGGCTTAAGCCCTCTAATGTCCCCAGCAGAGTCGCCAGCTGTCGACGCCGGGTTTTCGCTTGTCCTCTTTTGGTCTTTTAGTCTTTTCCAATTTTAGCCCTTTGATTTAATGATGCTTTGGAAAAGGTCGGCATTGATGTCGACGGGGTTTTGAAAGATCGTCTTTTATGATGAGCCAATTAACCAGAGTCGCCAGTTGGTATATTTGAAATGGATGTACCAACTCATCCGAGTTTTCGTTTTTTATAAATCGCTGGCTCATGTGTGACTCCGAATTAACTGTTCTGCGAATCGAGATTCATAGAGTTCGGGGGCTTGCTTAAGTGAGGGGAAGGTGTTAGGCACCCCTCGACTTCCGTGAAACACGGTTACCGCAATCTTGATGCTTTCCTATCCTTTAATTCATGAAATGTGTGTGTGCGCGCGCTTGTGTGTGGGTGTGTGTCTATGTGAATGTTGTGGTGAGTTTGTATGAAAGAATCATTTGGATTTTAGGGAAAATCGTGTTTTAATTTGAGTAACGCTTCGGAATGTCTTTTCGATGTACCCGAGAAAGCTTTATTCTTTATGAGAAAGGTTTGATTTTAGTTGTCCAAAACTATGGGATTTTCATTAAGTGTCGTTTTAACAAAACAAGAGTTTTAAACCTTCGTCAAAATAGGAATCGAGATCTATACGTTGCTTTCATAAAATGATGGGCAATTTCTAGGATCTCTTTCACCCTATGCACAAAGATTTAATAAAACGTCAATTATTTATAAAATCATTTCGTATGATGTTTTGGAAAACGATTTTTTCTTTAGCTTTCTCGTTAGATAGGAATCGACATTCATTAACGTTTCTCAAATTTTTACCTCGTGATTCTAATATCCTACTTTGATTGATTTTTATGAAAATCTTGACATTTAGCTTTGAAATCAATTTCGTGTCATAAATCAAATCAAGCATTAAAATGCGTTGGGGCTATTCATGGGCATGTAAGCCATCAAAATAATCCCAAACGCCTACAATCACAAGTTCCACTAATATGGGGCCTTAAATCCGATTCTCGCTTTGGCGTCGTTTTAAGGCCCGACGGTTACACGTTACAAGGAGGCTACATCCTACCCGCTATATACATCAAGACATGTCCATCATCGGATTTGGACCACGGGGTCGCTTTCCTAGGCTCACAATCAAGTATCCACAAACAATCGGATATTACAAGAAAAATAACTAACCAAACGGATTGCTTAACAATACCAAGGCATCCTAAAACAACGATTTAAAGGAATTGATACCAAATATAACACCTTAAAACGAACAAAGAAATTAATGAACGAATATCATCGGGTCATTAGGAAGAGTTTCATTCCGATGGAAACTTCACTCACAATCCCTAATTCATTGTTCAATCAATAAATTACATGAAAAATTACATCTAATTTGATCAAATGATATGATAGAAATTGATATCACAAAAGAGATTTCACCTTGCAATTGATATCCAAATGGATGTGAACTTGAAGTATTTGAATAGAAGAAGAAATATGTGTGATACAATCAAATCACAAAATATTATTCCTCTCTTTTTTTCTCACTTTCCTTCCTATTTGATTGCAAAATTTATGCTATTTCTTCCTCAATTTCCGAGTTTTTTGCTGCTGTTTTCCGCTGGAATTCTTCCTTCTTCTCCACAATTGCTGAACCTCCTGTATGCTGCCCGAAGCTGCCTTAAATAGGCTGGCCAGAGCCAGCCGCAGATCTATCTGCGGCTGGCCGCAGATAGATCTGCGGCTGGCCAGCTGGCACGCCTCCCATCGCACTCAGCTGCTGAGTGCTGATTTCCCGGTTTTCGTGCTGGCGCACTCACTTGGCCGCAGATCTATCCGCGGCTGGCGGGCTTGACTTTCTCGATTTTCGTGTCACGCCTCGATTTTCGTACCGCAACGTCGGTTTTCGCTGACAGGCTCGTATTCCGCAGTCCGGGAACTTCCGGGAAACGTGCCACCTCATTCGGAAATGCCTGCCTCTGACGGCTTTATTGTCACGTAAACTTGGGTTGCCCAAAACATTGCGGTGGTGTCGGGCGCTCGTCCTTGTGCCCGCTCCTTTGCTCCCGCAAGCTGGTTCAATTGACGATTTCGCCCTCCTGTCACGGTTAGTAGAAGGAAACGCAAAATTTGGGTGTCTACATCGTAATCGCCGGTTATCGTCGCTGGTCGATCGTCTTGGATCTCAGCCCTTCCCAGGGTGGTTAGTTGTTTGGATCTCAGCCCTTCCCAGGGTGTTAGTGTTTGGATCTCAGCCCTTCCCAGGGTGTTAGTTGTTTGGATCTCAGCCCTTCCCAGGGTGTTAGTGGTTTGGATCTCAGCCTTCCCAGGGTGTTAGTTGTTTGGATCTCAGCCCTTCCTAGGGTGTTAGTGGTTTGGATCTCAACCCTTCCCAGGGTGTTAGTTGTTTGGATCTCAGCCCTTCCCAGGGTGTTAGTGGTTTGGATCTCAGCCCTTCCCAGGGTGTTAGTTGTTTGGATCTCAGCCCTTCCCAGGGTGTTAGTTGTTTGGATACCAGCCCTTCCCAGGGTGCTCACCATCTTGTTGTGGTTTGCTTGGATGCCTTCCCAGGTTTACTCACCACCTTGTTGTGGTTTGCTTGGATGCCTTCCCAGGTTCACTTCTTGTTTGGATACCAGCCCTTCCCAGGGGTCACTGATTGGTTGGATACCAGCCCTTCCCAGGGGTCGTCTGTTGGTTGGATACCAGCCCTTCCCAGGGGTCATCTGTTGGTTGGATACCAGCCCTTCCCCGGGGTCGTCTGTTGGTTGGATACCAGCCCTTCCCCGGGGTCGTCTGTTGGTTGGATACCAGCCCTTCCCAGGGGTCGTCTGTTGGTTGGATACCAGCCCTTCCCAGGGGTTATTGATTGGATTTGAGTGATTTTTTTTATTTTTTTTTATTTTGTTTTATTTTTTGAAATGGGATGTGTGATCGGCTTCATGTCCTGGATCACCCACCAACATCGTCCACGTACCATGCCACAAAAGTCATCACAATTTGATCATTCGTGAGGTTGAAAGCGACGTGCTTGTACTTTCCTGAAGATTTTCATTTTGATCGTACCTGTATGCATGAAAAAGATGTTATGCATGATCTGGAAGACATGTTATGGACAGATGCATGTGCACAACATATGTTTAGGTAGAAATGACCCCTGTTCAGTCAAATGATACGATTCGACAGTCGTCGTTGTTTGCCAACATTTGATTGGATCACGCCTCGTCGTGAATTGTAGTTTCTAGACTTCAACATTGGTTTGGTACTCTGCCTTTTCTTGGTCGTCTTCATTTCATCGAGTTGAGGCAGTCTGTTTCGCTCTCTGTGATGATCGACAGCTATGTTGGGCTCTTTGGCCTTTTGATCATTTCTGCTGGCCAATATGCTGTTGTCCCGCATTATATCATCCTTGTATATTCTCATGCACGTGGATCATTTGGATGTCGAGGCAGTGATAGTCAGGATTGGGGAGAGGCCCAATGAGAAGTTCTGTGCAGCCTCAGTTTCCTTCCATTTCACGATTCTTAACTGCCCCAGCCTTGGCGCGTGTTGTTATCAAGAATTTCTATCGAAAACTCGCGATGTTGACCGTGCTGAGTTATCCACAGCTCTGCAAGATCCTGCATATCAGATGACTAACAAATGCCAAAACTTGAAGGCTCGGGCCGTTAGTGTTAGTTCAACACAAAGATATTAAAATCTCGACAAAAATGTAGTTAAAGCACATGAAATTGAATATCTGTTGATCGCACAATCTAGCAAGTTGTGAACCGTGAATGTACTAGATTGGAATTTTATTTTATTTTATTTTATTTTATTTTATTTATTTATTTATTTATTTATTTTTATTTTTTTCAATCCCTCGTGAGTTGATGATTTTCTATTTAACGAGTTATGAAATCGTAAGAACACCTTCAAGCATTCATGGTCATTGTACGTGAGTAAGGTCGAATTCAAAAGAACTACCTTCCCTCGTCAAAGGTATCCTGTCTCCATTCTCGACAACGTTCTTAGCAGGATTGACGTCATATGACAAATGCACTGTGCGGTGCAGCACTCAGTAGGGGTTTCTCTTCTATGACTTCTTGTTTAAGGCCGAGAGTTTTTTTTTCGTATTATCTTTTCTTTTTATTAGCCCACTTCACTTGTCTCATTTTCTTAGGCTATTCAAAGTTATCCATTTAACGAGTTTTGGACCAATGACTCCCGAACCAGACGGTTTTGGGGCATTAGGTGTACAGACACCCCTTCGGGTTTATTTACTCGAGTAACAAAGGCCACGGTTCGAGATAAGCTGGTGGCCTGCCCCATTCATTCTTTGCTTGACCCTGCGCAAGATTCGTTTTCTTAGGCTTGAGTTACCCATGTAGCGAGTGTTAGGCCGGTGACTCCCAAACCAGACGGCTTTAGGGCACCAGATGCAGAGACACCCTTTAGGCTTAATTACTCGAGTAGCCCATGCCACGATTCGAATCTGCTCGGGCCTCCCCTACTGTAATGCTCGTTTTCTTAGGCTCTGAGTTACCCATGTAACGAGTGTTGGGCCAGCGACTCCCAAACCAGATGGCTTTAGGGCACCAGGTGTAGAGACACCCCTCGGACTTAATTACTCGAATAACCCAGGCCACGATTCGAGACATTATCTTGATAATCATTTATCGTCTGACTTTTTGATATTGATAATTATTGACTGTTTGACTACGTGTTAATGGCCATCAACGTCGTCATAGTTTTATACCCCACAACTGAAAGTTTGTGCAAATGCAAAGTGAAGGCTGTCACATGAGGTCGATTCTGTCGCAAACGTTGCTTTGAATTAAGGCTTTGTACCCGATCAAAAGGTTGAATAGCCTTCTTCGTCTAATCATACTCACGATCGTGCTCCACGGTTGCTTGTCAGAATTAATGCGATTCCTATCAAGCCAAATAAAATCCCCCTTTCACGCGGATCATCGTATCCCGGGAAAACTACGCTTGACAAATGCCAGATGATCGTACCGTTGAATATTGAATTGACATGAGGTAGCATTTGATGATGATGATGCATGTTGATGGGATTGTTGCATGGGTGCCAATTTGCACGTCATCATTTCCTGGGTAGTTGACAAATGCCCCAGTGTTAAGTTGCTTTTCTTGTGATCTCCCTCGTACTGGTTGCATTGGTATCTCGCTGGGCTAACAAAAGATCCGGTCCTTTGACTTGTTGAAAGGTTTGGGGGATTTTTGATTTTTGAGAGATTTTTTTTTTTTTGGTGGTCGAATTTGCCCCTACTCCGGGTTCTTTGTGGTTGTTAGGGGTTCTGATGTTTGATGGCCATGGTTTGATCCAAGTCGGGTTTGGGTTTGTCTTCGACCCATCCTTTGATGTCGTCAGGCGTATTGTCGATATCTGTCTCGCCCTGCTCAATCCCCATCAGATCGAAATCTAGCTCTATACAAAAATCGTAATTCTCCTTCAAATTTGGCCTATCGCCTGTCAGGCTAGAATGCCTCAATTCGGGGTACTGCCATAAAACAAAATGCTTGTCATATATATAAAACATTTCAGCACATGATCTTCTTTTTGGATAACATGACAAAATGACATGAGCGTGCAGGGATTTGAAATAAAACTCAGAATTTTAAAACCCATTGATCTTCTACTGGCCGGGATTCACTGCCATACTTCTGGATTTACCCCCTTCCCCATCATGCTTAGGTAGAGGGTTTAACATTTGGTGACCCTGGCTGTTCCACCATAATTTCCCCACTATCAATCAAGTCCTGAATTTTGTGCTTCAGCGTCCAACATTCCTGCGTATCATGACCAGGGGAACCTGAGTGGTATGCGCATCGCTTGCTTGGGTCAAACCTTCTTCCATTCGGGTCACTTGGGGGTGCTAAATCGACTATTTTCCTTTGGGCTATCAATACTGCCAACACCTGCTCAAGAGGATCCCCGAGTGGGGTGAATACTCGATTTTTCGAGGCCTCGAATCTCCTTTGCCCATCCGCCCTCTGATCAGTGAAGTTAGGCTGTCGGGATGGCCCCACTCTCTGCACCTGTACTGGATGATTGTTCTCTGTCTTTCTAGATGATCCCTGCAGGATGAGGGAAACATCTTCCTCCCTTTTCTTTTGGATTCTGTGGGAAGCACTGCCATAGTTTCCACTCCGGATTTGCTCCGCAGCTGTCTCCAAAGCCGTGAAATCCCGGATCTTGCCAGACTTCAACCCCATGTCCACCATTTCTCCATGTTTAATCATCTCAGCAAAGGGTCTTCCAATTCCCGATATGACCCGCTCATAATAAGGCGCCTCTTGAATGTCTACGAAGGTCATCACCATCTCCGACTCGCTCATGGGGGGATTCACCTGTGCGGCCATACCCCTCCATCGTTGTGCATAATCCCTGAAGGATTCCCTGGGTTGCTTCTTAACTTTTGTCATTTGGTATCTATCAGGGGCCATTTGTGCCTGGAAGCTATACTGTGTTAAGAAGGTGTGGGCCAACTCCTCCCAATTGTGGATCCGGGCATTATCAAGACGGGCATACCAGATTCTCGCCTCTCCTGTCAGGCTCTTTTGGAATAATTACATTCTCAGACCCTCGTCTTCTGCATAAGATCCCAGCTCCCCTATGTATACTTTCAGATGTGTATAAGGATCCCCCTTCCCATTGTATTTTTCAAATTCAGGGATTTTAAATTTCTCTGGATATCTGGTTCTGGGGAAGACACAAAGATCTGAATAGTTCACCCTGCCTAGGGACCCTATGCCCTTCATAGCTTGGATAGTTTCCTCCATTTGTTTCATTTTCTTTCGCAGGTCATCAGTATCTCCCTCTTCCGGGATAGTAATCACTGTCTTGCTCGGTCGTACGAGGGAAATGACCTTTGGGACGATTGGCTCGCCCTTAGGTTGGGGTGGATCCTCCTTAGGTGGATCCTGTCTAGGTAGCAATTGTTCCTTCAGCATTATGGCCATCTCCAACATTTGTTTTTTAAAGTCATCAAATTCCTCCCTAGATATGGAACCAGGATTAGTAGGTGGGAGATCAGCCATTTCAGATGTAGAGTTTTGGGCTCTTTTAGACTGCAAACGCGTTTGAGGAGCAATCCTGCAGAAAAACGGTTTGGAGTTTAATCTTTGGGAAATGAGGGATGTGGATGGATGCTAAAACGGTAAATTTTTTGTGTTTTTGGGGTTTTTTAATTTTTTCCTACAAAACAACATGTTAGTAGTCCCTTTATTGCAATAATAATTGATAGACATGACTTATTATGCCTTCCCAGCTATTCCCTGCAAAACATGGAGGTTAGTACTTTCTCTTGACAACAGGGGAGGCATATATGAATGGGATCATGACATTTATATGCGTGAACGTAAAAAGGCATGAAGAGACTTTTCCTGCGTTGGGTTAATCTGAGGCTGACCTATCCTAGGATTACTCTCACGGGCTTTTCGGCATGAAGGTCCCCAAATCTTCGCAATCTACTCGTCTGAGTCCTTTCGATTGGAGCGGATTTGGGTGGTGCGTTTCCTGAGCCATCTCCGGGGAGCAACCCCTTCGAGTCCAGTAATAAGCAACCGACAGGTTCGCCTCAGGAGGAGGTACTCTCTCAACATACATTCACATTCATCGTCCTCACCGTATGCAAATGATTACTTTAAAGTAAAACAATTCCACTCAATCATTCATTTATTGGGCAAAACACACATTCACACAACAAAAGGTAAATAAAATCACAATATCGCACACGCACATATTTTATGAATTTTGAAGGATAGGATAGCATCAAGATTTGAACGCGGCTTAAGCCCTCTAATGTCCGAGCAGAGTCACCAGCTGTCGACGCCGGGTTTTTCGTCCTTTCCGATTTTAGCCTTTTGATTGAATGATTTTTGGAAAAGGTCGGCATTGATGTCGACGGGGTTTTGAAAGATCGCTTTTTATGATGAGCCAATTAACCAGAGTCGCCAGTTGGTATATTTGAAATGGATGTACCAACTCATTCGAGTTTCGTTTTCGTAAATCGCTGGCTCATATGTGACTCCGAATTAATTGGTCTGCGAACCGAGATTCATAGAGTTCGGGGGCTTGCTTAAGCGAGGGGAAGGTGTTAGGCACCCCCCGACTTCCGTGAAACACGGTTACCGCAATCTTGATACTTTCCTATCCTTTAATTCATGAAATGTGTATATGTGCGTGTGTGTGTGTGTGTGCCTAGGTGATTGTTGTGGTGAATTTGAATGAAAGAATCATTTGGATTTTTTAGGGAAAATCGTGTTTTGAGAGTGCTTTAGAATGTCCTTCGGCTGCTGCGAGAAAGCTTTATCCTTTATTAGGAAGGTTTGATTTTAATTGTCAAAACTGCAAGGTTTTCATTAGGTGTCGTTTTGGCAAAACAAGAGTTTTTTAAACCTTCGTCAAAATAGGAATCGAGATCTATACGTTGCTCTCGTAACTCAAATGATGGGCAACTTCTAGAATCTCTTTAACCCTATGCACAACGGTTTAATAAAACGCCATTTTATTTATAAAATCATTTTTTGTGATGTTTTGGAGAACGATTTTTCTTTGCCTTCTCGTTAAGTAGAAATCGACATTCATTAACACTCCCAATTTCTTATCCTCGTGATGCTAATAAGCTAATTTGATTGATTTTACAAAAATCTTAATCTTTTAGCTTTGAAATCAATTTTAGGTCGTAAATCAATCAAGCATTAAAATGCATTAGGGCTATTCATGGGCATGTAAGCCATCCAAATAACCCCAATGCCCCCAATCACATGCTTCACTATTACGGGGGCCTTAAACCCGATTTTCAACTTGGTATCGTTTTAAGGCCCGACGATTACAATTTACAATAAAGGATTACATACATCAACATTGTCCATCATCGGATTTGGACCACGGGGTCGCGTTCCTAGGCTCACATCCACAATTTATACACACCCATAAAATGGATATTACAAGAATTAAACAAGCTAAAAATCACCAAATGGATATCATCGGGCCATTAGGAAGAATTTTGTTCCATTGGAACCCTCACTAATAATCCCTAATCCATGTACTCTCAATAATATACAAGAAAAAAACTACATTTAATGTAACCCAAATGACCAAAAGCTTGACAAAATGAGTACCAAAAGTGCTATAAAAGAGGGCTTTTCACCTTGCAAATGATACCACGATGCGTATAAAATTCGTATATTGAATAGTGCAGGAGTTGTATGTTATACAATCTAATCAAAAGAGTTTAATTCCTCTCTTTTTTCTCTCTTTTCTCTCCTTTCCCGAGCTATTTTTGCTGCTGTTTTTCCCTTCTTTTTCTTCCTGCTCCGCTGCTGCCAACTCCCTGGATGAAATAAAGAAACTGAGCTGAAATAGGGTAATCAGAGGCAGCCGCAGATTGATCTGCGGCTGGTCGATGATTGATTCGCGGCTGGCCGCAGATTGATCTGCGGCTGGCCTCGGTTCCCCCGCGCCCGCCGCGCACTTCAGCCGCTTCAGCCGCCCGCCGCGCACTTCAATTATTTAAATCGTTGGCCGCAGATCAATCCGCGGCTGGGTGGGCTGATTTTCTCGATTTTCGGGCCGCACCTCGTTCCTTGTGTCGTACCGTTGGTTTTTTGCTGAAGGACTTGTATTTTGCAGTGCGGGAACAGCTGGGAAATGCCACATCATTCCGCTTTGATCGTTGTCGTGACGGCTTTGATCGCACGTCGTTGTGGTGGCTTTGAGTGTTCATCCTTATGTCCACCCCTCGCTCTCGTAGGCCAGTTCAATTGACGATTTTGCTCTCCTGTCATGGTTAGTATAGGAAGTGCAAAATTTGGGTGTCTACAGGCGGCTGGCCTCTTTGATTTTTGGCTCAATTTTTTATTTTTCTTTTATTGTTTTAATGGATAATTAAGTTGCTAAGAGTGTTCCCCAATTGGGCTAACAATTGGACTTTAATTAAACTCCTTTTGGGCTCACTTTAACTAGTTTGGGCCATTAGTTTTCTAATATTATTATTCCACATTTGGGCTACTAGTTTATTAAATGTTAAACTAATTTAATTAGTCCACACATTAATTATCCAAGTCCATGATTAATTAAATGAGTGGGCTTGGTTAGTAAACTAATTAGGCCAGTCCACTAGTTTTTTTCTTACTAATTGGACTATTAAAGTAAATTATACATATATCACATAATTCTCATTAATCAATACCCATATTAATTAATGTACAAAATTTATTCACTTACTATATTCACTTTAATTAAATATTTAATTAACTTACTATCTTATCAATTGTTTAATATTAATATTCTTAGGTTAGTCCACTAATTTAAATAACTATTAGTGGGCCCTATTTTAACTAACAATTAATCACATACATTTGCCACATAAGTCATAACATATTTATCATTATTGATAAATAATTATCATACTCATTGAACCACATATTGTACATACATGCATTCAAATATAATCAATACTTATATTTAGTATTCGAATTTCTTTAAGAAAATAAATTCTTATTATTCATATATCACATACATTCATTTTAAATATAATTATATCAATAATTATATTAAAAATTAAAATCCATAACCATAGATCAAATTAGGATTTTGATCCGTACTGTGAGTTTACCACATTTACCATACCTAGTCAATTTAAAATAAATTGACTAGTCTTACAAATTCATATCATAAAAAAATAATCATAGTAATAATAATAATATTAATAATCATTTCTTAAAATACACATTTATTATTTAAATAATATAGTAATCATATTTTTGTAAATAATCATATATCTTTAATATAAAAATTAACTTATTAACAGAATATAATTTATAATTATCAACTATTTCTTTAATAAGAAATTTACTTGAAACCATATATGAAATATATATATATATATACATATTACATATTCACATTCTTTTCTTTGCACACATTCCCATACTTGCTTTAATATATAATAAAAATAATTTTATTATAATAAAAAAATTCATACGTAAAATTTTTTATTTTAATATATCGAAAATCTTGGGTTATTACATTCACCCTCTCTTATAAGGATTCCGTCCCCGGAATCACTGTTCAACACTTACACCTATGAGGGTAAATATCATACGCATTCATATCACAAGTAGATCACGATCTGATTCAATCGAATCGATATTTAACTATTCAGCATAAAGCGTGTCTATCTGATTATACGGAATTTGATTTCTAATAGAACTCAAATTTCTCCTTCAAAATAAGTTAATAAAACGATTTATTATTAAATTATGTATTATTTATTTATTAATCTAGGTCATTTCCTATAGTTCTGATGTTTTCAAACGTAAACGTACCCCATGGTATATATAAGAATAAATTATTATTCGAATAATACCTGGAACTCCATCCCCGACTGCTACCGTATCTTGAACCGTCATGTTGAAGGTCCTTGCGGTTGGTTTGTTGGTCAGAGTTGGATAAGTAATCGCCAGCTTTCCGCCGCTTTTCCGTGTGTTCGTACTTTCCCTATCTGTCCTTCTTATGTGATTTCGTATTACGAGTCCGGAACTGTTGCGCGTCTTGATCCATTGTTTACAGTCTGCCTGCGCTATGTCGTTTAGTGTTTCTTTGCGTTTGAGACTTCGTACGATAACGTGCCCACATGATTTTTCTTTCAAAAATCCTTTCATTAACGAGTTATTTTAACCCATTTTCTATCTATTAATAGTCTTCATTATTTATCCTTTACACATACCAATACATACTTCTCACAAATCATACATAACAAACATTTTTATTATCTGGTTATACAAAACCTTAAATTATTATCTGATTCTTCATATTCCTTTATACCGTACCGTATCATAACATTCTGAAAATAAAATTCAAAACTTAGACCAATTTAGCTTGCCGGATTACCCAATCCATCTTGTTGGATTGTCTATTTCAGCTTGCTGGATTCATGAATTCAGCTTGCTGGATTCCCAAATTCAGCTTGCCGAATTACAATTTATCAGTTTAAACAACATACTATCTTAATCAAACATACAACCATACCATTTCATTCATATTCATAATCCTTTAACACAGTACCAAATACTTTTCATTACAAAACATGCTGCTATAACCATTTACTATCCCTTAATGACAACAAAAGTCGGGAGTAGTACATTACACGCATATCATATCATACATAATCTTAAAGCACTTATCCTATTTATTCCCTACACCGTTCTTAGATCCTGGGCAAACCTTTGCCTGGTGAGCTACTACTCCACATACAAAACATACGCATTGCTTCGGTTCGCGACAATGAGAAGAGACATGTCCTTCACGTCCACAATTATAACACACATTCTGTCCTTTCATGCATACACCTTCATATTTCCTGTTGCAATTTGCACACCTTAATACTTTCTTAAAGTTTCCTTGGTCAGAATTTCCGATGTCACAGTCATTCATCTTTATTTTTCCTTTCTTGCTTGGAGTTACAGATGATTTGCTGCATTTAGCTCCCATTACATCAATTTAGCTTTTCAGTTTATCTTGTTATTCAATTATTTCCATTAGTGCTTTTCGCATTTGACTATTTAACACCCTTTCCATTTCTAATAACTTTTCCAGACATAACACCCTATCCCTTAGATTCTGCATTTCTGTTGATGCTTAGTCAGCTCCAACTTCAGTGTCTGAATCACTATCTGTCAGCACCACTGTTTCTAGTTCTGGTTCTATGTTTTCCAAGATGATTACCTCATCTAGGTTGCTTTCAAGGTGAGCCTCCATTTCAGCTATTGGCTTAGATATTGGCTCAGACGGAGTGATTTGCTCCTAATTCAGGACATGAGAGTCTCCTAATCCTTTCTTACCTGACATCTATGCACAAATTGTTTTGATTAGTACATAATATATACACATAACAAACAATAGTTTATATAAGTTACATTTTATTTTGTTTTACGATGAATTTCCTTAATTCATCCCCTTTAAACTCTATTTGAGTTATTTGTTTTTCAATGCTTCTATCTAGCTTAAGGTTATAGCCTAATGTAATCCTCCACCTAAGGTTTCTAACCTATAGCTCTGATACCATGCTGTGGCGCCCCCAAATCCGAGTACTTGCAACCCGTATTTGGTGCATCACGATACCATTTCTTTGAGCTATTTAATATATTACAAACTTAATATTTATATCAGAGTTGTCTATTCCCCAGGTATGGTAACTTTTAATTACATTCTTTATATGTTACATAATATATATGATCACAATACAAAAGTCTAATTATTACAGATAACACCATACAACTTATTCCTTCAGCTTTCCCTTTCCCTTGTCCTTGCCAGAGCCTTCTGGTCGATCACACTTAGCTGAAAACATTTAAGTCAAAGCAAGAATGAGCATTCAATTGCTCAGCAAGTAATAACAATTATAATAATGTGCTGAAGAAGTAAATGTTTTCTTTGAGGACTACTTCTACCACGAATCAATAGTGGTGAAGTCATTTGAAACTATTCTTAACAACATATCAAATCATTTTAAGATTTTTGAAACAACGGAGTGACTTTTAAATACTGAGTGGTCAAAAGACCATGAACTGTCAATTTGCATTTTTGAAAAAGTTTAAACAGAAATTCATCTGTAAACCGTCTGGTCTTATGAACCCGGAGGATGATCAGTCTCGTTGTGCCCTATATTGATCAACATTATATAATACATCACCGCCATTGGCGCATAAAAATTAAATCACCACTATTAACGCATAAAATTTTCCATTTAGGATTGTTCATACTCAGGTTGGAGTCCTAACTAAAACAATTTAGGTGGACGACTTTATCATAACCAATAATATTCGACAAATACTTTTCAAACCGTGTCTAGCTGGGACAAATAGCTTAAACAATCTTTAAACTAGGTATACATACCGAAAGTCAATAGTATGTATCAGAACTTGTCAACGAATTTTGAATTCAAGGGTAATTGATAATGTACAATAGTTCATACAAGTGGGGACACTTGCATAACCAAACTTAGAATACAAATTTTCAATATGAGTCATAGCAATTCAGTAATGAGATACTTTTAACAATGAACGAATTGAAGGAATTTCGAATTTATAATAATTATAACAATTTGTACAAGTGAGGACACTTGCACAAAGAACAGAACAATTTTAATTATAAATGCATTACATGAGACAATATTGAGATATTTGAAATCAATAGATAGCTTGAATAAAGTTTAAGAATACTTGCATAACATATGGATCCATTGCATAAAGTAAATGCAAGGGTTATGATAATTACATAAACGAATAACAAAGATCATTATGGATATGAATAATTAACAATAATTATTCATGAGCATGCTTTGAAATTGATAACTTATGTTGAGTTAGGAACTAGCAATAAATGTAAGGAGTTTAGGGTTAGGAACTTGCAATATATAAAGATTCATAGCAATAATCAGGAATTTGCACAACATATACCTATTTGCACAAAATAAAAGTAGTGCATAAGGTTTAGATACTTGCACAGTAAAGAAAGAGTTCAGATACTTGCACAGTAAAGAAAGAGTTCAGAAACTTGCATAGTAAAGAAAGATTTCAGATACTTGCATAGTAAAGAAAGAGTTCAGAAACTTGCACAGTAAAGAAAGAGTTCAGAAACTTGCACAGTAAAGAAAGAGTTCAGATACTTTCACAGTAAAGAAAGAGTTCAGAAACTTGCATAGTAAAGAAAGAGTTTAGATACTTGCACAGTAAAGAAAGAGTTCAGAAACTTGCACAGTAAAGAAAGAGTTCAGAAACTTGCACAGCATACGGATCCAGTCCATAATGTAAATGAAAGATAGAATAGTTGCTCAATGATAGATTGAGTTAAAAGCTTGCATAAACCTGAATCCATTTCATAAAGTAAATGAAAAGGATAAGATACTTGCTCAATGTAAAAGTTGAGTAAGATGGAACTTGCTTACACAGATCCAATTCATAAAGTAAATGAAAAGGTAAGATACTTGCATACATACACCTATTGCATAAAATAAATGCGTAGGTTCGGATACTTGCACAATAAACAATTGAGTTAAGATACTTGCCTTGATCGTTGACCACTGCTACACAATTTAATATGACTTCTTTTGAAAGATGTACCAGTCATAAGATTGATCTTTCAATCAGCAAATCATATTATACCTTATAATATCACTTATTTATAAGAAAATTATTTAACATTCAACCACATAATCAAATATTAGATAACACCTTAACACCATACGCATTCAATTCTAAAACAAGCACACATCGATTCTTTAACAGTGTTCAATACAGTATGCTCAGTGGTTTCCCACAAACAACCAACAAACTAGTTTCCGTCCCGTCCACACTGTTTTCATAGTGAGTTATATCGGTTGCTAGCTCGTATATACCTCCGCTCCCTGAAGGAATTGTTTAGCCCAGATACTATACATCGACTATTAAAGAGTACAACTGTACCACTACTTTATCATATATCTTAGGTTAATTACCCAATCCAGCAAACTAGATTCCAAATCCAGCAAACTAGATGGCAATCCAGCAATCTAGATTCCAATCTAGCAAACTGGATTATAACCTGGATTACAATCCAGCACACTGGATTCAAACTATTCAATTCAGCCAACTATTTTTCCAATCCAGCAACCTGGATTCGAACTAACTTATAATCCAGCAAACTGGATTCAAATTAACCTATAATACAGCAAACTAGATTCACTAATTTAGTGGTTGAATACACCTATTCAACAAGCTGGATTCAAACAGTTTTTCCCTTTATTAAATAATTCATTTAATCATTCTAAAATGTCATAAACATTATACTTCCTTACAAATGACCAAAATCTTTATCAAAAATCTGTATATACCCTAATTAGGGTTCTCAAGCCATAAAACCCCATTTTTCAAATTTTTAACTTCACATAGTTAATTAAATTCATTTATCCATAACTTCATCATTTATAGGAAAAATAGCAAAACAACTTCAAAATCATTTCTTTTCTGGAAATGAACTATATATAGTCCCCTTATAAAAATATATTTTTCCCGAAAATTTTAAAATCTATTTAGTATATTTAAATAGTCCAAAATATCCAAATCTTGCTACATTTTTCATAAATCGAACCTTTGTTAGCAAATTCTGAAATTTACAAAGTATGTTCCTGCCATATACATATAATCTCAGTAATTATTTCATAATGTTTGGAGTTAACCACAAAGAGTTATTCGTGTATACTCTTGACAATGGTCCCTCACGTTAAAATCCATAACTTTCATTCTACATGGTCAAAAATCTTCAAATTTTTACGGGACTCACATAACTTCTCATATTATCACACCAAATTTTCTAGAATTTTTAGATTACAAAAAGATAACAAAAATGCCCCTATACTGGACTAGTCAGCAGGCTCTATAGCCCTTTTTGTTCACTACCCAGACTGTTTGTACCAAAACAGTTCCTACGACTTTTGTACTAATTATTTTTGAGTTCTACTACTTAGGTTTAGTAGTAACTTATATATCTAAAACCCCACTTTGACGGATCGCAAAAAAGGTTTATAGATCTCAAGTTATAAGCTTACAAAGTGATAAAAAAGTTAGGGTTTTCTAATTGTTTTCAAAACATAGTTTTGTTTCTTTTATTTTCTTAACCATCCAAGCACATCAATACACAAGTTGAGCACAACCAAGCATAAAACATCATCTAACATATAGATTAAGGGTTTTATACCCTGAGATCATAACTTCATACCATCAAAATCAAATCAAAACAAAAAAAATAGTTAGGGTTTTGTTATACCTTTGCTTGATTTCCTTCCTCCTTTCTTCCTAGGCTTTGTTTATGGAACCTTAAACACACCAAAAACCCCCCTCCCTTTTCCTTCTCCATGGTTGTCGTCCCTCTCCTCTTCCTCTCTCTTTAGATTTTATTTTTTTGGAGAGAAGAATAGATGAAAGAGAAAGAAGTAGATTTTTAAGTTTCTATTTTCTCTCTTTCTAAACTAACAAAATGAAATGAATAAGACCACTTTTGTTTTACAAAACTAATACTTATAAACCTATAGATATATAAATTATATCTATATATTTTGCCATCATTTGTAAGTATTCTCTTTCTTTACACAAAGTGTCAAATGGTGATGGTTTGTCATTAATTATTGTCCTAGTTATTCATCCTTTACAAGCAAGCCTCCCAAGAATTAACACATCACCCCATGATGGGACTATATGGGCGGCTGGCCTCTTTGATTTTTGGCTCAATTTTTGATTTTTCTTTTATTGTTTTAATGGATAATTAAGTTGCTAAGAGTGTTCCCCAATTGGGCTAACAATTGGACTTTAATTAAACTCCTTTTGGGCTCACTTTAACTAGTTTGGGCCACTAATTTTCTAATATTATTATTCCACATTTGGGCTACTAGTTTATTAAATGTTAAACTAATTTAATTAGTCCACACATTAATTATCCAAGTCCATGATTAATTAAATGAGTGGGCTTGGTTAGTAAACTAATTAGGCTAGTCCACTAGTTTTTTTCTTACTAATTGGACGATTAAAGTAAATTATACATATATCACATAATTCTCATTAATCAATACTCATATTAATTAATGTACAAAATTTATTCACTTACTATATTCACTTTAATTAAATATTTAATTAACTTACTATCTTATCAATTGTTTAATATTAATATTCTTAGGTTAGTCCACTAATTTAAATAACTATTAGTGGGCCCTATTTTAACTAACAATTAATCACATACATTTGCCACATAAGTCATAACATATTTATCATTATTGATAAATAATTATCATACTCATTGAACCACATATTGTACATACATGCATTCAAATATAATCAATACTTATATTTAGTATTCAAATTTCCTTAAGAAAATAAATTCTTATTATTCATATATCACATACATTCATTTTAAATATAATTATATCAATAATTATATTAAAACTTAAAATCCATAACCATAGATCAAATTAGTATTTTGATCCGTACTGTCACTTTACCACATTTACCACATTTACCATACCTAGTCAATTTAAAATAAATTGACTAGTCTTACAAATTCATATCAAGAAATAATCATAGTAATAATAATAATATTAATAATCATTTCTTAAAATATATATTTATTATTTAAATAATATAGTAATCATATTTATGTAAATAATCTTATATCTTTAATATAAAAATTAACTTATTAACAGAATATAATTTATAATTATCAACTATTTCTTTAATAAGAAATTTACTTGAAACCATATATGAAATAAATATATATATATATATATATATATATATATACATATTTACATTCATTTCCTTGCACACATTCCCATACTTACTTTAATATATAATAAAAACAATTTTATTATAATAAAAAAATTCATACGTAAAATTTCTTATTTTAATATATCGAAAATCTTGGATTATTACAAATAAATATTCAATTTAATTGAATATAGTGTGGGGAATTAAATCGCATAAGTTAATTAATATAAGTATTAATTAATGTGAGCAATATTAACATTAATGATTAATAGTCTACTTGGTAGTTTAATACTAACGGACTGAATTAGTTATTTAATTAACTAATTTAACCATTTACTTGGATCTTGTATTGGGGAGTTATGGTTTACTAAATTAATTGGATTTATAGTGTATGGTTTATGTAATTAACTAGTAGCAATATACTAGAACACAAATTATGCGACATATCCCATTTATTTTCAACCGTAGTCTAAGAGGGAGAGAGAGAATTGAATTAAATTAAGCTGAGATGAACAGTGCAAGTCCCGTCCTCAGCCGCGTATGGATTTCTTGCTGGATTTCTGCAAACGCAAATCATAACTAAAGATATAGGTTGATGTGATCAGTTGCATTGCCCATCATCTTCATCTTGTTCCCGCTGGCTAACTAAATTGGTCAAAAGCTTGGCATGGTTATTGAATTGGCTATAAATTAGAACCCCCGACTTCTCCTTCAGAGCTGCTGAGTTATAAATTTTACTGAAGAGGGGAGTATTTGAAAGTGGTATGCACACAAGCCAATCATATTTGATATGATGTAGCATATACTTTGTAATCTTATTCATTTATTAATAAAAGAATTGATTTTCTTAAAAGACATTTTACATTATCTACATAGTGATGTTATATTAAATGTGATAAACCCATAGTTTTGAGCAATGCTTTTAGAATCATGATGGTGATCATGCTAATGAGATCTAAATTCTAGATAGCTCACAAACTAAAATCGTTCCTAATCGCTGGATTACTAAAAAGGAGATTAGTGAATCCGGATAGATTAGTACATACGTTGCTTGCTCTTATGATGAGGATGATTGATCTCATAATCATTTGTGTGGAGACACTAAAGCAAGTATGTAGGTGCTTATTGGAGAATAAATACACTTAACGTGGCTCGCTAAGGAATACCTAATGGAGTTTTACTCGCCTGTCAATAGGAATTCCTCTAGTGATAGTAGTACAAGTGATCCTTGGACTTGAGATCATCATAGTATCTTGTGTATGATGAGTTATACTTTGACATGTCCCTTAAGACCTTTAGGATATATCAAAGGGTATGATTGGGTATAATAAGTTGTACATGGAGATAGGTGAATGATCAACAAAGAATCTACCACGTCTAGTAAAAGATGTGAATGTCCTATGTGATTCGATAAATGACAACTCAGTAGTC
Organism: Aralia elata; assembly: GCA_034770075.1. Lineage (NCBI taxonomy): Eukaryota > Viridiplantae > Streptophyta > Magnoliopsida > Apiales > Araliaceae > Aralia > Aralia elata. The sequence continues at coordinate 20,588,826 of CM068386.1, forward strand.
CTTGGCCAAGGCAAAATAAAATTAGAAAGGAGTTTCTAATTTGCATTATTTAGAGTTGTGCATTTGGGAATCGAAATACATATAATTAAATAAAATAAGACTTGACAGTAAATCCATGTCTTATATTTAATTGGGACATTGTATGGTAGAAGGATTGAATTGTACGGTAACTATTCATTGAAAGGTTCTTTTGTGATTAATGTTGAAATCTATATTATCTGGAAAGTCGTTGATCGCTAAAGGGGCTTACCCTTATTGTAGAATAAATATTATTTATTTAAACGAATTAAATAGTTTAATTTATTTATTTAAATAAGATTAGAATTGTTCTAATTGATTTATTCACAACCGGTTTAATATGGAGAACCTAAAGGGTCACACCGCAAAGGAAAATATTTATTTAAGAAGTAAATGGCATAATTGTAATAATAAGTTAAGTGTATTTAATTTAGTCTATGAAGATAGAATAAATTAAATAGCTTAATATTTATTATTTAATATTTTAGAAATATTAAATATAAATTAATAAGAAGAGTCTTATTATTATTATTACTATTACTATTATTTAATTCCTAATAGAGATTGGGAATTAATTAATAGAAGTACTCTCACATGAATTCCTAATTGAATTAGGAGCATAATTAATTAAAGGAGTTTAATTATAATAGAAACCCTAATCCTAAATAGTTTAGGGAAGGGTTATTCCTACATCTATAAATAAGAGGAGTCTTATCATAGATTGGGGTTACACACTCTTGCATTAGATTGTGGAGAGTACTTGCAATTTCTATAGAGATAGAAACTATGGTTTTGCCAACACCCAACTTCTTGAATACCTATTCTTCCTTGGTGGATCACCTCTAGAGGTCAAACACTTGGGTGGCTAACGTTGATCAAAGGAAGGAATCTCATCGGCGGAATTCGAGGAGAATACGAAGGACTAGGAGTTGAACTTGTACCCGAGGAAGCTTTGATCTACGAGGGTATAATTCTTATTCTCTTTCTCTTTCGTTTAATTGATAATTGAACACAAGGATAGATCATGGTGATGGTTTGTATTAAAATTTTAAAATCCGTTTTATCACGCTTCCTCCCTATTTGTGTAATTAGATTGCATGCTTGTGTAATATACAAACCTAACAGTATTGAGAGCTTCAAGAGGAAGGGCGAGCTGAATAAGGAAATTGGCCGCGGATGATTTCGAATTTCGTTGTGTACTACGAAAAGAAGAAGAGGACTGCCTTTAAGTCTAGGAGGTAAGCCCTTTTCCCAATAGCCATTCCCAGTTATTCACAGTAGCCATATCAGTAGCCATGGCCTATTTATACGAATGCTAGGTATCATGCTTGTGATTAATTACTCCAATTGGGTGTATAAAACTTATCATTGATAGTAATATGTGGTTAATATTGAGTACACATGCTAGTAGGATGATTTTAATGATTAAAATTTGAAGAAAGTTACTGAAATGAATCGGGGAAGACGACTCTGGTTCGTCACGCCGCAACACTAGCAAATGACGTCGCAGCGCCATGAATAAGGGGCTTGACGCCGCAGCGTCAGCTTCGCGCCGCAGCGCCATGCCTAAGGGCCATGACATCGCAGTGTCATGCTTGCTGCTTAGTCTCACGCCGCAACGTCACGTATAAGGCCATGACACCGCAGCATCAATCTTGCCGCGTGGTTTCGCGCCGCAGTGCCACGCCCGTGTTTTGGCCGGGTCGGTTCGGATCGTGATGGTTCGGGTCGGGTTGCGTAATTTAAATATTAATAGTTTTAATTAATTATTAATTTATTTCTATTAGGTAACCATTAAATAACCAAGATTAATATTGGGATTGTTTATTACGGTAATAATAAATAAACCCAATTAGTTATTTGTTAGTTAATCATATTTTGTTAAGCCTTAAATACTTAATTGTATATCAAGTATCAACCAAAGTGGTGTTGTCTTAAGGCATAAATTGATTAACCTGGTTGCAACTTACGTTTGGCTTTCAAGGGGCCCTGCGCCCCCTTAGATCCCCGCCAGCTCACCGGCGAGCTGGGCAACCGCTCGCTCCCCGGTGAGCGAGACCCCCGACTGGGTAGTCGTAGTGGCAATCGACGTGCTTTAATGATGCTACGTCTGTTTTGAATCTAGTCTTTATGTGACTAATTGTTATATGAATATGTACTTAATTATGTAGGATATTAAGGAACGTGTGTTGTAATATTGTAGCAGACGCACCAGACAAGTTTCCTAACGCTTGTCTAACCCTTGTGTCGGTCAAGTTTCCTATCATAACTCAATTTATTTATTAATCAAGTTTTCCCTAACCTTACTCGAGTTAATTATTTAAGTTGGAACTTTACTTCCAAGCGTGCTCTAAGTGGTTTAATTTCTTTACAATTATTCCACATTGATATTATTGTGATTCGCACTTGGTGCAATTGAGCTCGTAAAGCCTTTGACTTGTGCCTTAATTAAAATTCTATATTGCATGAATTGTTCAAAGTTAAGTCTAAGCTATTGTTCGGCTAGACAGAAGCATATTTAATGAAAGCTTTCCAAGCCATTTGAAGGTGCGGATTCTTGGACTAATATGAACACCCCAAAAATATAGGGGAGTACCCCACGTATCTAAATATAAGATACAAGAACAGAAATTAAATGTTATGCATATACATAGTATACTAGAGGCTGATCCCCTCGAGTACGTATTTCTGAGCCAGTAACCAAAGGATCAATTTGATATTGATTCCATTGGAAGTGAAATGTTCATGGTCTATGTTGATTATTGTTTTATTTCAAGAAGCAGTTATTATTCTTGCTTTCGTTATTCTCACCGTTGAATCACTTTCGGATATCTCTTTCATTCATGATATATATATCATTTCTTGCTGTTATTTAAACTTGATGAGCAAAGTAGTTGCTCACCCTTGTTATATCATGAACCCTATTGCAGTTAAGCCCGAGACCTCAGGCAAAGACTGTGACGCCCCCAAATTCGGGTCTCCAAATACCCGGATCCGGTCATCACGATCCAACATAAACATCCACCTATAACAACATATGGTATCTAAAATGCGGAATAAAATAAACATACGTTGTTCATTACAAGGTGTTACTAGTCCCAGAATACGATTAACCTTAAACAATTACACAATCCATACCCTAAACAGCTATCAGGGTTTAAATTACATTAACAGTAATTAACTAACACATGAATCTAAAGTCTGCTAGGAGAAGTCTATCATTTCATCTTTTCTTTTCCTTTGTTCTTCCCTGACGTCTCGGGTTTAGCTGCAATGAAGTCATGATATAGCAAGAATGAGCAACGAGTTTGCCCAGCAAGTTTAAAGTGCAACAATAAAGATATATCATGATGAAGGGATATAAAAGGGATTTCAACAATAGAATAATCAGAAACAAGAACATTAAATGCTTTTAGAACAATTGATAGTCAAATAGACTTTGAACGATAACTTCCAAAGGAGTCAATAGCTGGTTGACCCTCTGGTTACTGGCTACAGAATAACGTACTTGAGGGGATCAGCCTCGCGTACCCTATGTATATGCATAACACTTAATTCTGCTATTTGTACCTTATATACGGTACGTGGGGTACTCCCCTATAAATAAAGGGGTGTTCATACAGTCTAAGAATCCTTACCATTGATTGGTTCGGATAGCTTTTATAAATTCTCACATAATTGTCTGACCGAACAAGGGTTCAGACTTAACCATGAATGGTTTATAAATTCCTGAATTTAAATATACGAATTTCAAATGCACGAGTGCGAATGTCAATAAATATACAGATGTGGAATAATTTTAAAAGTAATTAGACCACTTAAAGCATGCTCGGAAATAAGATTCAAGCTTAAAGAATAACTTGCAACAATATATACCTTTTTGCACGAATTAAAACAATGCATAAGGTTTAAAAGCTTGCTCAATGCCAAAAATTGAGTGAGAGGAACTTGCAAAAATGAAAGAAGTTTAGGGTTAGGAACTTGCATTCAATATACCGAAAGAATGAAGTTAGGGAACTTGCCTGTCTGCTCAGCTACAAGTAATTCTAGCTTTAACTAATTGGCCTTGAAGAACCTAACATTGATAACGTCGATCTACCAATTAGTACTGCGTAGTTGTATATCGATACGCTTACTTATGCTATTTATTTAACAATTAAGCAAATCACATAGCACACCTAAGTTAATAAACTATCGTAAATCCTATAAGACACTTAATATTATCAATCCTGATAATATTTAATTCACCTCTTGGTATTATTAGTCCACTAATAACACTTTTATTCGTTTACTAATGTTATTAACATCTTAATAATATTTTAATCATCCAATAATACTTTAATCTAATATTATTAATCTCTTAATAATATTTTAATTCTCATATCATTAATAATATTTTAATCTAATATTATTAGCCATTTTAATAACATCTTAATCATTTATTAATGCTTAAAACAAATATTATTACCCATTCAATAATATTTCCATGAAGTTTTAACCTTAATATTTCTTTGTTTACAAAAAAAATATCGAATTCTTATATTACAAATATCATAGTAATATTTTAATAAGTTATTAGGCGAATAAACAATTTATCCTAATTGTTTTACCCTTTATTAAACAACTCCTTTACTACCCATAAAAGGTCATAAATATTATTTCTCATTAAATATTACCAAAATACCCCTCAATAGTTAGAATATATAATATTAGGAGTATCCAAGCTTAAAAATCACATTTTCCTTATTTATGACATCATTTAACCATTTATTTTCTTTTAACCATAACTATAACATTATTATGAAAAATAGCAAATAGGCTCTGAAAATTATTATTCTCTGGATCTGGATATTATATGATCCAACAATGATCCACCAATTTTCCTGGAATTTTAGAAAGTGATTTACTATATTTAAAGTACCCAAAACCTCTGAATCTTGTTACATTTTTCATAAATTGAGTTTTGCTCAGAAAATTCTAAACTTTTCAGGGTACACTCTCATACTATACATAAACATACTGTAAAACTTTCATATGTTTTCAAGGTATACACAGTGAGAAATCCGGGTATAAATATTTAGGAGTCCTTCACGGTAAAAGCCATTACACAAAAACTACACATCAAAACGTGCTCGTTCTTTTTCCTACTTGTAGATAACTTCTTAAGGTACCTCTGTGATTTTTTCCAGATTTTTAAAAGATTTATAACTAGCCGAAACAACCTTTGGAAAAACGAGGACAGCAAGCTTTTAGGGTTTTAAAGTTTTAAGTTTTATAGCTGGACTGTTTTGGGAAAATAGCCCCCAATGCTTCAAAAATTATTGGATTTGTGTTTTACCACTTGGGTTTACTAGCTAACTCATGTATCTAGCACCCTCCTTCGACGGATCACAAATCCAAGTTGTAGATCTCAAGTTATGGGTGATCCAAGTGAAGAAAAGCTAAGGTTTTTACCCTTTAAGAACATAAGTTCCTTTTCTTCCTTTGAATCTCCATTCTAACACTCAAGAGGATTAGATCTATACATAAAGCATGAAGATCTAATGATTCTTGAGTCTTAGAACAAAATCTCTCAAAAACTATGAAAATAAAACAAAGTAAGAAAGAAGAAAATGATTTAGGGTTTCACCTTGATCTTGTAGCTACTCTCCTTGATCTACCAAAGTATGTGATGAACTTGGGATGCATGAACTATGCTAATCTCACTCTCTTTTTTCTCTCTAAGCTCTCACTTTGTGTTCTTGCTTGGGAGAAATGAAAGAAGGAGATGAAAAGAAGAAATGAACTTGAAATGAAATGAAAGGATAGAATACTTGCAAGTATAATGCTAAATTAGAATTCATGCTATTATCCCCCACATCTTTCTTACCCATTGGATATAAGAGTTCACCTTATCCCTTCCATTTAGCCTTAATCTTATCTTTAAGTGTGCTAATTAGATTTTCCACCAATGGGAGCTTTGACAACCTTGTCCTTTGTGTAAGAGTTACCAAATAAAGCAAGTTGATTGACATAATTTCATGCCTTAAAAGGCTTAATAGGGCTTAATAGGTAATAAACATAGTTTAATAATTTTAATATGTATTACCCTAATTGTTTATTTAGGGTTTCTATTTCCAATCTTATGGAATTTAATTACTTACACATATCTCTTTAACTTGTAACCTAATTAGGCTAATAAAATCCAAATCTATTTAATGCAATATTGGGTCATTTAATTTAACCCAATGATTGATTAATTAATTTGCCACACTATTAATTACTACACCCATGATCAAATAAATAATTGGTCTTAGTTCCTTAATTAAATAAGCTAATCAATTAGAAATTGATTACTAATTGAACTATTAAATTTTATTATTCAATGTGACAATATTCTCATTAATTAATACTTTTATTAATTAATTTACTCAAGTCAATATACTAAGTATATTCAATTTACTTGCATGATTAATTAGTAACTACTTTATCAATTTAATTGATATTAAACCTTAAGGCTTGTTCACTAATTTAACTATACTATTAGTGACCCCCTTTACTCAACTTAAAACAATTCATCACCTAGTCATGTAGGCTACCAATGCACACAAAAGGTTCAAATAAGCACACAAACTAACTCATTAAAAATATAATTTATATATTTAATTAATAATGACGTTTAAAATTCACGGGCACTACATCCCTCCCCCCTTATAAAAATTCCGTCCTCGGAATTGCAAAATAAGGTTACTCGAATAGAAAAGGATAATTTGCTTTCATCTTCTCTTCGAGTTCCCACGTAACTTCTTCGACTGCGTGATTCCTCTAGAGAACCTTGACGGAATAGATGATCTTATTCCTCAGTTTCTGTTCCTTCCTATCGAGTATCTCAACAGGAATTTCCTCGTACGATAAGTCTTTCTCGACTTGGATTGGTTCATACGAGATAACGTGCTTGTAGTCTGGTTTATACGGCCGCAGCACTGACACATGAAACACGTTGTGAATGTACTCAAGTTCAGGAGGTAACGCTACCTCGTACGCCACTTCGCCAATTCGCCTTAATACCTCGAACGGTCCTATGAACCTAGGGCTCAATTTGCCCTTCTTCCCAAAACGGATCTTCCCTTTCCAGGGAGATACCTTCAAAAACACAAAGCTACCAACTTCAAAGTCTCTCTTCTGACGATGTAAGTCGGCATATTTCTTTTGGCGATCCTGAGCTGCTACCAGACGATTCCTGACCAGTTGTACTGTATCTGTAGTTTGCTGCACCAATTCAGGTCTCAACAGTCTTTGCTCTCCAACCTCGTCCCAACACATCGGGGTTCGGCATTTCCTTCCATATAGCGCTTCGTACGGTGGCATACCGATACTAGCGTGATAGCTGTTGTTGTAAGCGAACTCCACCAGTGGCAATGGTCATCCCAGCTGCCCTTTAAATCCATCACGACCGCCCGAAGCATATCTGCTAAGGTCTGAATCGTTCGCTCGCTCTGGCTGTCAGTTTGAGGATGATACACTATACTCAACCTCAACTGTGTTCTCATTCTTGCCTGCAAACTTCTCCAAAAATTTGACGTGAAGCGCGGATCTCTGTTCGATACAATAGATACCGGCACTCCATGACACGATACAATCTCCTTGACGTAAAGTTTTGCTAATTGTTCCAGATTGTACCATATCTTAATTGGCAGAAAATGAGCAGACTTGGTTAGACGATCCACAATTACCCAGATAGCGTCTAAACCCTTATGAGTTGGTGGCAGTCCCACCACAAAAGTCCATTGTGATGTGCTCCCACTTCCACTCCGGAATCTCTAATGGTTGAAGTAATCCGCTCGGTCGTTGGTGCTCTACTTTAATCCGCTGGCATGTCAGACATCGGCTGACGCACTCTGCCACTTCTCGTTTCATATTCGGCCACCAAAAATTTCATCGCAAATCCTGGTACATCTTTGTGCTCCCGGGATGTACTGAGTACTTCGTGCTATGAGCTTCCTGAAGGATTTCTTCCCTCAATTCCAGATCCAACGGTACCCAGACTCTCCCTTCAAACCTTAGCAATCCAGTGCTATCAATCTTTTACTTAAGCTCCTCGCCTTCGGCAATTCGCTTCTTTATTGAATCACAATCCTCATCCTTTTCTTGAGCCTCCTTAATCTGATCCAATAGGGTCGGGCTCACTGTCACTGTGAATAATTTCCCGTCCGCCTCCATCGGATACTTAACCTCCAATTCCAGACGTTCGAACTCCTTTATCAACTCTGTTTGAGTCGTGAGCCTCATTAATTTATCTCTGCCTTTCCTACTCAGGGCATCTGCCACTACATTTGCTTTGCCCGGATGGTACAGAATCTCACAGTCGTAATCCTTGATCAATTCTAACCATCAGTGCTGCCTCATATTCAGCTCCTACTGAGTGAAGATATATTTCAGACTTTTATGATCTGTATATATCTCGCACCTCTCTCCATATAAGTAGTGCCTCCAAATCTTCAAGGCGAATACTACTGCTGCTAACTCCAGATCATGACTCGGGTATCCCTTCTCATAGTCCTTCAGCTAACGTGAAGCGTATGCAATGACCTTGCCATGCTGCATTAGTACACAACCGAGGCCTTTGTATGACGCATCACTGTATACTACAAAACCCCCTGTGTCATCCGGTAAAGCCAACACTGGTGCTTGGCTAAGTCTTTTCTTTAGCTCCATGAAACTCTCCTCGTACTTCTCCGTCCAAACGAACTTTACCGTCTCTCTGGTTAAATTAGTCAACGACGATGCTATCTTCAAAAAAATCCTGGACGAATCTCCGATAGTATCCTGCTAACCCTAGGAAACTCCTGATCTCCGTCGGCGTCCTCGGCTGCTCCCAGTTGATAATGGCTTCCACCTTTGCTGGGTCTATCGAAACACCATCCCGGTCAATGACGTGACCTAGAAACTGCACCCTTTGCAACCAAAATTCACACTTTGAAAATTTCGCATACAACGTCTCCCTTCTTAATGCCTCCAAAACAATCCTTAGATGTTCAGCATGTTCTTCCTCTGTCACTGAATATACCAAGAAGTCATCGATGAATACTACCACGAACTTGTCCAAGTACTGCTTGAACATTCTGTTCATCATATCCATGAATGTCGATGGTGCATTTGTTAGTCCAAATGACATTACCAGAAACTCGAAATGTCCATAACGAGTTCTGAATGCCGTCTTCGGGATATCCTCCTGTCTCACCCTTAGCTGATGGTAGCCTGTCCTTAAATTAATCTTTGAAAAGTATTTCGCTCCCTTGAGTTGATCAAACAGATCGTCTATTCTGGGTAGCTGGTACCTGTTCTTAATCGTAATCTTGTTCAATTCCCTGTAATCGATACTGAGCCTTAACGATCCATCCTTCTTCTTTACGAACAGAACTGGCGCTCGCCATGGTGACACGCTCGGTCTGGTATAACCTTTATCTAACAGTTCTTGCAATTGAACCATTAGCTCCTTCATTTCTACCGGTGCCATGCGATACGGCGCCTTCGATATTGGTGCGGCTCCCGGCACCAAGTCAATTACAAATTCTACCTCCCTATCTGACGGTAATCCCGGAATTTCATCTGGAAAGACATCTGTGAATTCCCTTACGATAGGTATCTGACTTGGTTCGCCCTCGACTCGACGAGTATCAACTACATGGGCTAAATAACCTATACAACCCTTCTTCAGAAATCTCTTAGCTTGCATCATCGTTAGACAACAAAATTGGTCTCTCGGCGATTTTACTACCATAGAATACTACCTTCGACTTATTAGAAGTCTTCAGGTGTACACACTTCTTCTTACAGTCGATGACTGCTCCGTGAATCGATAACCAATCCATTCCAAGGATCACATCGAACTCCCCCAAACGAATCGGTATCAAATCCACGTTGAGCTTAAATCCTCGCAATTCGGCACAACAATTCCTATGAATGCATTCTACGGGGATAATTTCCTTATTTGCTACTTCTACGTTCATAGGGTGTTCTAACTTTTCACGAGGTAAGTCTAACATTTTAGCAATTCTTCGGAAACAAAAGAGCAGGTAGCACCCAAATCGAATAACACATAAGCATTTATATCATTGATTGGGATGATACCTGACACCATGTCCTTGGACCCCACGGCATCCTTCCTTGTGACCATCATGGCTTTTCTGATCTTGGTTGTGCTTTGTCAACGCTTCATTTCCTCCTCGGCAACGATTGCTTCCTTAAGTAACGTTAGGAAATGTGTTGATCTGCAAAACCACAACCTTACTATAACGCCCCAGGGCTTTAACCCTTGATCAAAATCTCTTCGCTCGCCTAGCTCCGGTGTCCACTTGGTGTGGATCAAACCTAGCTAGTTTGTTAAACTTCGTTGCGTACTCTGCTACCGACATATCATCTTGCTTCGGATCCAAGAACTTTATCTCCATACTTGCCTGCGTGCTTTCTAGAAAGTAATTTTTTTTTGAAAAATAGCTCCTTAAAATGAGTCCACGCAGTCGCACCTTCCCCAGCTCGGCTTCTATTCGCCTTCCACCAGTAATTTGACTCACCCTTCCTCATTAAAGTGGCAAACGAAGTCTTCTGTTCCTCGGTCACTCTTGCGACCTTGAAAACTTTCTCCATTTCTTCTACCCATGTCTGGGCTTCACTCGAATCCATATTCCCACGAAACTCCGGTGGTCCTAGTAATTTGAAACCCGTAAAGTTCGCCATGTGATTTCATGGCCAAACAACCGCAATGGTTGGTTTGCCTTGCATCGTTTCCTCTAACAAGTTCGCAAAGGTCCTCTTGGGGTCAGTCTGACCCTCCTCGTTATTCACTGACTCTTCCACCCTCGTGTATCGGGGTTGTCTCCTTGACGGCATTGTTTGTTCTAAACAAAACCTTACATAAATCCTTCTTGTTTTACACATCGTGCAAAATTCTACTGATGTTATCATTTAAGAGTCAAGGCACAAATCGATCACAATCAATCATGTAATAATAATACCACATTTATATTCATACACCCCTTAGTGTGTCAAACACTTATAATTCCGGCATATTCCTATAAATGTTAACTATCCCATTAAGACACAAAAGATGGGATTAATAAGAACTCCATTCCCCTAGATCTGAAAAGTGGGGATGTATCATCATCATAACAACTCATGGCACCTTTAGTAAATACTAATAAGCTCATCTTAGTACCTCGTACTACTTACATCATATAGCATTCCTGATATCCACTTATCCCTCTGTTACTAACAACAAGATGGGATTCACATAACTACTCCACAACTTACACAAAATTGGGGACTTACAACAGATATACTGCTAGCTGTACAAAAACTGAGATTCACATTTCTTACATGCATAGGTATACTAGTACATATACATTGACTACTATTCTTTATTCATTACGACTCACAAAGGTCTTATAACTCTCAGACTTAATCTTTCTTTCTTTCATTTCCTCCACTTATTCCTTATATCGGCTCCAATTGATCCTCCTTAGGGATTTCTATTATCTCATCATTCAGTTCCATCTCTAGATACTTTTTCCAGATCAGACACTAAATCTACCCTCGGTTCATTTCTTATAATCTCTCCGTTGTCTCTCCTTTCTAATCATCAAAACAATCTAAATTGCCATCAGTCATCTCTTAAATTTTTTTTTTTGCATATAAAATCATTCATCTTAATACTCTCAACTTTTGCTTAACAACTCTATATGAGTTCATTACCTTTGTCTCACCTGGCATTCCACCATAAAGCTTAATAACTTAAACTAACACTTCAAAATATCGATATATTCATTATTTATCGAATTAATCATTTCCTTCTTGCAAACCTTAACCCAACAGATTCTAAGGTACCCTCTCTTCTTCACAAAGAAACTCTATACCACATCACTCCAATATCTTATCTAATGAACAGCCACAAAAATTGATCAATAGCCACAGAATTGATCAATAACATCAAATGATTAATCTAATTACCTCGAATATCTATAACTCCAGCTTACAATGGATCGTCCATACTTAATGGTCTTCACTTTGCCATATTATCTCATCAATACACATTCCTCAAATTATCCACAAGCTTAATAACGCCAACGTATGATCCAAATCCTTAATTTTAAGATCATAATAAATTTCTACCCAAAAATAACTCTATATGAGTTCTATCCTCTTCTATTCCTCTATATTCTCTCAGGTTATAGCCTAAGGACTCTTTCTCCTAAGGGTTATAACCTATAGCTCTGATACCAACCTGTGACGCCCCCAAATTTGGGTCTCCAAATACCCGGATCCGGTCATCACGATCCAACATAAACATCCACCTATAACAACATATGGTATCTAAAATGCGGAATAAAATAAACATACGTTGTTCATTACAAGGTGTTACTAGTCCCAGAATACGATTAACCTTAAACAATTACACAATCCATACCCTAAACAGCTATCAGGGTTTAAATTACATTAACAGTAATTAACTAACACATGAATCTAAAGTCTGCTAGGAGAAGTCTATCATTTCATCTTTTCTTTTCCTTTGTTCTTCCCTGACGTCTCGGGTTTAGCTGCAATGAAGTCATGATATAGCAAGAATGAGCAACGAGTTTGCCCAGCAAGTTTAAAGTGCAACAATAAAGATATATCATGATGAAGGGATATAAAAGGGATTTCAACAATAGAATAATCAGAAACAAGAACATTAAATGCTTTTAGAACAATTGATAGTCAAATAGACTTTGAACGATAACTTCCAAAGGAGTCAATAGCTGGTTGACCCTCTGGTTACTGGCTACAGAATAACGTACTTGAGGGGATCAGCCTCGCGTACCCTATGTATATGCATAACACTTAATTCTGCTATTTGTACCTTATATACGGTACGTGGGGTACTCCCCTATAAATAAAGGGGTGTTCATACAGTCTAAGAATCCTTACCATTGATTGGTTCGGATAGCTTTTATAAATTCTCACATAATTGTCTGACCGAACAAGGGTTCAGACTTAACCATGAATGGTTTATAAATTCCTGAATTTAAATATACGAATTTCAAATGCACGAGTGCGAATGTCAATAAATATACAGATGTGGAATAATTTTAAAAGTAATTAGACCACTTAAAGCATGCTCGGAAATAAGATTCAAGCTTAAAGAATAACTTGCAACAATATATACCTTTTTGCACGAATTAAAACAATGCATAAGGTTTAAAAGCTTGCTCAATGCCAAAAATTGAGTGAGAGGAACTTGCAAAAATGAAAGAAGTTTAGGGTTAGGAACTTGCATTCAATATACCGAAAGAATGAAGTTAGGGAACTTGCCTGTCTGCTCAGCTACAAGTAATTCTAGCTTTAACTAATTGGCCTTGAAGAACCTAACATTGATAACGTCGATCTACCAATTAGTACTGCGTAGTTGTATATCGATACGCTTACTTATGCTATTTATTTAACAATTAAGCAAATCACATAGCACACCTAAGTTAATAAACTATCGTAAATCCTATAAGACACTTAATATTATCAATCCTGATAATATTTAATTCACCTCTTGGTATTATTAGTCCACTAATAACACTTTTATTCGTTTACTAATGTTATTAACATCTTAATAATATTTTAATCATCCAATAATACTTTAATCTAATATTATTAATCTCTTAATAATATTTTAATTCTCATATCATTAATAATATTTTAATCTAATATTATTAGCCATTTTAATAACATCTTAATCATTTATTAATGCTTAAAACAAATATTATTACCCATTCAATAATATTTCCATGAAGTTTTAACCTTAATATTTCTTTGTTTACAAAAAAAATATCGAATTCTTATATTACAAATATCATAGTAATATTTTAATAAGTTATTAGGCGAATAAACAATTTATCCTAATTGTTTTACCCTTTATTAAACAACTCCTTTACTACCCATAAAAGGTCATAAAAATTAATTTCTCATTAAATATTACCAAAATACCCCTCAATAGTTAGAATATATAATATTAGGAGTATCCAAGCTTAAAAATCACATTTTCCTTATTTATGACATCATTTAACCATTTATTTTCTTTTAACCATAACTATAACATTATTATGAAAAATAGCAAATAGGCTCTGAAAATTATTATTCTCTGGATCTGGATAGTATATGATCCAACAATGATCCACCAATTTTCCTGGAATTTTAGAAAGTGATTTACTATATTTAAAGTACCCAAAACCTCTGAATCTTGTTACATTTTTCATAAATTGAGTTTTGCTCAGAAAATTCTAAAATTTTCAGGGTACACTCTCATACTATACATAAACATACTGTAAAACTTTCATATGTTTTCAAGGTATACACAGTGAGAAATCCGGGTATAAATATTTAGGAGTCCTTCACGGTAAAAGCCATTACACAAAAACTACACATCAAAACGTGTTCGTTCTTTTTCCTACTTGTAGATAACTTCTTAAGGTACCTCTGTGATTTTTTCCAGATTTTTAAAAGATTTATAACTAGCCGAAACAACCTTTGGAAAAACGAGGACAGCAAGCTTTTAGGGTTTTAAAGTTTTAAGTTTTATAGCTGGACTGTTTTGGGAAAATAGCCCCCAATGCTTCAAAAATTATTGGATTTGTGTTTTTACCACTTGGGTTTACTAGCTAACTCATGTATCTAGCACCCTCCTTTCGACGGATCACAAATCCAAGTTGTAGATCTCAAGTTATGGGTGATCCAAGTGAAGAAAAGCTTAAGGTTTTTAACCCTTTAAGAACATAAGTTCCTTTTCTTCCTTTGAATCTCCATTCTAACACTCAAGAGGATTAGATCTATACATAAAGCATGAAGATCTAATGATTCTTGATCTTAGAACAAAATCTCTCAAAAACTATGAAAAATAAAACAAAGTAAGAAAGAAGAAAATGATTTAGGGTTTTCACCTTGATCTTGTAGCTACTCTCCTTGATCTACCAAAGTATGTGATGAACTTGGGATGCATGAACTATGCTAATCTCACTCTCTTTTTTTCTCTCTAAGCTCTCACTTTGTGTTCTTTGCTTGGGAGAAATGAAAGAAGGAGATGAAAAGAAGAAATGAACTTGAAATGAAATGAAAGGATAGAATACTTGCAAGTATAATGCTAAATTAGAATTCATGCTATTATCCCCCACATCTTTCTTACCCATTGGATATAAGGAGTTCACCTTATCCCTTCCATTTAGCCTTAATCTTATCTTTAAGTGTGCTAATTAGATTTTTCCACCAATGGGAGCTTGAACAACCTTGTCCTTTGTGTAAGAGTTACCAAATAAAGCAAGTTGATTGACATAATTTCATGCCTTAAAAGGCTTAATAGGGCTTAATAGGTAATAAACATAGTTTAATAATTTTAATATGTATTACCCTAATTGTTTTATTTAGGGTTTCTATTTCCAATCTTATGGAATTTAATTACTTACACATATCTCTTTAACTTGTAACCTAATTAGGCTAATAAAATCCAAATCTATTTAATGCAATATTGGGTCATTTAATTTAACCCAATGATTGATTAATTAATTTGCCACACTATTAATTACTACACCCATGATCAAATAAATAATTGGTCTTAGTTCCTTACGTCAATAAGCTAATCAATTTGATAGTGATTACTAATTGAACTATTAAATTTTTATTATTCAATGTGACAATATTCTCATTAATTAATACTTTTATTAATTAATTTACTCAAGTCAATATACTAAGTATATTCAATTTAACTTGCATGATTAATTAGTAACTACTTTATCAATTTAATTGATATTAAACCTTAAGGCTTGTTCACTAATTTAACTATACTATTAGTGACCCCCTTTACTCAACTTAAAACAATTCATCACCTAGTCATGTAGGCTACCAATGCACACAAAAGGTTCAAATAAGCACACAAACTAACTCATTAAAAATATAATTTATATATTTAATTAATAATGACGTTTAAAATTCACGGGCACTACAAAGACAAGTGCAAGGAAAAGATGAAGTAATAGACTTCAAGTAGCGGACTTTATTTTATGCTTAATTTAATTTATTATCAATGTAATTTGAACCCTGATTTAATATTTAGGGTATGTTTTGGTTTATGTATTAAGGTTATCGAATCTTGGGACTAGTAACACCTTTTGAATAAATAACATATGTTTATTATATTCCGCATTTAGCTATTGTATGTTGTTTGGAGGTGGATGTTTGTATTGGATCGTGATGACTAGATTCGGGTATCTAAGACTCGAATTTGGGGGCGTCATAGGTCGGTATCAAAGTTATAGGTTATAAACGTTAGGATTGCAAAACCTAGGTTATAACCTTAGTATTAAACTCATATAGAGTGCATTAGGAGATAAATTAGGGAGATTTATCATATTCGGTATTTTGATAAATTGGGGAATTCATCGAGTCGAGTAGTACCCAATGAAATATAATTTCATTCCTTCAATGAATATATTTTATTGTTGTACTAATGTTAGTTTTGTGTGTTTGTAGGATGGCTACCGTTGGAGAGACTAGTGGAGTCCGGGAAGAGGAGGAGGTATTCATGGATATACCCGTTGTTACAGAGCATCTAGTGGGTTATGCACCTGTTGCCCTAGTAGTACCATTGAGTGGGTCCGGGACAGAAGATGACTACTTGATGGATCTGGTAGAGCCTGTCATAGGCAGAGTATTCAAATCCGGCAATCAGGACAGGGAGGATGACTCCGAGGAGGACCCGACTGATATAGAGATAGATGGAGCTGCTGAGGAGGTACCTGAGGAGAGGTCTCCGGTATTCCACACATTTCAGGATGACTTGCTTGGAGATTATGTCGATCGCATAATAGAGCAGGAGCAGATTATCGAGCAACAGAATGCTCGTATCGCACATTTAGAGGAGGAGAATTCTGTCCATCAGGAGATGGAAGAGCAGTATAAGGCAGAGGCGTACTCGCTACAGTTCCAGATAGCTGAGCTGAAGGCCCAGATTCAGCAGTTAGAGAGTTTTACACCCCAGTTGAGCCCCACAGTGCAGCAGCTGATGTTGCAAAATAGTCAGCTGAGGCAAGCATTAGAGCAGTCGGATGCCAGAAAGGTGGAGGTGCAGTCAGTCCTACAGGCTGTTAGGGCTGAGCGAGACTTGGAGCAAGCAGATATGATTCGAATGCAAGAGTTTTGGATTCGCACAACCACGATGTAACGGGACGAATTAATTGAGTCGTGATTCTGGGGACAGAATCCTTTTAAGGGGGAAATGATGTGACGAATGAGAATTTTGTAATTTAATTTAAATATTTATTGGATTAAATAAATATTTTTTTTTGATAATCTGATTGTTGAACTAATTGAATAATTGATGAATGTGTGGTAGATTAATTTAATTATATGTGTTACATTAGTTAAATTGATGTGGAGAATTTTTATATTTAAAGTATGTGTTTAATTGAATTTATTTGATTAAATACATTATTTAAATAAGTATAATGTTATTTCTAATTAATTTAATGTTAATTAGAGATTTAATAATTTGTCATTATTAATAAAGGAGAATTTTATTTATGTGATTATGTGATTTAATTAGTCTATTTATTTAATTAATTTTAGTAAGATTATTTAATTGATTAAATATGTGACATTAAACTATATAATAAGTAATTTATTAAAATAAATTAGAAGGGAAGAATAAAGGAGAAAGCCAAGCATGGCCTTAGTGGGAGTTGGTGCCAGTTATTAACTGACACCATGTTCTGCCATTTAGTTTTTCACGTATTATTATTATTATCATACCGATCATTCTATCAGCAGTTTCTAAAAGTTTATACAGAGAGAAAGAGAGAGAATTGAGAGGAATTAGATAATTAAGAAGAAACTCCATTCAATTATTGTATAATCCAAGCATTAATCAAGGTAACTCCTTGATTTCAGACTTTAATTTATATTCGTATGAATTTTATTCCATGAACGTATACTGTATTTTCTGTAATTTGAATTCAATGGATAAATCTTTAAATAACTTGATGTTAGATGTTAGTAAGCATGTATATATGTATTTTATATGATTTATATACGATTTAGAGTAATTAAATCCATGAAATCATGTTTTAATTGAAGTTCTGGAAGTTACAGAGTAGTTATATATGAATATGAACTGTATGTATGAAATTGATGTCTGTGTTGTTAGTTAATCGGTTAAATTGATGACTAATTATGTTTATGCATGTAAAAACGGAGAAAACAATGATTAAACGGTTAGATTTGGTTAACAAACGAATTTACAGTGATTAATTTTGTTAACTGTATCAAAACTTGATAATAAAGTATGAACAGTTAAATTTTAGCCTTTAATTGGGTTGTTTAGGTTATCTGTAATGTTAAAATCACTGTTTATGGAATGGGTGTTGATTTCATACCATATATAATGATTGGGTAGTGATTTAATCGGTAAATTGTGAAAAACTTTGGCCAAATTTGGCATTTTCCTGTGTTCTTCGCGAACTGCAGAGTCTGGATTTCGTGTTTCTCGCCCCGGCGAGCTCAGTGAACTGAGTTTCTCGCCCCGGCGGGCTCAATGATCTGAGTCTCTCGCCCCAGCGGGAGCTCGCCCCGGCAAGAAATTTTGTGAAGGAATTCTCGCCCCGACGAGCTCACTGCAGGAAATGTTAAATTTTTTTTCTTTGTAATTACGCTATGTCACCCCATGCATGTTTAAAACTTAGATTAATGCGTTGAACGAATACCAAGATGTTGAGTTGAATGCTAATCATATACTTATTGATTATAGAATATAAAGATTGATGAACCCTAACTTGACGTTGGGTTTTAGAAATTCTTAAGTATGATATCACTATAATTAGGCTTACAATTCCTGAAATGAGACTGATAACCAGAAAATAATTGAGATATTAAAATGAATATTGGATGAGGGTAAGTTCTGAAGTGTTTATAATACTGTAACTAATTATTGTTACTGTTTTATAAACGGAGTGTATAAGTTGATTAAAGAACGTGATTTTTAATTTGTAATCTACGCACAAGGCAAGTTTTTACCTTTAATATTTTATTTCATCGAAAGAAAGTTTACTACTCCTAAACTTTTTATTTCATTGAAAGCAAGTATCTTATCCTTACTTAATTATTTCTACGCAAGTTCCTGAACTTCATCCTTTTATCATGCAAGCTTTATAATGCTATTACTTACTTGAGCAAGTTCTTAGTTCTATTTCATTCAATTGTATCTTTTGTGAGATTCAGTCTTTGATTCTCGAATATCAATTACATTTTTTATTGAACCTTGATTGACTAGCGAACCCTTATTGATTCGACTAGTCCATAGTTGATGAGCATTCTAAATTCTAGAAACGTTTTTGAAGTAAATCCAAACCAAACTTCCTTTGGTGCGGACTCCGATGTCAAACTGAGATGAACAACCCTTATACAGGGGATTTTATTTACGCGTTAGCGTTTAGATGTTGTGCACATACATGGTACAAAGGGTTGATCCCCCTAAGTACGAGAAGTAAGGTCCATATAGTCTTACGACTGTTAAAGGTTTAAAGTAGAAATACTGATAACCTGGGATATAGTTCGTGGTCTTAAGACCCTCAGACGTTCTTTTAAATCTTGTCTTATATTCTTGACTCAGAAGCTGAATCTTTGATTATTCAATATCCGTTGATTATTCCGCATGTTATTATTATTGTTGTTATTGTACTTGCTGGGCAATCGTTGCTCACCCTTGCATAATAACATTACAGCTAAAGTTGAAAGAGTTGATGAGCCATCCACTAGTAAGGGTAAAGGCAAAGCAAACAAGTGATGAAAACTTGTTGTATTTGTTTTAATGGTAATTATGTATTGGACTTGTTTATGTTTCCGCATTTGATGTTTAATTAAGGTTAGATGATCTGGGATTTATTTATGATGTTGTAACCCTTTAATGGGAGATTTCTATTTTTATTAAGAATTCTCATTTATATTTGAATGGGTAGTTAGATGTGATGTGATGTATTTAGATAGTGAACACCAAATCCCGTGGAAATAAAGTACCCGAATTTGGGGGTGTCAGACACGAGGGTGGATGTGCTTGAGGGAGAGGTTCGAGATGGATCCGCTAGGATCAATACCTTAGAGTATGGTATATATACGGCAGTGGCTAGACTGCAGGACCGAGTCAGAAGATACCCTCGGGAGGAGGGCAGTAGTCGGCGCATGATCAGATGCCGAGTGGTTGATCGGTTGGCTCGACATGCACTTCATCAGGCAGTTCGTCATATCAGACATTGACTTATTGGTCTAGTACCTTTGTGTTTACTTGGTTGTGGTAGTGAGTCCCACTTTTGTTTAATAGGGACAAATTTATGTTGGAAATTCTAATACCTTGTTGTATGCTTAGAATGGTAGTCAACTCCAACTTTTGTTTTGATAGAGGGGGTAGGTAGAAGTGAATCCACCTTTTGCTTAATAGAGGATAGTTAGCAGTAGGCAGTTTATGCTATTGAGCATTTATAGTGGTATGCCAAATGTTGAGTCAGTCTGTATTAAAACATTGGTATATGAATATAAATACAGTTGTTTCCTTTTGAATCGAATGTGTTTGATAGATGCTTTCACTATTGAATGTTGACTTAACCGGCATAGTGCAAAAAAATAATATTGTAGTATAATAAGCAAAAGTCTAAGACTTGCTTTTTAGCAGATCATAATGCCGCCAAGAAGTAGACCCCGCAACCAACGTGTCGCTGAGTCAGAAAGTGAGGTTGGAGATCAACCTAACCCAATGAGGATATTGTTAAACTGTTAGTCGAGGCTATGCAGGCTAGACCCCCACCAGCAGTGGCACAACTAGCACCCCAACCAGCAAATCATTTGGCCAACTTTAAGGATTTCAAACTGGTTCGACCACCTGAGTTCAAGGGAACTCTCGACCTAATAGAAGCACAAACTTGGATCGAGGAGATGGAGAAAGTCTTCGAGGTCGCACGAGTGGCCGAGAAGCAGAAAATTGGATTTGCCACATTCATGATGAAGGGCAAAGCTAACTATTAGTGGAAAGCTAATAAGGGGCGGGCAGGCGATGGAGTTATTCCATGGGACAAATTTAAGAAACTATTCTTCGAGAATTACTTCCCGGAGAATACGCAGCAGGACATGGAGGATATGGAGTACGTGGAAAAATTTAATGAGTTAGCCCGATTTGCTCCACATCAGGTGGACACGGAGGCCAGGAAGGCAAGAAGATTCAAGTTAGGATTGAGGCCATGGGTGCAGAAGGTCGTCGCTGTATTGAAGATTAAGAATTTCTCTGAACTACGGGAAAGGGCTATCATTGCGAAAGGAGGCAATGAAGCCATAGCATGGATTTAAACAGGAAAAGAAGACCGGTCAGGAAGGATCGAAAGGGGGGAGCAGTGGAGCCAGCAACCCCAATAAGTGTAAATGGGTGGAGAGTCAATCCTCCGGAGGCAACAAGTCTAGAGGAGAGGCCAAGAAAATTGGGAAGTGCAACAGCTACGGAAAGGACCACTCAGGGGAGTGTATGAAAGGGAGAAGTGTTTGTTATCGTTGCGGACATCCGGGGCACATGGCTCCTCAGTGTCCGAATAAGCAGAAAGGAGGGTGTTTCTCGTGTGGAGCCCCAGACCACCAGATTAAAGACTGCCCGAAGAGGAAAGGCGATGTAGCTAGCGGTAACCGCAATAACAGTAACAACAACAACAGGCTGAGCATTGGAGGGCCAGCCAGTTAAGCCAACAGACTAACAGCACGCACGTTCAACATGACCGTTCAGGATGCGGTGGAGTCCAAGGACGTAGTGTCAGGTATCACCCCAATCAATAAAATATATGCGTATGTGTTATTTGATTCGGGTGTTACCCGCTCTTTTATTTCTAAAGAATTTGCTAGAAGATTAGACTTACCTCGTGAAAGGTTAGAGCACCCTATGAACGTAGATGTACCAAACAAAGAAATTATTCCCGTAGAATACGTTCATAGGAATTGTTGTGTCAAATTTCAAGGATTTGAGCTCAGCATGGATTTGATACCAATTCGTTTGGGGGAGTTTGACGTAATCCTTGGGATGGATTGGTTATCGAGTCACGGAGTAGTCATCGACTGTAAGAAGAAGTGTGTACACCTACAGACTCCAAATAAGTCGAAGGTGGTATTCTATGGTAGTAAATCACCAAGATAATCTTGTTGTCTGACGATGATGCAAGCAAGACAGTTGCATAAAAAGGGTTGCATAGGTTATTTGGCTCACGTGGTTGATACTCGTCGAGGCGAGGGTGAACTGAGTCAAATACCTGTCGTAAGGGAATTCGCTGATGTCTTCCCAGATGAAATCCTGGACTGCCGCCAGATAGAGAGATAGAATTTGTAATTGACTTGGTACCAGGGACGACACCGATATCCAAGGCACCATACCGAATGACACCAGTAGAGATGAAAGAACTAATGGTTCAACTGCAGGAACTGTTAGATAAGGGTTATATCCGACTGAGCGTATCCCCATGGGGAGCGTCAGTTCTGTTCGCGAGTTGAACAAAGTTACGATTAAGAATAGGTATCTGCTGCCCAGGATTGACGCTCTATTTGATCAACTCAAGGGAGAGAAATACTTTTCAAAAATTGATTTGAGAACGAGTTATCATCAACTGAAGGTGAGGCAGGGAGATATCCTAAAGACTGCATTCAAAACTCGTTATGGGCATTTCGAGTTCCTGGTAATGTCATTTGGATTAACAAATGCACCAGTGACATTCATGGATATGATGAACAGGGTGTTCAAGCAGTACTTGGACAAGTTCGTAGTCGTATTCATCGATGACATCTTAGTGTATTCAGAGACAGAGGAGGAGCATGCTGAACATTTAAGGATTTCATTGGAGGCTCTCAGAAGAGAGAAACTGTACGCGAAGTTTTCTAAGTGTGAGTTTTGGTTGCAGAGGGTGCAGTTTCTGGGCCATGTGATCGACAAGGATGGTGTTTCGGTGGACCCAGCAAAGGTGGAAGCTGTTATCAATTGGGAACAGTCGAAGACGCCAACAGAGGTCCGAAGTTTCTTGGGATTAGTGTGATACTATCGGAGATTCATCCAGGATTTCTCAAAGATAGCCTCGCCATTGACCAATCTTACCAGGAAGGCAACTAAGTTCGTTTGGACGGAGAAATGCGAAAGGAGTTTTTTGCAGCTGAAGAAGAGACTTAGTCAAGCACCGATGTTGGCCTTACCAGACGACACTGGAGGTTTTGTAGTGTATAGCGATGCATCACACAAAGGTCTTGGCTGTGTGCTGATGTAGCACGACAAGGTCATTGCATACGCGTCACGTCAGCTAAAGGACTATGAGAAGGGTTACCCGACTCATGACCTGGAGTTGGCCGACGTATTTTTCGCCTTGAAGATTTGGAGGCACTACCTATACGGAGAAAAGTGCGAGATATATACGGATCATAAAAGTCTAAAATATATTTTCACCCAGAAAGAGCTAAACATGAGGCAGCGCCGATGGTTAGAATTGATCAAAGATTATGATTGTGAGATTCTGTACTATCCGGGCAAAGCAAATATAGTGGTCGATGCCTTGAGTAGACAAGGCAAAGAAAAGTTGTTAAAGCTAACCACTCAGGAAGAGTTGGTAAGGAATTTTGAACGACTCAAATTGGAAATCAAGTATCCGAGGGAGTCAGATGAGAAATTATGTACAGTGACAGCGAATCCGACCTTATCGGATAAAATAAAGGAGGCTCAGGAGAAGGATGAAGAATGTAATAGTATAAGGAAGAGAATTTCTGAAGGGGAGGAGCTCAAGTATAAGATTGATAGCACATGACTGCTAAGGTTTGAAGGGAGGATCTGGGTACCGTCGGATCCAGAGCTAAGAGAAGAGATCTCCGAGAAGCTCACAGTACGAGGTACTTAGTACATCCTGGCAGCACGAAGATGTATCAGGATTTGCTGCCATATTTTTGGTGGCCGAACATGAAGAGGGAGGTAACATAGTGCGTCAGCAGATGTCTGACATGCCAATAAGTTAAAGCAGAACACCAACGTCCGAGCGGACTGCTTCAACCATTGGAGATTCCGGAGTGGAAGTGGGAGCACATCACCATGGACTTTGTGGTGGGTTTTCCACCGACCCAAAAGGGTCTAGACGCGATCTGGGTAATTGTAGATCGTCTGACTAAGTCTGCTCATTTTCCACTAATCAAGATCAAAGGAAGTCTGGAGCAGTTAGCAAAGCTGTATGTAAAAGAAATTGTATCACGACATGGAGTGTCAGTATCTATTGTGTCCGACAGAGATCTGCGCTTCACATCAAATTTCTGGAGGAGTCTACAGGAAAGAATGGGAACACAGTTAAAGTTGAGTACAACGTATCATCCTCAAACTGATGGCCAGAGCGAGCGCACGATTCAAACTTTGGAGGATATGCTCCGAGCCGTCGTGATGGACTTAATGGGCAGCTGGGATGATCATTTGCCACTGGTAGAGCTCGCTTACAACAATAGTTATCATGCTAGTATCGGTATATCACTGTACGAAGCACTATATGGGAGGAGGTGTCAAACACCGTTATGCTGGGATGAGGTAGGTGAGCGAAGACTGCTGGGACCTAAGATGGTGCAGTAGACAGCAGATACGGTGAAGCTGATCAGAAATCGCCTGGTAGCAGCCCAAGACCGTCAGAAGAAGTACGCTGACTTACATCGTAAGGAGTGAGACTTCGAAGTGGGTAGTTTCGTGTTCTTGAAGGTATCTCCCTTGAAAGGGAAGATCTGTTTTGGGAAAGGAAAATTGAGCCCTAGGTTCATAGGACCGTTCGAGATTTTGAGGCGAGTCGGTGAAATGGCGTACGAGGTAGCGTTTCCTCCTGAAGTTGAGCACATTCACAATGTGTTTGATATGTCAGTGTTGCGGCGATACAAACTAGATGTCGACGCCGGGAGTGTCGCTCCTTTGGTGGTTATTACCCTTTCCAATTTTAGCCTTTTGGTTTAGATGATTCTTTGGAAAAGGTCGGCATAAATGTCGACGGGGTTTTGAAATATCGTTTTTTATGATGAGCCAATTAATCAGAGTCGCCAGTTGGTATATTTGAAATGGATGTACCAACTCATCCGAATTTCGTTTTTTATAAATCGCTGGCTCATATGTGACTCCGAATTAATTGGTCTGCGAACCGAGATTCATAGAGTTCGGGGGCTTGCTTAAGCGAGGGGAAGGTGTTAGGCACCCCCCGACTTCCGTGAAACACGGTTACCGCAATCTTGAATGCTTTTCCTATCCTTTAATTCATAAAATGTGTATGTGTGCGCGAGTGTGGTGTGTGTCCTATAGTGAATATTGTGGTGAGTTTGTATGAAAGAATCATTTGGATTTTGATGGGAAGTCGTGCTTTGAGAGTGCTTTAGAATATCCTTCGGCTTCTACGAGAAAGCTTTATTCTTTATTAGAAAGGTTTTGATTTTAATTGTCAAAAACTGCAAGGTTTTCATTAGGTGTCGTTTTGGCAAAACAAGAGTTTTTTTAAACCTTCGTCAAAATAGGAATCGAGATCTATACGTTGCTTTTCCACAGAATGACGGGCAATTTCTAGGATCTCTTTAACCCTATGCACAGCAGTTTTAATAAAACATCCTTTAATTTATAAAACCATTTCTTGTGATGTTTGAAAACGATATTCTTTTAATCTTCTCGTTTAAAGATGAATCGACATTCATTAGCACTTCCAATTTCTTATCCTCGTGATGCTAATAACCTAATTTGATTGATGTTATGAAAATCTTCATCGTTTAGCTTTGAAATCAATTTTTTGGTGTTGCAATTCAAATAAAACATTATAACGCGTAGGAGGTTATTCACGGGCATGTAAGCTATCAAAATAACCCCGAACGCCCACAATCACATATTTTCACTATGACGGGGCCTTAAACACGATTCTCGCCTTGGCGTCGTTTTAAGGCCCGACGGTTACATATTTACAATGAAGACTACATCGTTCCTACTACCCACATCAAAAGATGTCCATCATCGGATTTGGACCACAGGGTTGCGTTCCAAGGCTCACATCCAAAATGGCCAAACAAACACAATATCCCAAAATGGTAATCTAAACAAACTAAGCACAATACATCATCATAACAAGCTAAATTAATTCACTACATGGACATCCTCGGGTTATTAGGAAGCATTTGTTTCCGTGGAAACCTTCACTAATGGTCCCTAATCCATGTATCCACAACAATACACAAGAAAAATTACATTTCACATAACCCAATTGACAAAAAGAATAACAAAATGATATATCAAAATTGCTATAGAAATGGTCTTTTCACCTTGCAAATAATCCTCACAATGTGTATGAATTTGTATATTGAATAGAGTAGAAGGTATAGGATATATAGTCTTACATAAAATATATAATTCCTCACTTTTTTTCCTCTCTTTTCTCTCTATTTTCTTGCAATTTCTTCCTATTTCTTCCTCTCTTCCCGAGCTGCTGCTGTTGTTTTCTTCCTCTCTCTCTGCCTGCTCACCTCCTGGATGCTGAATGAAGGAATGAGCTGAAATAGGCTGGCCAGAGCCAGCCGCAGATTGATCTGCGGCTGGCTGGCCGCCACCCCTCCACTCAGCTGATTTTCGGTTTTCGTGTTTTGAGTTCCGTATTTTCAAAAGGCGCACTCATTGGCCGCAGATCGATCCGCGGCTGGCTGGCTTGACTTTCTCGATTTTCGTGCTACACCTCGATTCTCATGTCGTGACGTCGGTTCTCGCCAACAGGCTCGTATTTTGCAGTCCAGGAATTACTGGGAGACGTGCCACATCATTCGGGAATGCTCATTTCGGACGGCCTTGTTGTCATGTTGGTTTTGATTTGCAAATCGTCGCGGTGGCGTCGAGTGTTCGTACTTGCGCCCATCCTTCGCTCTCGTAGGCCGGCTCAATGGACGAATTTGCCCTCCTGCCAGGGTTAGTATACGAAGTGCAAAATTTGGGTGTCTACAGCTGCCCCTCTTTATCATGTTTATGAAATGTTAAATGAAATGAACAGGATAAAGAAATAGACACCCGATGCATGAATGACAGTGCACAAGAATGACATACATACATGATGCAACACATGCAACTTATGATGTAACGCAAGATGTAAGGCATGCAAAACATTCGTAAAGGTGTTAATGCATCAATCCCTGACCGCATTGCTAGTCGTCGGGTTTCGTCTTCCAATCGATCGTCTCGTTTGCGCCGGGTCTCGTATCCGGTCGCTCGTCTAGTGATCACCGGGTCTCGTATCCGGTTGATCGTCTTGTGAGTGTCGGGTCTCGTATCCAATCGCTCGTCTCGTAATCGCCGGGTCTCATCTCCGGTCGATTGTCCTGTGAATGCCGGGTCTCGTATCCGGTCGCTCGTCTCGTAACCGCCGGGTCTCGTATCCGGTCGATTGTCCTGTGAGTGCCGGGTCTCGTATCTGGTCGCTCGTAATCGCCGGGTCTCGTCTCCGACCGATTGTCCTGTGAGTGTCGGGTCTCGTATCCGGTCGCTCGTCTCGTAACCGCCGGGTCTCGTCTCCGGTCGATCGTCCTGTGAGTGCTGGGTCTCGTATCCGGTCGCTCGTCTCGTAACGGCCAGGTCTCGTCTCCGGTCGATTGTCCTGTGAGTGCCGAGTCTCGTATCCGGTCGCTCGTCTCTCGTAACCGCCGGGTCTCGTATCCGGTCGATTGTCCTGTGAGTGCCGGGTCTCGTATTCGGTCGCTCGTCTCGTAACCGCCGGGTCTCGTCTCCGGTCGATTGTCTTGTGAGTGCCGGGTCTCGTACCCGGTCGCTCTTCTCGTAACCGCCGGTTCTCGACTCCGGTCGATTGTCCTGTGAGTGTCGGGTCTCGTATCCGGTCGCTCATCTCGTAACCGCCTGGTCTCGTCTCCGGTCGATTGTCCTGTGAGTGCCGGGTCTCGTATCCGGTCGCTCGTCTCGTAACCGCCGGGTCTCGTCTCCGGTCGATTGTCCTGTGAGTGCCGGGTCTCGTATCCGGTCGCTCGTCTCGTAACCGCCGGGTCTCGTCTCCGGTCGATTGTCCAGTGAGTGCCGGGTCTCGTATCCGGTCGCTCGTATCGTAACCAACGGGTCTCGTCTCCGGTCGATTGTCCTGTGAGTGTCGGGTCTCGTATCCGGTCGCTCGTCTCGTAACCGCCGGGTCTCGTCTCCGGTCGATTGTCCTGTGAGTGTCGGGTCTCGTATCCGGTCGCTCGTCTCGTAACCGCCGGGTCTCGTCTCCGGTCGATTGTCCTGTGAGTGTCGGGTCTCGTATCCGGTCGCTCGTCTCGTAACCACCGGGTCTCGTCTCCGGTCGATTGTCCTGTGAGTTCCGGGTCTTGTATCCGGTCGCTCGTCTCATAACCGCCGGGTCTCGTCTCCGGTCGATTATCCTGTGAGTGCCGGGTCTCGTATTCGGTCGCTCGTCTCGTAACCGTCGGGTCTCGTCTCCGGTCGATTGTCCTGTGAGTGTGGGGTCTCGTATCCGGTCGCTCGTCTCGTAACCGCCGGGTCTCGTCTCCGGTCGATTGTCCTGTGAGTGCCGGGTCTCGTATCCGGTCACTTGTCTCGTAACCGCCGGGTCTCGTCTCCAGTCAATTGTCCTGTCGGGGCCGGGTCTCGCATCCGGTCACCCATCTCGTAATCACCGGGTCTCGTATCCGGTCGATTGTCTCGTCGGGGCTGGGTCTCGTATCCGGTCACCCATCTCGTAATCACCTTATTCCATCGCATTGTCATCAAAGGAAGTTATTCTCCTGACTAGCTTGAAAGGCATCCTTGGAGTTCGTCCTCGTACATCGTTCTTGGCAGCCATCGCTTTTGACTCTGATAGGCTAGGACCTTGACACCTAACCTGCATGGATCACGTACAGAATTATCATCTATTCAATGCATGTGACACAACATTTAAAATGTAATTTTGATGAAAAATGACCCCTGTACAGTCTTTTGATACTGTTCTACAGATGTCATCATTTGTCGGGGTTTGCTTGGATCTCAGCCCTTCCCAGGGATCGCTCACTTTTTTGGATATTGGCCCTTCCCAGGGGTTGTTCACCACCTTGTTGTGGTTCGTTTGGATGCCTTCCCAGGTTATCACACCACCTTATTGTGATTTGCTTGGATGCCTTCCCAGGTTCACTCACCACCTTGTTGTGATTTGCTTGGATGCCTTCCCAGGTTCACTCACCACCTTGTTGTGGTTTGCTTGGATGCCTTCCCAGGTTCACTTCTTGTTTGGATACCAGCCCTTCCCAGGGTCATTGATTGTTTGGATACCAGCCCTTCCTAGGGGTCACTTCTTGATCGGATACTAGCCCTTCCCAGGGTCATTGATTGTTTGGATACCAGCCCTTCCCAGGGGTCATTGATTGTTTGGATACCAGCCCTTCCCAAGGGTCACTTCTTGCTTGGATACCAGCCCTTCCCAGGGTCATTGATTGTTTGGATACCAGCCCTTCCCAGGGGTCATTGATTGCTTGGATACCAGCCCTTCCCAGGGGTCACTTCTTGCTTGGATACCAGCCCTTCCCAGGGGTTACTTCTTGCTTGGATACCAGCCCTTCCCAGGGTCATTGATTGTTTGGATACCAGCCCTTCCCAGGGGTCATTAATTGTTTGGATACCAGCCCTTCCCAGGGGTCATTGATTGTTAAGATACCAGCCCTTCCCAGGGGTCGTTGTTTTGATTTGAGTGATTTCTTGAAATGGGATGTGTGATCGGCTTCTGTCCTGGATCTCCCACCAACATCGTCCACGCACCATGCCGCAAAAGCCATCACGGTCTGATCATTTGTGAGGTTGAAAGCGACATGCTTGTACTTTCCCCTGAAGATTTTCATTTTGATCATACATGTATGCATGAAAAAGATGTTATGCATGATCTGGAAGATATGTTATGGACAGATGAATGTGCACAACATATGTTTAGATAGAAATGACCCCTGTTCAGTCAAATGATACGATTCGACAGTCGTCGTTGTTTGCCAACATTTGATTGGATCACGCCTCGTCGTGAAGTGTAGTTTCTAGACTTCAACATTGGTTTGGTACTCTGCCTGTTCTTGGTCGTCTTCATTTCATCGAGTTGAGGCAGTCTGTTTCGCTCTCTGTGATATCGACAGCTATGTTGGGCTCCTTGGCCTTTTGATCATTTCTGCTGGCCGATATGCTGTTGTCCTGCAGTATATCATCCTTGTATATGCTCATGCACGTGGATCATTTGGATGTCGAGGCAGTGATAGTCAGGATTGGGGAGAGGCCCAATGCCGAGAAGTTCTGTGCAGCCTCAGCTTCCTTCCATTTCACGATTCTTAACTGCCCCTGCCTTGGCGCGTGTTGTTACCAAGAATTTCTATCGAAAACTCGCGATGTTGACCGTGCTGAGTTATCCATAGCTCTGCAAGATCCTGCATATCAGACAACTAACAAATGCCCAAAACCTGAAGGCTCGGGGCGTTGGTGTTAGTTCAACACAAAGATATTATAATCTCGACAAGAGAGTAAATGCAGTTAAAGCACATGAAATTGAATATCTGTTGATCGCACAATCTAGCGAGTTGTGAACCGTGAATGTACTAGATTGGAAGTTATTTTCAATCCCTCGTGAGTTGATGATTTTCTATTCAACGAGTTATGAAATCGTAAGAACACCTTCAAGCATTCATGGTCATTGTACGCGAGTAAGGTTGAATTCAAAAGAACTACCTTCCCTCGTCAAAGGTATTCTGTCTCCATTCTCGACAACGTTCTTAGCAGGATTGACGTCATATGACAAATGCACTATGCGATGCAGCATTCAGTAGGGGTTTCTCTTCCATGACTCATTGTTTAAGGCCGAGAGTTTTTCGTATTATCTTTTCTCTTTATTAGCCCACTTCACTTGTCTCGTTTTCTTAGGCTATTCAAAGTTACCCATTTAACGAGTTTTGGACCAATGACTCCCAAACCAGACGGTTTTGGGGCATTAGGTGTACAGACACCCCTTCGGGTTTATTTACTCGAGTAACAAAGGCCACGGTTCGAGAAAAGCTAGTGGTCTGCACCATTCATTCTTTGATTGACCTTGCGCAAGATTCGTTTTCTTAGGCTTGAGTTACCCATGTAGCGAGTGTTAGGCCGATGACTCCCAAACCAGACGGCTTTAGGGCACCAGATGCAGAGATACCCCTTAGGCTTAATTACTCGAGTAGCCCATGCCACCATTCGAATCTGCTCGGGCCTCCTCTACTGTAATGCTCGCTTTCTTAGGCTTTGAGTTACCCATGTAACGAGTGTTGGGTCAGCGACTCCCAAACCAGATGGCTTTAGGGCACCAGGTGTAGAGACACCCCTCGGGCTTAATTACTCGAATAACCCAGGCCACGATTCGAGACATTAGCTTGACAATCACTTATCGTCTGACTTCTTGATATTAGCTTGATAATTATTGACTGTCTGACCACGTGTTAATTGCCATCAACGTCGTCATAGTTTTATACCCCATAACTGAAAGTTCGTGCAAATGCAAAGTGAAGACTGGCACATGAGGTCGATTCTGTCGCAAACGTTGCTTTGAATTAAGGCTTTGTACCCGATTAAAAGGTTGAATAGCCTTCTTCGTCTAATCATACTCACGATCGTGCTCCACGATTGCTTGTCAGAATTAATCCGATTCCTATCAAGTCAAATAAAATCCCCTTTCACGCGGGTCACCGTATCCCGGGAAAACTATGCTTGACAAATGCCAGATGATCGTAGCATTTGATGATGATGGTGCATGTTGATGGGATTGTTGCATGGGTGCCAATTTGCACGTCATCATTTCCTGGGTAGTTGACAAATGCCCCAGTGTTAAGTTGCTTTTCTTGTGATCTCCCTCGTACTGGTTGCAACGGTATCTCGCTGGGCTGACAAAAGATCCGGTCCTTTAACTTGTTGAAAGGTTTGGGGGATTTTTGATTTTTTTTTTTTTGCCCCTACTCCGGGTTCTTCGTGATCGTTAGGGGTTCTGATGTTTTATGGCGATGGTTTGGTCTAAGTCGGGTTTAGGTTTATCTTCGACCCATACTTTGATCTCGTCAGGCATATTGCCGATATCTGTCTCGTCCTGCTCAATCGCCATCAGATCGAAATCTAGCTCTATACCAAAATCGTGATCCTCCTTCAAATTTGGCCTATTGCTTGTCAGGCTAGAATGCCTCAAATCGGGGTACTGCCATAAAACAAAAAATGCTTGTCATATATATAAAACATTTCAGCACATGATCTTCTTTTTGGATAACATGACAAAATGACTTGAGCGTGCAGGGATTTGAAATAAAACTCAGAATTTTAAAACCCATTGATCTTCTACTGGCCGGGATTCACTGTCATACTCCTGGATTCACCCCTTCCCCATCATGCTTAGGTAGAGGATTGACTTTAACATTTGGGGGAGTCTGGCCGTTCCACCACAATTTCCCCACTATCAATCAAATTCTGAATCCTGTGCTTCAGCGTCCAACATTCTTGCGTATCATGACCCGGGGAACCTGAATGGTATGCGCATTTCTTACTTGGGTCAAACCTTCTTCCATTCGGGTCACTCAGGGGTGCCAAATCGACTATTTTCCTCTGGGCTATCAATACTGCCAACACCCGCTCAAGAGGATCCCCGAGTGGGGTGAATACTCGATTTCTTATGGTCTCGAACCTTCTTCGCCCGTCCGTCCTTTGATCAGTGAAGTTAGGTTATCGGGATGGCCCCACTCTATGTATCTGTACTGGAGGATTGTTCTCCGTCTTTCTAGATGATCCCTGCAGGATGAGGGAAACATCTTCCCCCCTTTACTTTTGGACCCTACGGGAAGTGCTGTCATAGTTTCCACTCTGGATTTGTTCCGCAGTTGTCTCCAAAGCCGTGAAATCCCGAATCTTGCCAGCCTTCAACCCCATGTCCATCATTTCTCCATGTTTTATCACCTCGGCAAACGGTCTTCCAATCCCCGATATAACCCGCTCATAATAAGGTGCCTCTTGAATATCCACGAAGGTCATCACCATCTCCGACTCGTTCATTGGGGGATTCACCTGTGCAGCCATACCCCTCCATCGCTGTGCATAATCCCTGAAAGATTCCTTTGGTTGCTTCTTGATCTTTGTCATTTGATATCTATCAGGGGCCATTTGTGCCTGGAAGCTATATTGTGTTAAGAAGGTATAGGCCAACTCCTCCCAATTGTGGATCCGGGCATTATCAAGACGAGCATACCAAATTTTTGCCTCTCCCGTCAGGCTCTTTTGGAATAACTGCATTCTTAGACCTTCGTCTTCTGCATAAGATCCAAGCTCCCCAATGTATATTTTTAGATGTGTATAAGGATCCCCCTTCCCATTGTATTTCTCAAATTCGGGAATTTTAAATTTCTCCGGATATCTGGTTCCTGGAAAGACACACAGATCTGAATATTTCACCTTGCCCAAGGACCCTACGCCTTTCAGGGATTGGATGGTTTCCTCCATTTGCTTCATTCTCTTTCGAAGGTCATCAGTGTCTCCTTCCTCCGGGATAATAATCACTGTCTTGTTAGGTATAGGAATGGCCTTTGGGACGACTGGCTCGCCCTTAGGTTGGGGTGAATCCTCTTTAGGTGGATCCTGTCTAGGTAGCAATTGTTCCTTCAGCATTATGGTCAATTCCAACATCTGTTTCTTAAAATCATCAAATTCCTCACGAGATATGGAACCAGGATTAGTAGGTGGGAGATCAGCC
This sequence comes from Aralia elata, assembly GCA_034770075.1. NCBI lineage: Eukaryota > Viridiplantae > Streptophyta > Magnoliopsida > Apiales > Araliaceae > Aralia > Aralia elata. Next base: position 20,622,623 of record CM068386.1, read on the forward strand.
ATTTCAGATGTAGAGTCCTGGGCCCTTTTAGACTGCAAACGCGTTTGAGGAGCAATCTTACAGAAAAACGGTTTGGAGTTTAGTCTTTGGGAAATGAAAGATGTGGATGCAGGCTAAAGCTGTAACTTTTGTGTTTTTGGGGTTTTTTAATCTTTCCCTGCAAAACAAAAATGTTAGCAGTCCCTTATTGCAATAATAATTGATAGACATGAATTATTATGCCTTCCCAGCTATTCCCTGCAAAACATGGAGGTTAGTATTTTCTTTTGACAACAGGGAAGGTATATGTAAAAATATTGAATGGGACCATGACATTTATACGCGTAAACGTAAAAGGGCATGAAGAGACTTTCCTCGCGTTGGGTTTATCAGAGGCTGACCTATCCTAAGGTTACTCTCTCGGGCTTTTCGGCATGAAGGTCCCCAAATCTTCGCAATCTATTCGTCTGAATCCTTTCGATTGGAGCGGATTTGGGTGGTGCGTTTCCTGAGCCATCTCCGGGGAGCAGCCCCTTCGAGTCCAGTAATAAGCAACCGACAGGTTCGCCTCAGGAGGAGGTACACTCTCAACATACATTCACATTCATCGTCCTCACCGTATGCAAATGATTACTTTAAAGTAAAGCAATTTCATTCAATTTATTCATTTATTGGACAAAACACACATTCACACAACAACAAGCAAGCCAGATCACAATATCGCATGCAAATACACATTCATGAATTTTTTAAAGGATAGGATAGCATCAAGATTTGAACGCGGCTTAAGCCCTCTAATGTCCCCAGCAGAGTCGCCAGCTGTCGACGTCGGGAGTGTCGCTCCTTTGGTGGTTATTACCCTTTCCAATTTTAGCTTTTTGGTTTAGATGATTCTTTGGAAAAGGTCGGCATAAATGTCGACGGGGTTTTGAAATATCGTTTTTTATGATGAGCCAATTAATCAGAGTCGCCAGTTGGTATATTTGAAATGGATGTACCAACTCATCCGAATTTCATTTTTTGCAAATCGCTGGCTTATATGTGACTCCGAATTAATTGGTCTGCGAACCGAGATTCATAGAGTTCGGGGGCTTGCTTAAGCGAGGGGAAGGTGTTAGGCACCCCCCGACTTCCGTGAAACACGGTTACCGCAATCTTGATGCTTTTCCTATCCTTTAATTCATAAAATGTGTATGTGTGCGCGAGTGTGTGTGTGTCTATGTGAATATTGTGGTGAGTTTGTATGAAAGAATCATTTGGATTTTGATGGGAAGTCGTGCTTTGAGAGTGCTTTAGAATATCCTTCGGCTTCTACGAGAAAGCTTTATTCTTTATTAGAAAAGTTTGATTTTAATTGTCAAAACTGCAAGGTTTTCATTAGGTGTCGTTTTGGCAAAACAAGAGTTTTTTAAACCTTCGTCAAAATAGGAATCGAGATCTATACGTTGCTTTCACAGAATGACGGGCAATTTCTAGGATCTCTTTAACCCTATGCACAACGGTTTAATAAAACATCCTTTAATTTATAAAACCATTTCTTGTGATGTTTGAAAACGATATTCTTTAATCTTCTCGTTAAAGATGAATCGACATTCATTAGCACTTCCAATTTCTTATCCTCGTGATGCTAATAACCTAATTTGATTGATGTTATGAAAATCTTCATCGTTTAGCTTTGAAATCAATTTTTTGGTGTTGCAATTCAAATAAAACATTATAACGCGTAGGAGGTTATTCACGGGCATGTAAGCCATCAAAATAACCCCGAACGATTCTCGCCTTGGCGTCGTTTTAAGGCCCGATGGTTACATATTTACAATGAAGACTACATCGTTCCTACTACCCACATCAAAAGATGTCCATCATCGGATTTGGACCACGGGGTCGCGTTCCTAGGCTCACATCCAAAATGGTCAAACAAACACAATATCCCAAAATGGTAATCTAAACAAACTAAGCACAATACATCATCATAACAAGCTAAATTAATTCACTACATGGACATCCTCGGGTTATTAGGAAGCATTTGTTTCCGTGGAAACCTTCACTAATGGTCCCTAATCCATGTATCCACAACAATATACAAGAAAAATTACATTTCACATAACCCAATTGACAAAAAGAATAACAAAATGATATATCAAAATTGCTATAGAAAAGGTCTTATCACCTAGCAAATAAACCTCACAATGTGTATGAATTTGTATATTGAATAGAGTAGAAGGTATAGGATATATAATCTTACACAAAATATATAATTCCTCACTTTTTTTCCTCTCTTTTCTCTCTATTTTCTTGCAATTTCTTCCTATTTCTTCCTCTCTTCCCGAGCTGCTGCTGCTGTTTTCTTCATCTCTCTCTGCCTGCTCACCTCCTGGATGCTGAATGAAGGAATGAGCTGAAATAGGTTGGCCAGAGCCAGTCGCAGATGGATCTGCGGCTGGCTGGCCGCCACCCCTCCACTCAGCTGATTTTCGGTTTCCGTGTTTCGAGTTTCGTGTTTTCAAAAGGCGCACTCATTGGCCGCAGATCGATCCGCGGCTGGCTGGCTTGACTTTCTCGATTTTCGTGCTATGCCTCGATTCTCGTGTCATGACGTCGGTTCTCGCCGACAGGCTCGTATTTTGCAGTCCGGGAATTACTGGGAGACGTGCCACATCATTCGGGAATGCTCATTTCGGACGGCCTTGTTGTCATGTTGGTTTTGATTTGCAAATCGTCGCGGTGGCGTCGAGTGTTCGTACTTGCGCCCATCCTTCACTCTCGTAGGCCGGCTCAATTGACGAATTTGCCCTCCTGCCAGGGTTAGTATACGAAGTGCAAAATTTGGGTGTCTACACCAGACTACAAACACGTTATATCCTATGAACCAATTCAAGTCGAGAAGGAGTTATCATATGAAGAGATTCATGTCCAACTACTCGATAGAAAGGAACAGAAACTAAGGAATAAGGTCATTCATTCCATTAAAGTTCTCTGGAGGAATCACATAGTTGAGGAAGCTACGTGGGAACTCGAGAAAAGGATGAGAGCGAATTATCCGCAGTTATTTGAGTAACCTTATGTTGCAATTCCGAGGACGGAATTTTTATAAGGGGTGGAGGATGTAATGGCCGCGAATTTTTAAACTCCGTTATTAGTTAACTATAAAATTTAATTTTTAATGAGTTAGTTTTGTATGATTATTTAAAATCTTGTGTAATTAATTAGTTATGTGATTATGTGATTACGTGTAACTGCTAGGATTAATTAAAGGGGAGTCACTAATGGTTTGATTAAATTAGTGGATTAGCCCTACGGTTTTAATATTAAAAGAATTGATAAAGTGCCGATTAATTAAATATTCAATTTAATTGAATATAATATGGGGAATTAAATCGCATAAGTTAATTAATATAAGTATTAATTAATGTGAGCAATATTAACATTAATGATTAATAGTCTACTTGGTAGCTTAATACTAACGGACTAGATTAGTTATTTAATTAACTAATTGAACCATTTACTTGGATCTTGTATTGGGGAGTTATGGTTTACTAAATTAATTGGATTTATATTGTATGGTTTATGTAATTAACTAGTAGCAATATACTGGAACACAAATTATGCGACATATCCCATTTATTTTCAATCGTAGTCTGAGAGGGAAAGAGAGAGAATTGAATTAAATTAAGTTGAGAAGAATAGTGCAAGTCCCGTCCTCAGCCGCGTATGGATTTCTTGCTGGATTTCTGCAAACGCAAATCATAACTAAAGATATGGGTTGATGTGATCAGCTGCATTGCCCATCATCTTCTTCTTGTTCCCGTTGGCTAACTAAATTGGTCAAAAGCTTGGCATGGTTATTGAATTGGCTATAAATTACAACTCCCGACTTCTCCTTCAGAGCTGTTGAGTTATAAATTTTACTGAAGAGGGGGGTATTGAGAGCTTCAGGAAGAAGGGCGAGCTGAAGAAGGAAATTCGCCGCGGATGATTTCGAACTTCGTTGTGTACTATGGAAAGAAGAGGATGACTACCTTTAAGTCTAGGAGGTAAGCCCTTTTCCCAGTAGCCATTCCTTGTTATTCACAATAGTCATATCAGTAGCCATGTCCTATTTATATGAATGCTAGGTATCATGCTTGTGATTAATTACTCCAATTGGGTGTATAAAACTTATCATTGATAGTAATATGTGGTTAATATTGAGTACACATGCTGGGTAGGATGATTTTAATGATTAAAATTTGAAGAAAGTTACTAAAATGAATCGGGGAAGACGACTCTAGTTCGTTACGCCGCAGCACCAACAAATGACGCCGCAGCGCCATGAATAAGGGGCCTAACGCCGCAACGTCAGCTTCGTGCCACAACACCATGCCTTAGGGCCATGACGCCGCAGCATCATGCTTGCTGCTTAGTCTCACGTCGCAGCGTCACGTATAAGGCCATGACGTCGTAGCGTCAATCTTGCCGCGTGGTTTCGCGTCGTAGTGCCATGCCCGTGTTTTGGCCGGGTCGGTCCGGATCGTGATGGTTCGGGTCGGGTTGCGTAATTTAAATATTAACAGTTTTAATTAATTATTAATTCATTTCTGTTAGGTAACTGTCGACGCCGGGAAAATCGCTTCTATGCTAATTATTACCCTTTCCAATTTTAGCCTTTTGGTTTAGATGATTCTTTGGAAAAGGTCGGCATAAATGTCGACGGGGTTTTGAAATATCGTTTTTTATGATGAGCCAATTAATCAGAGTCGCCAGTTGGTATATTTGAAATGGATGTACCAACTCATCCGAATTTCGTTTTTTGCAAATCGCTGGCTCATATGTGACTCCGAATTAATTGGTCTGCGAACCGAGATTCATAGAGTTCGGGGGCTTGCTTAAGCGAGGGGAAGGTGTTAGGCACCCCCCGACTTCCGTGAAACACGGTTACCGCAATCTCGATGCTTTTCCTATCCTTTAATTCTTAAAATGTGTGTGTGCGCGCGTGTGTGCCTATGTGAATGTTGTGGTGAGTTTGCATGAAAAAGCCATTTGGTCTTTTATGAAAAGTCGTGTTTTAATTTGAGAATGCTTTAGAATGTCCTTCGGCTTATACGAGAACACTTTATTTTTTATGAGAAAGGTTTGATTTTAATTGTCAAAAGTTGCGAGATTTTTTCATTAGGTGTCGTTTTGGCAAAACAAGAGTTTTTTAAACCTTCGTCAAAATAGGAATCGGGACCTATACGTTGCTTTCGTAAATAAAATGACGGGCAACTTCTAGGATCTCTTTAACCCTATGCACAAAGGTTTAATAAAACGTTATTTATTTTTATAAAAACCATTTTTCGTGATGTTTTGAAAACGATTTTTTTCTTTAGCCTTCTCGTTTAAATAGGAATCGACATTCATTAGCACTTCCAATTTTAAGCCTCGTGGTGCTAATAACCTAACTTGATTGATTTTATGGAAATCTTCATCGTTTAGCTTTGAAATCAGTTTTTGTGTCGTAAATCAAATCAAGCATTAAAATGCGTGGGGGCTATTCATGGGCATGTGAGCCATCAAAATAACCCCCAAACGCCCACAATCACATATTTCACTATTACGGGGCCTTAAACCCGATTTTCAACTTCATATCGTTTTAAGGCCCGACAATTACATATTTATAATAAAGGGTACATCGACCCTACTACATACACCCAAAAATGTCCATCATCGGATTTGGACCACGGGGTCGCGTTCCTAGGCTCACACCCAAAATTGCTACACACCCACAAAATGGATACTACAAAAATAAACAACACCGGGTTTCCTAACACACCACAATATCCTAAAATAGCAATCTAAATACACTGCGCATAATACATTACCATAACGAGCTAAAAATCACCAAATGGATATCATCGGGCCATTAGGAAGAATTTCGTTCCGTTGGAACCCTCACTAATAGTCTTTAATCCAAGGATCCTCAATAATATACAAGAAAAACTACATTTAATATAGCCCGAATGACAAAAAGTTTACCAAAATGATATAACAAAAATGCTATAAAAAAGAGCTTTTCACCTTGCAAATGACACCACGATGCGTATAAACTCGTATATTAAATAGAGTAGAAAGTGTATGTGATACAATCTAACAAAAGGGGTATAAATCCTCACTTTTTCTCTCTTTTCTCTCCTGTCCCGCAGCTGCTTGCTGCTGCTTTTTTCTCTTTTTTTTTCCAAACCCCTTCTCCCTGGATGAAAAATGAAGAACTGCATTGATAAAGGCTGCCAGAGGCAGCCGCAGATTGATCCGCGGCTTGGCCGTAGATTGATCTGCGACTAGCCTCGGTTCCCCCCCGCGCCGAGCCTCGGTTCCCCCGCGCCGCGCTCGAGTGCCGTGTCGTCAGTCGTCCCATCATTGGCCGCAGATTGATCTGCGGCTGGCTGGGCTGATTTTCATAATTTTCGTACCGCACCTCGATTCTCGTGTCGTACTGTTGGTTTTCGTTGAAAGGCTTGTATTTTGCAGTCCGGGAACCGCTGGGAAACGTGCCATATCATTCAGGAATGCTCATTTCGAATGGCTGCGACATGACACAGGATTTGTATTTGGAGCTTGGTTTCCAGGGGCGCTGCTCCTCCGACCCCCACTAGCTCACCGGCGAGCAAGTAAGCGTAGTGGCCATTAGTCGATTCCTAATATCCGTTCGTTGTCGTGTCGGCTTTGATCGCAAGTCGTTGTGGTGGCTTTAAGTGTTCATACTTATGTCCACCTTTCGTTCTCGTAGGCTGGGTTAATTGACGATTTAGCCCTCCTGTCAGGGTTAGTATATGAAGTGCAAAATTTGGGTGTCTACAGCTACCCCTCTTTATCATGTTTATGAAATGTTAAATGAAATGAACATGATAAAGAAGTAGACACCCGATGCATAAATGACAGTGCATAAGAATGACAGTACATACATGACGCAACACATATAGCTTATGATGCAACACAAAATGTAAGGCATGCAAAACATTCGTAAAGGTGTCAATGCATCACGCAATCGTAAATTTATTGTGAGTATCGATCTCAACAGGACTCAATCGCTGATCGCATCGTTGTTGTCGGGTTCCGTCTCTGACCGGTCTTTGCTATAATCGTTATCGCAGATGTCGTGCTCCGTCTCGTAATCGTCGTCGTCTTGGAATCGTCGTCGTCTCATAACTGTCGGGTCTCGTATCCGATCGATCGTCTCGTAGATGTAGGGTCTGGTCTCTGATGGGTCATCTCGTCTGTATCGGTTCTCGTCTCCGATTGGTTGACTCGCCTGTATCGGTTCTCGTCTCCGATTGGTCGACTCGTCTGTATCGGTTCTCGTCTCCGATTGGTCGACTCGTCTGCACCGGGTCTCGTTTCCGGTTGATCGTCTCGTCGGCACCGGGTCTCGTTTCCGGTTGATCGTCTTGTCGGCACCGGGTCTCGTTTCCGGTTGATCGTCTCGTCGGCACCAGGTCTCATTTCCGGTTGATCGTTTCGTAAATCACCTCGTTCCTGCCGGGTCCTGCCCCGACAATCGATTCATCGTGTTCCGCACCCGATTGGTCGAAATCTCATATTTTATTTTCACATAACAAGTCACATGGATTTTAAAATTGATCAATTACTCTATTATTAACTGTATGATGCATGCTTTTTATTCATGGATAGAGAAATGACCCCTGCACAGTCTTTTTGACACTATTTTTCATAGATGTCGTCACCCGACGCTGTGGTACGTTTGGATCTCGGTCCTCCCACAAGGTTGGTTGGCAGGCTTTTCCGCTGGTTGGACAGTTTGTCGCCGGGCGACAGGGTTATTGCAGATGGTCTTCTGGGACATTCCTGGTCCTTATTATCCTTTCAGGTGCCGGCGGGCTTTGCAGAGGGTATTCTGAGCTATTGGACCCCTGCCTGTCAGGTGTTCAGATTAGGGAAAGTGGAGTTGACCCCTACTCTCGAGGAGTATGTCAGCTTTACCGGCTTGTCTTTGGATGATCCTTGTGCCAGGGTCACAGCTGGTCCCATGCGCCGTCAGTTCTTGACTTTTACTGGGTTACGGAGGACAGTTCTGTTATCGGTGATCACATCAGACCATCTAGTTCCCCTTCATTTCCTGATTGACCGATTCGGCTCACCTGACAGTTTTCATCTCTTCTCTGGTGATTTTTTCGTATCTGAGGAGCGTTGGGGCGCTTTGAAAGTAGATGTTTTGATGGCTTGTGTTATCTTAGTTTTGTATCTGCCAGCCAGATCCGATCTGTTGGATATGCGAGTTATTGCGGCCTCTAGAGCCCTTCAGGAGGATCACACCATTATTCCCATAATACTAGCAGACACCTACATGTTAGCCTCATATTGTCAGTCTTTCTGAGGCAGAGTATTCAGAGGGAGCTCTGTTTTGTTGTATGTATGGTTTATGAGCCATCTTAGCCCCATCGGTCATTTCCGTCGCCATGGGTTTTTCTTTAGCCACGACATAGCCATGCAATTTTCGTTTCGTCCCGTGAGCTGTATTGATGCGGCTTCCTGGATAGAATTCTTATTGGCTATTAAGGAGCCCTTTCATCTCTTGATCTATTCGGGTTATTGCTCCTTCATGAGCTTCTCGACTCATGTGCCCACCTTGGATTTCATCCCTATTTCTGGCTTGAGGGGCGTGACGACTTATCATCCCTTGGCGGTTATGGGGCAGTTTGATCAGATACAGGATTTTCACCCTTTCACGGGCACAGCCGACTACCAATTCCTCATATCACCCCAGACAGAGAGAGCTCTACTACGGGTATATGATCTTTGGTCTCGCAGGATCTTTGCCGAGTCTAGTGAGAGTTGCCCCATTCAGACATCTGCTTATGTGCAATGGTTGCACGGAGACTCTGATATGGTTGGTTTGAGTCAGACTGGAGTATTTGATGACTCTCGAGTGATTTTCACAGATGATACCACCCCAGAGGTATTTATTCCTCCTGAGTCTACAAACATGATGTCCAGATATGATTTTGAAGGCTTCTCCACTCCCGCCCATATTCCTTATTCCATCTCAGCTGTTTCTGCCCCTAGTCGGGTTACTGAGGATAGCCGGATCCGACTGGCCTTGATTACTACTGAGGCTGAGAGGGACGCTGCTCTTGTTGAGAGAGATGCTGCTATTCTGGCCAGAGATGCTGCCCTCACTGACAGAGACGTCATTGTATTGTAGACTAGGGTAGTTATAAATGCTCACTCTGAGACTGTTAGCCGAGCCACTGCTTTATTGGATCGCATTGACATGATGGGGCAGCAGATTGCAGGGGATGTCGATGCTTCAGATCTATCCACCACCTTATCCATCCTGCTTTAGTTAGTTTCAGATTTGTAGATCATTTTATTTCCTGCATAGACTATGTCAGTTTCATCGGTTATCGAAAGAGAAATTTTGTAACAAAATGACTTATATATATAGACATGCATTTAAATTTAGTCATTTTCCCTTTTTTGTTGTATCGTTGCCTTTCATTGGATCCTCATTTTATCCAGCTAACCACGATTTTGATATTTCGCCTTCTTTCTCTTCTCAAGTCTTGATGAAGATTTGACAGATATTGCCGCACACCCTGTTGATTTCATCGGACTGAGTCTTAGATTTTGGCTAACTGTTTGGTTGGGTTAGGGTTATATCATTTGAGATGAAGCTGCTTAGGTGGCTGGTTTCGGGAAGGTTTCGAGGGTATAGGAAGGTTTTTCTGGTTGTTGGGAATCGGTTTTGGTTAGAGAAAGTATTATTTTGTAAAGAAATGGATCGTGCCCTGATGGCTGCCTACGTACTCCCACAAGTCGGGAGATCAGGTCCTACGTAGTTCGTTCTTCAAAGAAAGAGGAGAAAATGATGATGATTTTTTCTTAAGCGTAGAACCGCTTCACCAAGTCAGAATTGATGGGCTGTGGAAACACCTCACCGTCCATCTCTTGCAATATGAGGGCTCCTCCGGACAGCACTTTCTTAATCATAAAAGGTCCATCCCAGTTCGGGGCAAACTTCCCTTTGGCTTCGTCTTGACAAGGCATGACTCTCTTTAGCACTAGGTCATTTTCCTTAAACCTCCGAGGTCTTATCTTTTTGTCGTACGATCGAGAGATTCTTTGCTGATATAACTGACCGTGCAAAACAGCAGTCACCCTCCTTTAATCAATTAGGGCCAATTGGTCGTACCGACTTTGCATCCAATCCTCCTCGTTTATCTGAGCATCAATCAAGATTCTGAGGGACGCCATCTCAACCTCAACTGGCAGAACAACCTCCATTTTGTATACCAAAGCGTAAGGGGTTGCCCCTGTAGAAGTACGCACCGACGTTCTGTACGCCAGCAAGGTGAGAGGTAGCAGATCCGGCCATCCCCGATGATTAGCAGACATTCTCGCCATGATCTTCTTGATATTCTTATTTGCAGCCTCCACTGCCCCATTCATCTTAGGACGATAAATGACAGAATTGAGGTGTTTGATCTTAAACTGGTCACATAATTCCTTCATGAGGGCATTGTTCAAATTCTTGGCATTGTCGGAGACTAAGACCTCAGGTTGCCCGTATCGGCAAATGACATTATTCCTGATAAAACGGACGATGATCTCCTGAGTTACTTTGGGGAAAGAAGCTGCTTCTACCCATTTAGTGAAGTAATCGATCATGACGAAGATAAATCGGTGTCCGTTGCTTGCTTTGGGCTCTACTGGTCCGATTACATCCATACCCCACATTGAGAATGGCCAAGGGGAGGTCATACAATGCAGTTCATTGGGAGGCGCATGGATTACATTGTCGTGCGCCTGGCATTGGTAACATCGTTTGACATGATCATCGCAGTCGGCTTTCAGTGTTAACCAGTAATGCCCCGTTCTCAAGATCTTTTTGGCCAGCATCGGTCCACTCATGTGTGGCCCACACACTCCACCATGTATTTCGTCCATAATCTTTTGGGCCTGCATTTCATTTATGAAAGTAGTATGCACACAAGCCAATCATATTTGATATGATGTAGCATATACTTTGTAATCTTATTCATTTATTAATAAAGGAATTGATTTTCTTAAAAGGCATTTTATATTATCTACATAGTGCTGTTATATTAAATGTGATAAACCCATAGTTTTGAGCAATGCTTTTAGAATCATGATGGTGATCATGCTAATGAGATCTAAATTCAAGATAGCTCACAAACTAAAATTGTTCCTAATCGTTGGATTACTAAATTGGGGATTAGTGAATCCGAATAGATTAGTACATACGTTGCTTGCTCTTAGGAAGAGGATGATTGATCTCATAATCATTTGTGTGGAGACACTAAAGCAAGTATGTAGGTGCTTATTGGAGAATAAGTTCACTGAACGTGACTCGTTAAGGAATACCTAATGGAGTTTTACTCGCCTGTCAATAGGAATTCCTCTAGTGATAGTAGTACAAGTGATCCTTGAACTTGAGATCATCATAGTATCTTGTGTATGATGAGTTATACTTTGACATGTCCCTTAAGACCTTGTGAGTATATCAAAGGGTATGATTGGGTATAATTAGTTGTACATGGAGATAGGTGAATAATCAACAAAGAATCTACCTCATCTAGTAAAAGATGTGAATGTCCTATGTGATTCGATAAATGATAACTCAGTAGTCCTTGGCCAAGACAGAATGAAATTAGAAAGGAGTTTCTAATTTGCATTATTTAGAGTTATGCATTTGGGGAATCGAAATACATATAATTAAATAAAATAAGACTTGACAGTAAATCCATGTCTTATATTTAATTGGGACATTGTATGGTAGAAGGATTGAATTGTACGGTAACTATCTACTCAAAGGTTCTTTTGTGATTAATGTTGAAATCTATATTATCTGGAAAGTCGTTGATCGCTAAGGGGGCTTACCCTTATTGTAGAATAAATGTTATTTATTTAAATGAATTAAATAGTTTAATTTATTTATTTAAATAAGATTAGAATTGTTCTAATTGATTTATTCACAACCGATTTAATATGGAGAACCTAAAGGGTCACACCGCAAAAGGAAAATATTTATTTAAGAAGTAAATGGCATAATGGTAATAATAAGTTAAGTGTATTTAATTTAATTTATGGAGATAGAATAAATTAAATAGCTTAATATTTATTATTTAATATTTTGGAAATATTAAATATAAATTAATAAGAGGAGTCTTATTATTATTATTACTATTACTATTATTTAATTCCTAATAGGGATTGGAAATTAATTACTAGAAGTACTCTCCCATGAATTCCTAATTGGATTAGGAGCATTATTAATTAAAGGAGTTTAATTATAATACAAACCCTAATCCTAAATAGTTTAGGGAAGGGTTATTCCTACATCTATAAATAAGAGGGGTCTTATCATAGATTAGGGTTACACACTCTTGCATTAGATTGTGGAGAGCAATTTCTATAGAGATAGAAACTAGGGTTTTGCCAAATACCCAACTTCTTGAATACTTGTTCTTTCTTGGTGGATCACCTCTAGAGGCCAAACACTTGGGTGGCTAACGTTGATCAAAGGAAGGAATCACACCGTAGCATTCGAGGAGAACACGAAGGACTAGAAGTTGAACTTGTACCCGAGGAAGCTTTGTTCTACGAGGGTATAATTCTTATTCTCTTTATCTTTCGTTTATATCGTTAATTGAGCACATAGATTGATCTTGGTGATGGTTTGTATAAAATTTTAAAATCCGATTTTATCGCGTTTCCGCACTATTTATGTAATTTGATTGCATGTTCGCGTTGTATACAAACCTAACAATTTACACATCGCAACAATCCCAAACCGGCATCCCTCTTGTACAGTGAATCCCCGCTCAGATAAAACCTCATTGCCATCTTTTGGATTCTCAACCTCTCAGCTCGGCTTGCTTGGTCGGGAATGGATCTATCCCTCAGATACTCCCTTGTGTTGTGATACCAAGGCTGCTTTGGCAGAACCACCTCCTCCGATAATACTGCCACACGTTCCTCGTATGCCGGGGCATTCTGTACCGCTATTTTAATCTGTGGAACGTCCCTGCTTTTGATTATGTGGATTAACGAAGCCAGAGTTGCCAATGCATCGGCAAAATCGTTCCGTCCCCGGGGGATATGTCGGAAAGCGATATCTTCAAACTCTCGCATCAATTGGATAACACATCGGTGGTATGGAAGTAACCGGAGCTCTTTAGTGCTATACACCCTGATCGCCTGTCTGATTACCAGCTCTGAATCCCCGAACACCGCTAATCTCTTCACTTCCATATCGCGGGCAAAACGGAGTCCCAATATACATCCCTCATACTCAGCTGTGTTATTCAAATTACTGAACTGCAATTTAGTGGCCACGGGGTATTACTCTCCGGTGATAGAGACCAGGACTGCTCCGGCTCCTGCCCCTTCAGCATTCATGGCACCATCAAAATACAACTTCCAGAACTGCCCCTCGTCATCATATCTCGTGTGTAAGACCCAGAATACATCTTCGCCCGGCAAAGGAGTTTCTAAAGGCTCCATCCCCCCTGCTGGCATTTATGACAACTGATCTGCAATTCCCTGCCTTTTCATGGCTTTCTAAGTTACGTATACGATGTCGAACTGCTGTAAGATTAACTGCCACCTTGACAGTCGACAGTTCAACATGGGCCTTTCAAAGATATACTTCAGGGGATCCACTCTCGATATCAGGTGCGTAGTGTGCCCATGGAGATAGTGATGTAATCTCACTGCAGCCCACGCCAAAGCACAACAAGTCCTTTCAATGGGGGTGTAATTTTGTTCACATCGGCTAAATCTCTTGCTGAGGTAATAGATGGCCTGCTCTTTGCCTGATTCATTCTTCTGTCCCAGCATACATCCCATCGCAATGGCATTGACCGATATATACATAAACAGAGGGATCCCATCCTTCGGGGTACCAGCACCGGTGTTTCTGTCAGCTGCTTCTTAATGGTCTGAAAGGCTTTCTGGCATTGTCTATTCCACTCTTGGGAGACATCTTTCCTTAACAGTTTAAAAATCGGCTCGCATGTAGTTGTCAAGTGGGATATAAAGCGGCTGATGAAGTTTATTCTTCCCAGAAATCCTCTTATCTCCTTTTCTGTGCGAGGTGCCGGCATATCCACAATGGCCTTAATCTTCGCCGGATCCAACTCAATGCCCCGATTACTAACTAGGAATCCCAAGAGCTTGCCCGACTGCACTCCGAAAGCACACTTTGCCGGATTGAGCTTCAAATTATATTTTTTGAGCCGATCGAATAACTTTTTGAGATGGGTTATATGATCAGATTCTACCCTCGATTTCACGATAATGTCATCCACGTAGACCTCTATATCCTTGTGCATCATGTCGTGGAACAGGGCCATCATGGCTCTCTGATAAGTAGCCCCCGCATTTGTGAGACCGAAGGCCAATCGTCTGTAGCAGAAGGTGCCCCAAGGGGTGATGAAAGCGGTCTTTTCCCGGTCTTCCTCTACCACCATTATCTGATGATACCCCGTAAAGCAATCAACAAAAGAGTACATCTCGTATTGGGTTGTGTTATCCACCAAGATGTGTATAAAAGGCACTGGGAAGTTGTCCTTAAGACTGGCCTTGTTCAGATCTCTATAGTCGACACATACCCTCACCTTCCCTCCAGGCTTAGCCACTAGGACTATATTGGACAGCCATTCCGGGTAAGTGGACACCATAATGATTCCAGCCTTGAACTGTTTGACGATTTCTTCCTTCACCTTCAAGCTCCACTCCGGTTTTAACTTTCTTAGTTTCTGCTTGACAGGCTTGAAACCCTCCTTGATGGGAAACCGGTGTACCACAATGTCGGTGGACAATCCGATCATGTCCTCATGAGACCAAGCAAAAACATCCTCATACTGGCTTAGCAACTCGGTTATTTCTGTTTTCTGGCTAGGGGTCAGATCTGTCCCTATCTTGAGCTCTTTGGGTTTGTCAGGGGTTCCGATATTTATGGTGATGGTTTGGTCTAAGTTGGGTTTGGGTTTGTCTTCGACCCATCCTTTGATCTCGTCAGGCGTGTCGTCATTATCTGTCTCATCCTGCTAAATGCCTATTAAATCGAAATCCAGCTCAATATCAAAATCATAGTCATCTTTCAAATTTGAAACATCGTTTGTTAGGCAAGAAATACTCAAATTGGTACACCCTCGAATTGGTACCCCTGACATGAAACGAAAATATTTGTCATATATATAAGTCATTTTCCCACAATGATCATCTTTAAAATAACATGACAAAATAACATAACTATGCAAAATTCAAAAATAAGGGACAAAAACTGGTATCTATTCATCCCCCACCATCCGGGGTATACCACCCTGACGCCATATTTTACCCTTGTTTGGATATTACTAGCTCCATCGTCCAGTTGTCGGTGGTCAGATCGGCCAGAATGCAACAGATGAAAGGCGGCTTCGCATCGGGAACTTCCTCGATGACTACAGCCACATCGCATTGGTCCTTCTTCATAACCTCTTCAGGAATAGTCAGCCCCGCCCAATTGATGACAGGAACACTCTGTTGGGCTCATGACGGCGTGGCAACATCCTTCCCTTTTCCACTGCTTACTGACTGTCCAGGGATATAACACTTGGTTTCAAACTGTTGCATGACCTCCTGCAGGAAACTCTCCTTTTTGGCCGACTCATCATTTGTGGGGGTCAATTTTTCACCTCCTGCCTCAGATACAGGCTTGCCAGTACCTTACTCATTGTTGACTTTCGGCATCGGACTTTCGGCCAGTCGAGTTGGGGTCTCCCCTTGAGAGTGTTTCTGTTCTACGCCTCCATAATACCCCAACCCTGCCTTGCCTATCTGATTGGGCAGTTGAATAGGCTCAGTAATTCCTTGACTGTTCTTTCCCAACCCTCGCCCAGGTCGAAACTTCATCTTCATCATTTCTCTAGCAACAAAGGTAAGTTCAGGAGAGACCTTAGGTTTTACGGCTGGAGCCCCCAGACATCTGTAGTGGGGAGTATTGATTTCCAGCGCTTGAAAACTGGCGAGTACCACCGATTCGTCCAAATTAATCACCGGCAGGCCATTCTTGGAAGGAGAAGGGCCATTACGCTCTGCAAAGACCGTCACCAGATTCCCGTCGATGATAAACTTAATTTGCTGGTGTAGCGTAAAGGGAACTGCCCCGGCCATGTGTATCCATGGCCTTCCCAATAACATGTTATAACTTGCTGCGATATCCAGGACTTGGAATGAAATATCTAAAGTACAAGGCCCTATCTCCACAGGCAATTCCATCTCCCCCATCGTATCCTTCCGGGATCCGTCAAAGGCTCGTACCACAACATAACTGGCCCGCAGGCGCTTAGGATTGACGTTCATTTTTTTCAATGTACTGAATGGACAGATATTTAATGCTGATCCCCCATCAATTAACACCCCATTCATAACATATCCTGATGAGATTACTGCAATATGCAGCGGTTTTCGGTGCCCCTTTCCCTCTTTGGGGATATCATCATCTGTGAACGATATTACATTGTTTTCTAACAGATGGTCCACTAGATGGCCGAATCCTTCTTTGCTAATCACCTTGGGAATGTGTGCCTCTTCCAGGACTTTGGCCAGAATTCTGCAGTGATCGTCGGATGATAATACCAAATCCATGATCGATATCAGAGTCGATTCCTCGCTCGATACCTTGACCCCCCTTACTTCTGAATGATTCATCTTCCTTAAGAATTCCACAGCTTTCTCCTCGAATATCTTTTCGTTCTTCTTCCCTTTGCTTTCAAGGACTCGTCCTGGAAGATATAAAGGATTCCCTTTTGATGTTACAGAAGCACAACTGGCCGCCTCCTCGGATACTCCCCCGTAATTCCACGGTACTGTTTTCAGACTGCTAATGGGGATTTGTGGTCGTGCTGCAATGGTGAGAAGTTTCGGAGACGTTAACCTGATAGGCGCCTCTGTGATACCCCTGCTCAGACCCGCCAACCTAATCGGTGTCCCTCGTATATTCTCCTGATCACTTGTCATGCAAATCATCTCATCGATTCTCTTTATATAATTCAGCCTTGGTGGTCCTCCTGCTTTGCTGGCTTCCACCACATTGACCCCTTCCCCATCATGCTTAGGCAGGGGATTGACCTTAACACTTGGTGACTCTGGCTGTTCCACCACGATCTCCCCGCTATCGATCATGTTCTGAATCTTGTGTTTCAGCGCCCAGCATTCCTGAGTATCATGACCAGGGGAACCCGAATGGCACGCACACTTCTTACTCGGGTCAAATCTTCTCCCTTTCGGGTCAATTGGGGGTGCCAAATCTACTATCTTTCTCTGTGCTATTAATACTGCCAAAATCTGTTCAAGAGGATCCCCAAGCGGGGTGAATACCCGATCTCTTGTGGTCTCAAATCTTCTTTGTCCGTCCGTCCTTTGATTATTGAAATTAAGTTGTCGGGGTGGCACAATTCTCTGTATTTGCACTGGAGGGCTATTCTCCACCTTCTTAGATGATCCCTGCAGGATGAGGGAAACATTCTCCTCCTTTCTCTTTTGGGTCCTGCGGGAAGCACTGCCATAGTTTCCACTCTGGATTTGCTCCGCAACTGTTTCTAGAGCTGTGAAGTCCCGGATCTTGCCAGACTTTAATCCCATGTCAACCATTTCTCCATGCTTTATCATTTCTGCAAAAGGTCTTCCAATCCCCGCTATCACTCGCTCATAATACGGCGCCTCCTAAATATCCACAAAGGTCATTACCATCTCCGCCTCGCTCATTGGGGGATTCACCTGTGCATCCATACCCCTCCACCGCTGTGCATAGTCCCTAACAGATTCTTTTGGTTGCTTCTTGACCTTTGTCATCTGATATCTGTCAGGGGCCATCTGTGCCTGGAAGCTGTATTGTGTCAAGAAAGTATGGGCCAACTCCTCCCAGTTGTGGATCCGAGCATTATCAAGGCGGGCATACCAAGTTCTTGCTTCTCCCATTAGGCTCTTTTGGAATAACTGCATCCTCAGTCCTTCGTCCTCTACATAAGACCCAAGTTCCCCAATGTATATTTTCAGCTGTGTATAAGGGTCTCCCCTCCCATTATATTTCTCAAACTCGGGGATCTTGAACTTCTCCGGATACTTGGTTCCTGGAAAGACACACAGATCTGAATAATTTACCCTGCTCAGGGAACCTATGCCTTTCAGAGACTGGATAGTCTCCTCCATCTGCTTCATTTTCTTTCGAAGATCATCAGTGTCTCCCTCCTCTGGAATAGTGATTACTGTCCTGTTAGGTGTAGGAATGGCTTTGGGGATGACCGGCTCGCCCTTAGGCTGGGGTTGATCATCCTTAGGCGGATCCTTGTTTGGCGGATCTTGTCTCAGTAGCAACTGCTCTTTCAGCATCGTGGCCATTTCTAACATCTGTTTTTTAAAATCATCGAATTCCTTCCGAGATATGGAACCAGGATTAGGAGGTGGAAGATCGGCCATTTCAGATGTAGAATCCTGGGCCTTCTTAGATCGCAAACGCGTTTGAGGAGCAATCCTACAGGGGGAAACGGTTTGAAGTTTAGTCTTGAGAAATGAAAGATGTGGATGTATGCTAAAGCTGTAACTTTTGTGTTTTTGGGTTTTTTAATCTTTCCCTGCAAAACAAAATGTTAGCAGTCCCTCATTGCAATAATAAATGCTAGACACGAATTATTATGCTTTCCCAGCTATTCCCTGCAAAACATAGAGGTTAGTACTTTCTTTTGACAAAAAGGGGAGGTATATATAAAAATATTGAATGGGACTATGGCATTTATACGCGTAAACGTAAAAGGGCATGAGGAGACTTTCCCTGCGTTGGGTTAATCTGAGGCTGACCTACCCTAGGGTTACTCTCGCGGCTTTTCGGCATGAAGGTCCAAAAATCTTCGCAATCTAATCGTCTGAATCCTTTCGATTGGAGCGGATCTGGGTGGTGCGTTTCCTGAGCCATCTCCGGGGAGCAGCCCCTTCGAGTCTAGTAATAAGCAACCGACAGGTTTGCCTCAAGAGGAGGTACACTCTCAACATACATTCACATTCATCGTCCTCACCGTATGCAAATGATTACTTTAAAGTAAAGCAATTCCATTCAATCATTCATTCGTTTGGACAAAAACACGCATTCACACAACAACAAGTAAAACAGGTCAAAATATCGCACGTACATACACATTCATAAATTTTTAAAGGATAGGACAACATCAAGATTTGAACGCGGCTTAAGCCCTCAAATGTCCCCAGCAGAGTCGCCAGCTGTCGACGCTGGGAAAATTGCTTCTATGCTAATTATTACCCTTTCCAATTTTAGCCTTTTTATTAGATGATTTTTTGGAAAAGGTCGGCACAAATGTCGACGGGGTTTTGAAAGATCGTTTTTTATGATGAGCCAATTGACCAGAGTCGCCAGTTGGTATATTTGAAATGGATGTACCAACTCATCCGAGCTTCATTTTTGTAAATCGTTGGCTCATATGTGACTCCGAATTAATTGGCCTATAAACCGAGATTCATAGAGTTCGGGGGCTTGCTTAAGCGAGGGGAAGGTGTTAGGCACCCCCCGACTTCCGTGAAACACGGTTACCGCAATCTCGATGCTTTTCCTATCCTTTAATTCTTAAAATGTGTGTGTGTGCGCGTGTGTGCCTATGTGAATGTTGTGGTGAGTTTACATGAAAAGGCCATTTGGTCTTTTATGAAAAGTCGTGTTTTAATTTGAGAATGCTTTAGAATGTCCTTCGGCTTATACGAGAACGCTTTATTTTTTATGAGAAAGGTTTGATTTTAATTGTCAAAAGCTGCGAGATTTTTTCATTAGGTGTCGTTTTGGCAAAACAAGAGTTTTTTAAACCTTCGTCAAAATAGGAATCGGGACCCTATGCTTTCGTAAATAAAATGACGGGAAACTTCTAGGATCTCTTTAACCCTATGCACAAAGGTTTAATAAAACGTTATTTATTTTTATAAAAACCATTTTTTGTGATGTTTTGAAAACGATTTTTTTCTTTAGCCTTCTCGTTTAAATAGGAATCGACATTCATTAGCACTTCCAATTTTAAGCCTCGTGGTGCTAATAACCTAACTTGATTGATTTTATGGAAATCTTCATCGTTTAGCTTTGAAATCAGTTTTTGTGTCGTAAATCAAATCAAGCATTAAAATGTGTGGGGGCTATTCATGGGCATGTGAGCCATCAAAATAACCCCCAAACGCCCACAATCACATAGTTCACTATTACGGGGCCTTAAACCCGATTTTCAACTTGATATCGTTTTAAGACCCGACAATTACATATTTACAATAAAGGGTACATCGACCCTACTACATACACCCAAAAATGTCCATTATCGGATTTGGACCACGGGGTCGCGTTCCTAGGCTCACACCCAAAATTGCTACACACCCACAAAATGGATACTACAAAAATAAACAACACCGGGTTGTCTAATACACCACAATATCCTAAAATAGCAATCTAAATACACTACGCATAATACATTACCATAACGAGCTAAAAATCACTAAATGGATACCATCGGGCCATTAGGAAGAATTTCGTTCCATTAGAACCCTCACTAATAGTCCTTAATCCATGGATCCTCAATAATATACAAGAAAAACTACATTTAATATAGCCCGAATGACAAAAAGTTTACCAAAACGATATAACAAAAATGCTATACAAAAAGAGCTTTTCACCTTCCAAATGACACCACGATGCGTATAAACTCGTATATTAAATAGAGTAGAAAGTATATGTGATACAATCTAACAAAAGGGGTATAAATCCTTACTTTTTCTCTCTTTTCTCTCCTATCCCGCAGCTGCTTTCTGCTGCTTTTTTCTCTTTTTTTTCTATACCCCTTCTCCCTGGATGAAAAATGAAGAACTGCATTGATAAAGGCTGCCAGAGGCAGTCGCAGATTGATCCGCGGCTTGGCCGCAGATTGATCTACGGCTAGCCTCGGTCCCCCCCCCCCGCCCTCTCAAAAAAACCCCCCCCCCCCCCCCCCCCCCCCCACCCCCCCCCCCCCCCCCCCCCCCCGCGCCCTGCCTGGGTTCCCCCGCGCCGCGCTCGAGTGCCGTGTTGTCAGTCGTCCCATCATTGGCCGCAGATTGATCTGTGGCTGGCTGGGCTGATTTTCTCGATTTTCCTACCGCACCTTGACTCTCGTGTCGTACTGTTGGTTTTCGTTGAAAGGCTTGTATTTTGCAGTCCAGGAACCACTAGGAAACGTGCCATATCATTCAGGAATGCCCGTTTCGAATGGCTGCGACATGACACAGGATTTGTATTTGGAGCTTGGTTTCCAGGGGCTCTGCCCCTCCGACCCCCACCAGCTCACCGGCGAGCAGGCAAGCGTAGTGGCCATTAGTCGATTCCTGATATCCGCTCGTTGTCGTGTCGGCTTTGATCGCAAGTCGTTGTGGTGGCTTTGAGTGTTCGTACTTATGTCCACCTTTCGTTCTCGTAGGCTGGGTTAATTGACGATTTAGCCTTCCTATCAAGGTTAGTATACGAAGTGCAAAATTTGCGTGTCTACAGTAACCATTAAACAACCAAGATTAATATTGGGATTGTTTATTGCGATAATAATAAATAAACCCAATTAGTTATTTGTTAGTTAATCATATTTTGTTAAGCCTCAAATGCTTAATTGTATATCAAGTATCAACCAAAGTGGTGTTGTCTTAAGGCGTAAATTGATTAACCTGGTTGTAACTTACGTTTGGCTTCCAGGGGGCACTGCCCCCTTAGACCCCCGCCAGCTCACCGGCGAGCTGGGCAGCCGCTCGCTCACCGGTGAGTGAGACCCCCGACTGGATAGTCGTAGTGGCAATCGATGTGCTTTAATAATGCTACGTCTGTTTTGAATCTAGTCTTTATGTGACTAATTGTTATATGAATATGTACTTAATTATGTAGGATATTAAGGAGTGTGTGTTGTAATATTGTAGCAGACGCACTAGGCAAGTTTCCTAACGCTTGTTTAACCCTTGTGTTGGTCAAGTTTCCTATCCTAACTCAATTTATTTATTAAGCAAGTTTTCCCTAACCTTACTCGAGTTAATAATTTAAGCTGGAACTTTACTTCCAAGCGTGCTCTAAGTGGTTTAATTTCTTTACAATTATTCCACATTGATATTATTGTGATTCGCACTTGGTGCAATTGAGCTCGTAAAGCCTTTGACTTGTGCCTTAATTAAAATTCTATATTGCATGAACTGTTCAAAGTTAAGTCTAAGCCATTGTTCGGCTAGACATAAGCATATTTAATAAAAGTTTTCCAAGCCATTTGAAGGTGCGGATTCTTGGACTAATATGAACACCCCAAAAATTTAGGGGAGTACCCCACGTATCTAAATATAAGATACAAGAACAGAAATTAAATGTTATGCATATACATAGTGTACTAGAGGCTGATCCCCTCGAGTACGTATTTTTGAGCCAGTAACCAAAGGATCAATTAGCTATTGATTCCATTGGAAGTGAAATGTTCATGGTCTATGTTGATTATTGTTTTATTTCAAAAAGCAGTTATTATTCTTGCTTTCGTTATTCTCACCGTTGAATCACTTTTAGATATCTTTTTCATTCATGATACATATCATTTCTTGCTGTTATTTAAACTTGCTGAGCAAACTAGTTGCTCACCCTTATTATATCATGAACCCTATTGCAGTTAAGCCTGAGACCTCAGGCAAAGACAAGGGCAAGGAAAAGATAAAGTAATAGACTTCAAGTAGCGGACTTTATTTTATACTTAGTTTAATTTATTATCAATGTAATTTGAATCCTGATTTAATATTTAGGGTATGTTTTGGTTTATGTATTAAGGTTATCGAATCTTAGGACTAGTAACACCTTTTGAATAAACAACATATGTTTATTATATTCCAGATTTAGCTATTGTATGTTGTTTAGTGGTGGATGTTTTTATTGGATCGTGATGACCAGATTTGGGTATCTGAGACTCGAATTTGGGGGCATCACACATATTATGTATTACTATTGAATTGGTTGAATGTGATTACCCAATTGAGTTTGTGTTGGCCCAATTGGAATAATTTGGGATATACATTGTGTTTATTGCAGTGATTGGCAAAATTTTGGTTTGAATTGAGTTTGGGGGAGGTTCTGTTGAGTAGTTTTCTGTTAGTGCACACCAAGTGCTTGTAAAATTGCCCCAAAGAGAAATTCAATGGTTTGAACGCAGTTGTTGCTAATCCGTGAGTTTTGTGATCATGCCACCTAAGAGACATAGAGGTGAGGGTTCTACCTCAATACCAGCACGGGCCTATGATCACAGCAGGTTTGTTAGTGCTGAGGCGGCAGAGAGGTTTGAATCATACATAGCGGGTAAAGCTCTAACTCCCGAGCGTGGCCTCTGGTCTGACATGCTATATGGTGGGGAGATGAGGCAGCATATTACAGAGCGGGGTTGGGATACCTTCACTGATCACCCTGACCCGACAATTGTGGCTATTGTCCAGGAATTCTATGCCAATGCACAGGACAAGCCACCATTTGTAGTTATTGTATGGGGACGAGGAGTCTCATTCAGTGCCCAAGCCATCAATGATTACTACAATTTGGCTACTCCCGAGGTCTGCCAGTATTCTCAGTTTCTACATTCAAACCCGGACTATGACAAGATTTTAGCAGACTTATGCAAGCCAGGGACCACTTGGGTATCTAAGGGCAACCGGGGTGCCACAATCTTCCACAGCAAGGATCTGAGCCTGTATGGAAAGATTTGGTATGCTTTCTTGTGTGCGAAGCTTATGCCATCCTAGCATGTTAGTGATGTGACTAGAGACAGGGCAACATTGTTATATGCCATCGTGATGGACTATACCATCAATATGGGTCACATCATCGAGGGCAGTATTCGCAAATTCTTGAAGAGTCATATTTAAGGAGGGTTGCCTTACCCATCCCTTATCTGTGGACTGTGTCGGGCGGCAGGCGTTCGGTGGGCTGATGATGAGGTAGTTCAGCAGCCATTACAGCTTCTCGACCACACGCTTATTGAACGATACAAGGTCTGGGATGGAGCCGAGTCACACCCGAGGGGATGAGGTTTTATCCTCAATTCTAGTTCCGAGGACGAGGAGGATCCAGATGCACCTGCACCTTCCAGCTCACAGCCTAAGGCCCGTTTTAGTACGCAATTCCAAAACTTGCAGCTATACACTAACAGGCGTACTAAGTGGTTAGAGAGGCAAAATAAGAGACTAGCAGAGCGTCAGGAGCATATATTCAACTACCATACGAGCTTCAATGCAGCTTTAGCAGAACAATTTGCACGGTTGAACCCCGGTGCCCCTCCAGTCCAGTTTCCAGTACCTCAGCCCTTGCCTCCTTATCCACCTACCGACTCTGATGATGATGATGTCGGTCAAGCGTGGCGCTTGACCTATCAGGGAAGTCCTCAGTTTTCAAATAACTACCAATTACCAATCGCATGACAAGTTGATCCTATTTAAACAATGATGATATGATTTGATTTGTTTGATAATTAAAACTAAATAAAAAACAATTAAGAAAGCAAGAATTAAATAAAACACGGAAAGAATTCAAGATAGAAAGGTCTAAGATTACAACTTCCCCCAACTCTTCATTTGAATATCACAACTCTCTCTCTCTTTCAACTAGTTACAACACAAGAATTGTCATCCGAGAAATCACATTTATATAAAAGCCTCTCTCGATGGTCAAATACGTATTCCCTAATACGGTGTATAGATATATCTCTATTCTACTCACTAACAAGAAACCAATATCAAGAATAATTAACAAGATATATGTCACAGAAAATCTTATTAACTACTCTCTCAATTACCAACTCTCGCAATAGAAATCATTAAGCATAGATTCTCAATTGGATGCACGTGGTATTTAGGTATATGTCTATCCTAAATACAATCAAATTATCTAATCTTGAGGATAATACATAAGACTCACGTCACATAATCTCATAAATTACCCATAAGAATGTCCAACTTTCACATGAATTTATAACTAGGTCTTAACACTATATTCCATTTCTCAATTTCATATAGGATACCAAGGTAATTACAGGCCAAGTAATTAATCCATAAACATAGGTTATGAAATCCAATTCACAAGAATCTAACTAATGTTCAAAGAGAGAGTATTCAATACAAACTATGAGTTGGGTTCCATTGGAATCTTAAAAAAATAAAGATTAGTTCATGATAGCCCTAAATAACATCATATTCAATTTACATAACATGGTTTTGGAATTACAAAGTAAGAATGAAATACAAAGAAATAAAATGATAAAACCCTTTTTAGATTGAATCCCGAATTGCTTGCTTGGTAGTATCTTCTTTCCTAGCTTTTCTTCTCAAAATTGCAATCTTTAGCACTTTGGTGATGTTATGGTGGTTCTTCCTTCTCTTTTGTTCTCCTCCTTGTTAGTTTGAACCCTAGCTTTGATAATTTCAATCCTTGGTTGCATATGATCTGATTTGCACTCCCTGGATGCCCAATAATTCGACCATTCTCTCTCTTCAAGTCTCAATCAAGCTCCTGAATTTCCTCCCAAGCTATCCCACTATGTCAGAACATGACAAATCCAGCCGCTGAAGAAATCCGACGAGCCCGCCCTGGCGCCAAAATAAGCCTAAAACTCGCGCCCCGGCGCTGGCCAATTTTTACAGAATTACGAAAATGCCATCAAAGCCCAAAAATTCCAGAAATGACCAACCGAAGCTGCCTCCTACAAAACTAATGAAATAACAAGTAAAATAATACTAAAAATACTTAAAGATAGCAAAGAATTAAGCCTAAAAGATATCCAATTCGTAGGTATAAAATTCACTCATCAAATACCCCCAAACTTAAGACTTTGCTTGTCTTCAAGCAAAAATAAGAGAGATAAATATGCACAAAGTAACCTAACATATGAATGCAAATGCATGATCTATAAACCTACAACAGCAGATCAATATAGGAAATGGATATCAGGCCTCAATTAAAAGGAACTAGCATTTCAGCAAAACATCAAATTCATGCCCGTCAGAAATGAGTTAACACACCAATCTCATCAAAAATATAACCCTTACGTGAGTGTGTGTAATCAATGTATCAAACTAATCAAGATCTCAATCCAATTCACGAACCACAGTGCTCTAATAAAGATAAGGCAATAAATAGACAACTCTTAGCACCCCTCTTATTCACTTGTTTTCACTATTTTTTTTAAAACGAGTGCGTTTTACGCTCCATCTCGTTGGTTATTAGTCTTATTCTTGACTGTGCAATGTCTATCTTTATTAGGCTATTCAATGTCACCCATGTAGAAAACGTTCCACCGATGACTCCCAAACCAGATGGTTTTAGGGCACTGAGCGTAGAGACACTCCAAAGGGCTTACTCGTTAGAATGGCAAAAGCCATAAACATAAACTAGCCAATATTTGCTCATATCTATCTATTATTCTCATTTTGTTAATTTCTACTTTTTCTTTCATTTTAGACAGGCATCGAAGCATTATTCATATTTTTGAGTTCCAACAAGTGATAGAGGTTTTTCTATCCTTAATGAGCACTAGATTCATAAGATTGGACTAAAATCTAACCAGTTCAAAGCATTGACTTGTGCAATATGAGATCAAAGGGTCACAAATTTAACAAAACTAGCAACAGTTAGCATTCCTAACTTTGCAATCTTCATCCGTAATACTGAATGCATTAGAAAATTGAATAATATCATATCATTGACCTTCCTAAAATAAACTGTCGCAATGCTCCTAAATGCAATTATCAAAGAAATAATAATAATAATTTTTTTTGATACAATATGTACTGAGATCATCAAAATGCAATGCACGAATCGAATATAAAAATTAAAAGCAAGAAAAGTCATTTTGATGATATTTCACATGAAATATTGATGATATTTCACATGATTATTTCTAACAATGTTAAAACTTAAAAACATACAATGTGAATGCAACTACCATGATAAAGCATTTAAACATGACTAACTACATGATACAATCCACCCCCAAACTTAAATTAGACAATGTCCTCATTGTCTATAAAGTACAGAACATAATTCCTCGTGGGTTCGACACTCTACTTACTTTATATTACTTGTAGACCACGTATACTTGCACGTGTTTTATTGATTGTGAAATCGGTCAACAGTTAGCTGAGCTGATGGATAAGAATATTAGACTAGACGATAGGATCCGGGAGTTAGAGGAGCAGGATGAAGAGTGACAGGCTGTTGTTGAAAAAAGAGACATAGCAGTTCAAGATTTTGCTACCCGATATGTAGAGCTTGAACATAAACTTGCTCAGGCGGAACATAGAATAGTAGACTTAGAATCGGAGAAAGAAAATATCAAAGGCCAGTTGAAAGAGGAATCAGCTGAACGAGTAAGGATGGAAGATGTTGTTTGCCAAAATCTATACTAGCAAAAATACGCAAGTATACGCAGTCCACAAGTAATAAAGTGAAAGTAGAGTATCGTCCCACAGAGAAGAATTGATTCTATAATAACAAATTCCCAAATTAAATCAAATCTATTTTAGTAAACAAATGATCAACGATTTCTGAGGTTTTGAATTTAACTAATTAATTCTAAATTAAATTACTAACACTAGTTGAAAACAGATTTTTAAAGACTTAAGACTATAACTTCACTTAATGCTTTATTTTACTTAACACGCTCCCCTTTGGATTATGCTAGTTATTCTGGATTGTTAACCAGGAACTCATCACTATTTATGATCATCTTTCAATGTTTCATAAACAACTTAACTTAAATCCATAATTGATAGACTCAAGTTAATCACCCTAGATAACTAACTCACTATTTTTCTATGTGAATTACAATTAAAAAGGATTTAAAGCTCAAGTTCCCTATTTTTAATTACATGCGGTGATAGGTATATCTCTATCCTAATCACAAATTATGAATTCCATCGACAGCAGAAGACACAATCACATGCTATTCTGGTCAGATCTAAATCTATACTTCATCTCTCGAATTCATTCAGATTATCTCGGTAATTATTGGCCAGATAATTAAACAATTCAGCACAAACCATAATAGACAATCCAAAAATAACTAATCATAATATTCAAAGAAGCATGTTATTCAAAACTACGCATTAAGATCCATAATAGCCTTAAAAGAAATTTAGTTCATAATTAAACTAGAATTCATCATCCACAAGTTTAATAACATCAAAAATTTGGAATAGAGAGAAAAGAGAAGAAACATTGTAAGCAATCTTCCAATCTCTGTCCTGCTCCTCCTTGCTTTCTCCTGCTATCAACTTGCTTCAAGTCTTCTCCAGTTGCTCAAAAACTAGGGTTTTCTAATAATAAATTCAACAACTATTTATAGTATCTAATAAAAACCCTAATTAATTAAAGAGTATCAAATCCAATTACACATCAAATTCTTTTAAATTGCTGAAAAGTCAACTCAGTCAACACGCACTAGCGCGCCCGCGCCAAGCCACAGTATACCCACAGCGCGCCCACGCTGCTCTCCAGCAGAAGCTCGGTCTGACGCCCTGTGCGCTCGCGCTGCTCTCCAATGCAATTCCAGCGCGGCCGCTCAACTCCTCAACAACTTACTATTCTTTTCATTTTTTTCCTGCTTCAATGCTCCATTCCCCACCACTTTGGTTCCAAATGCAGAGTGCCTACACAAACACAAAAAAAACACATGAAAAGTAACTACGACTCAAGGAAATTGACAATAATGCAGTCAAATGGTATCCAATTCGTAGGTATAAAACCTACTCATCAAATACCCCCAAACTCGAACTGTTGCTTGTCCCCAAGCAATGCAAAACAATAATATGAATGCAACTAACAACTACCATGCCTAAGAATCCAACCAATAGCCAGTATGAATCTTAACCATTAGCCTCAGAGATATCAAAAACTAACTTGGAATAGTAAATCCAGTCAATAGGAACTAATAATCCCAATCAATCAAACACAATACATCTGTCACACCCAAGTTGTGAGTGTGTGTTCATTAATCACTTTAACTATCCAAAGTTCAAAATACAGCCGCATAACCAACTCTAAAACAGGAATAATCTATGCTCAATTTTAATTCAAGCAAATACAACAAATCCAACCAAAATTAAGCAAATACTAAGCATGAGGGTACTAACAAGGCTTATTTCTAACTTTATTCTTTTACTAGTGCGTTTTACGCTCCATCTCGTATTTATGCATAATTGTGCAATGTCAGGCTCTCTTAGGCTTTTCAAAGTCACCCATGTAACGAGCGTTCAATCAGTGACTCCCAAACCAGTCGGCTTTAGGGCACTAGGTGTTAAGACACCCCTAAGGATCTAATTACCCGAGTAACAAAGGCCACAGAACCTAACTAGTCAACGCATTTATTGTATTTTTGGATTTTTCTGATTGATGACTTTTTTTTTTCTTTTTTTTTAGCCTTTAAAAAAAAACCCCAAACTCAGCTTTTACCCTATTTCAGCCTTCATTGTAAATTTACCCAAAGTTTTTTTTTTTTACCCAATTCTCATTTAAAAGTCAATTATGCAACACTTTGAACTTCAGCAGTCAAATTAATCAAATCGTGTGCTATCCGATAACTCAAGTTAAGACAGGCATAATTATTCTTATGATCTCAATTATATCATTCCTAATGACTATCACACTGTCCACATTAACATAATAAAACCAAACTCATCATTGGCCGAGCCAAAATCATACCAACTACTCACTTGGAATCATGCAACGAACTAAATGCACCACAAACTAACTTACATGAACACAAATCAAAGCAACTAACAGACAATATGCATAACTATCATGCAAACATAAAATTAACTATCACCCCCCCCCAAACTCATGTTAGATAATGCCCTCATTGTAAAAATTAAAGCACAAGGGGAAAGAAAGAAACTCCCCTAAATAGCCGCATCATTATCTCCCGCAGTAGGCTCGGGAGGAGTATCAGGTGGTGGGTATGCACTAGTGGAACCAAAAATGGGAAACTGGACCTGTACACCCAACTGATTGAATGTCTGCGCCAACGCTCCAGAAAAGTCCATAGAATACGTACGGAAATCTGCATGTAGAGCGTCCATCCTTCTCTGAAGACGACGCAGATCGCGTTCCTGGTGGGCATACATGGTAGGAGTCACTGGCATGGCAGCCTCTGCTTCATCTGCTCCTGCATCCTCCTCTTCTTCGACATCAGCACTACCCATAATGAATCCAAGTCCTCGCGGATGAGACTCGCCACCATCCCAGACAACGTACTTCCGGATATGATTATGATCAATATCCTTCATTGGCAGCAGTAAAGTCTCGTTGTCCCATGTAACCCCAGCTGCTATGCAAAGACGACTAACAATTGAAGCATGCAGGATTCCGCCAGAGGTACTCCCTCGCATGGATCGCAACATGGACGAGTGAATGAGGGCTCCCACATCAATTAGTTTGCCCTTTAGAATTCCATATAACAGTATAGCTCGGTCTTTTGTAACGTCATTCATATGCCTCGTAGGAAGCATACTAGCACAGATAAAGCCATATCACGCCTTCGCGTACCGATTGAGAGTCGTGTGTGGGAAATGGAGTTTCTGGGTAGTACCGACCTTAGTGGTCCACTGAGTATCTGGCTTCCACATCTCTGAAACAATCAAGTCCAAATCAATATTCGAGCGCCCATAAGTAAACCAGTCGGAACCATCTTCAGGGCGTGATTGCAAATGATACAGATCATTGATGGCTATCTTATCATATCTCACTTCCTTGCCCCGCACATAAGAGATACCATTTTGTGTTTCCCGAGTGTTGGCATAGAATTCTCGAACAATTGCCATCGGGGCTGGCATAGGGGATTCAACAAATAACGTCCATCCATGCCCCCTAATATGTCTCTTTATCATCCCATCGTCGTAATCTGGCTTCAACCCTCTTTCTTGCAGAAAATTCTTACCAAGCCACACATCTAAATAATTATGTTGAGCCGAAATATTGACAAACCGATGGGTGTCTAGCACATCCCTTTCATCGACTTCTTCGTCACTACTACTCGAAGAGGATATCACACGAGTTCTCTTTGGAGCCATGTTAAATCAGTTCAAACGCACAACAATGTAACAACCCCCAAACTTGACAGAAATTACACTCGAATTTAACAAACTATCTCAATCCAATACACTGACATGCACAATTCAATCCAACAATAAAAACACCATTGCTGGAAGTGTATAATCAAAATTCCCAATACAATGTATACCCAAGTCTAAAAACTGTCAATTGGAAGTATTACCGTAATATGAAGAAAAACCCAAACCACAATGTACTGACTTCCTTCGCTCTGAATCACTTTAATGCCTCATTATTCCATTGCAATGCACTGAAAAACTCTCTTGGATCACACTTAGATGATTGGAGGATTCGGATTTTAGGGTTTGGAAAATAAGGAGTGAACTGTAAAAGGTGAAAAGTTGGAGAAGAAAGAAGATGAAGAAAGAACAAGGATTAGGGTTTGTGAATGTAGGAGTTTGATTTCGTGATATAGTGAATGTTGATAGGAATTGGCTTTTAATTTGGAAAAGGAAGGGATGAGGAGAAGTATCAGTTTGAATAAGAAGAGGTTACTGAAAAATGAGAGTCCAAGATGGAAAAGGAATATAAGGTAGGCACTGGGTCGGGTTTCAAACAGGTTTTAAAAACGGATTGCTGATCGCGGCGCGGTCGCGCAGAGTGATAGCTTAAAAACGGCGCGCTCGCGCTGATGGAACAGAGAGCAAAAATTGACTTCTGGTGGACTGCGCGCTCGCGCAGTTTGGCAGTAGAAAATCGACGCGCCCGCGCGGCGTGACAGAGAGGAAGAAATTTAAATCTGGAAGTATGCACGCTCGCGCTGCTCTCCGTCACAAATTGGGCGTGACCGCGCTGTCCTGGTAACATGCAATTTACTTTGTAAAGCTCTTATGTTTGAATCTATATTATGAAGCACTGATGTGAAACCTAAAAGAAAATAAAAAGAAATAAAGTAACTAATTACTACTAATTCAAAACAAAACTAACACTACTAAATACTCCTAAAAAAAATTACAGAATTTCAACTTAAAGAAATTAAAGATTGGGTTGCCTCCCAACTAGCGCTTGATTTAAAGTCTTTCAGCCTGACTACTCCCTGTTTCAAACTTTAATCGGCAAGTGTGATTGAGGTTTTCTGGCGATCGACATCACCACCCCAAAAATGCTTTAATCTTTGACCATTTACTTTGAATGACTCTTCCGGATTGTTTGCAAAGACTTCAACGGCGCCATGAGAGAATGCTTGTTTGACAATGAAGGGACCAGACCACCGAGATTTAAGCTTCCCTGGAAATAATCTCAATCTAGAGTTGTAGAGAAGCACTGCTTGTCCCGGCTCAAATTTCCTTTCGATGATTTTCCGATCGTGCCACTTCTTGACTTTTTCCTTGTATAACTTAGAGTTCTCATATGCTTGAAGACGAAATTCATCGAGTTCATTCAGCTGAAGAAGTCTCCTTTCCCCCGTAGCCGTGAGATCAAAGTTCAACTTTTTGATGGCCCAATAAGCTTTGTGTTCAAGTTCCACTGGGAGGTGACATGCTTTGCCATAGACTAATTGGTACGGTGACATGTCAATGGGTGTCTTATAAGCGGCCCGATAAGCCCAAAGCGCATCATCCAACTTTGTTGACCAATCTTTTCTGTTTGGATTAACAATTTTCTCTAGAATTCTCTTCACTTCTCTATTTGAAACTTCGGCTTGACCACTGGTTTGGGGATGGTAAGCTGTAGCAATTTTGTGATTTACCCCATACTTGGCTAAGAGAGTAGAGAAATACTTATTGCAAAAGTGGATCCCTTCATCACTGATAATTGCTCTTGGAGTGCCAAATCGTGTGAAGATGTTCTTTTGCAGAAATTTTAGAACCACCTTAGCGTCATTAGTCGGCAAAGCACTCGCTTCCACCCATTTAGAGACATAGTCGACCGCCAAAAGAATGTATAGGTTGTTAAAGGACGATGGGAATGGTCCCATAAAATCTATTCCCCAAACATCGAAGACTTCAATTTCTAAAATGGCATTCAAGGGCATCTCATGACGCTTGGAAATATTTCCCACCCTTTGACATCTATCACATCTTTGCACGAAGTGGTGGGCGTCCTTAAACAACGTTGGCCAGAAAAATCCTGCCTGTAATACCTTGGTCGCTGTCTTCTCGCCTCCGTAATGACCTCCGTATAGTGAATCATGGAAATGATGTAAAATACTCTCTACTTCACTTTGTGGCACACACCGTCTAATCATCTGATCGGCACAATGTTTGAACAGAAACGGCTCATCCCACATGTACCTTTTTACATCATACAGCAACTTTTTCTTTTGCTGACTGGTCAAATCAGGAGGAAGTACGTTGCTAACCAAATAGTTGACAAAATCGGCATACCATGGGGCTTCGGAATGAATCACAAACAACTGCTCATCTAGAAAGAACTCATTGATCACCGTTTTGTCTCCCTTGACGTGGTCATTGTTTTCTAATCTCGAGAGATGATCTGCCACTTGATTTTCCGTCCCCTTCCTATCCCGGATTTCCAAGTCGAACTCCTGGAGTAGAAGTATCCATCGAATCAGCCTTGGCTTCGCATCCTTCTTCGAAATCAGATATCTTATGGCAGAATGGTCAGTGAACACCCCTACTTTAGTTCCAATTAAGTACGACCGAAATTTGTCAAGGGCATACACAACCGCAAGCAACTCCTTCTCGGTAGTCGTATAGTTGAGTTGGGCATCAGACAGTGTTTTGCTAGTATAATAAATGGCGTGAAAAATCTTTTCCTTTCGTTGGCCCAAAACAGCCCCAATAGCATAATCGCTAGCATCACACATCAACTCAAACGACCTTTACCAATCCGGTGCTACAATGACTGGCGTTGTGGTCAATTTCCTTTTCAACAATTCGAAAGCCGCAAGACACTCATCATCAAACTTAAAGGGAACATCTTTCTCCAATAGGCTACATAAAGGCTTAGAGATCTTAGAAAAATCCTTTATGAATCTTCTATAAAATCTGGCGTGTCCCAAGAAACTCCTTATTCCCTTGACTGTAGTTGGTGGGGGTAGATTTTCTATTGTCTCCAGCTTGGCTCGATCTACCTCTAACCCGTTTGACGACACCTTGTGCCCAAGAATTATCCCCTCTTGCACCATAAAGTGGCATTTTTCCCAGTTGAGCACTAAATTGGTCTCCACGCATCTTTTCAAAACCAGGACCAGATTTTCCAAGCAACTATCAAACGTGTCACCAAACACTGAAAAATCGTCCATGAATACCTCCATGTTGCTTTCGACCATATCTGAGAAAATGGCCATCATGCATCTTCGGAACGTCGCTGGTGCATTGCATAAGCCAAAAGACATCCTCCGAAAAGCGAAAGTACCGTAAGGACACGTGAAGGTAGTCTTTTCCTGATCTTCGGGGGCAATCACTATCTGATTATAACCTGAGTAGCCATCCAATAAGCAATAGAACTCGTGCCCAGCCAGCCTATCTAACATCTGATCAATGAAGGGTAGAGGAAAGTGATCCTTGCGGGTTGCCTTGTTTAATTTCCTGTAGTCCATACAAACCCTCTATCCAGTCATTGTCCTTGTCGGTATCAATTCATTATTCTCGTTTTCTACAACCGTCATACCACCCTTTTTAGGCACGCACTGGACTGGACTGGACTCACCCAACTGCTATCGGAGATGGGGTAAATGATACTTGCATCAAGCCACTTCAAAATTTCCTTTTTCACCACCTCTTTCATGATCGGGTTCAGCCTCCTTTGTTGTTCTATCGTTGGTTTGACATCGTCTTCCAAAAGGATCTTGTGCATACAGAATGATGGGCTAATTCCTTTAATATTTGCGATGGTCCAACCAATTGCTGATTTGTACTCCCGGAGAACTCGAATCAACTTATTTTCCTGCAATTCGTTAAGTACAGATGCAATGATAACAGGTAAAGTAGATGATTCACCCAAATAAGCATACCTCAGATGACTAGGTAAAGGTTTAAGTTCAAGAGTAGGAGGTAACTTAAGAGATGGCTTCAAGCGTTCCAAGGATTTATCAGTAAGTTCCAAAGGTTCATAGGGAATCTAAAATTTGCGCACCCTCGGCACCGTATCAAGAATTTGAAAGAACTCCATCATCTCAGGGTCATCCATGTCAGCCTCTCCTAATAACACAGTTTCCAAAGATTCCTCATTCAATTTTCTCAAAAACTCATCATCCACCATTTTGTCTACCACATCCAACCGGAAACACTCTTCCTCGTCCGTAGGAAATTTCATGGCTTTGAACACATTAAATGTCACTTCTTGGTCTTGCACCCTCATAGTCAATTCTCCTTTTTGTACATCTATAAGTGTCCTTCCAGTTGCCAAGAAAGGTCTCCCCAGTATAATAGAAATGTCTTTGTCCTCCTCATAGTCTAAAATGATGAAATCGGTTGGGAATATGAATTTATCCACTTTTACCAAGATGTCTTCCACAATACCTCTAAGGTATGTAACCGACCTATCAGCAAGCTGAAGAGAGATGTTGGTCGGTTTCAGTGCAGGTAGACCCAGCTGGACATATATCGATAACGGCATAAGGTTGATGCTCGCACCCAAATCACACAAACATCTGCTGATTGATAAGCTGCCAATGGTGCAAGGGATAGTGAAACTACCCGGATCTTTTAACTTCGGTGGCAACTTCTTCTGCAATATAGCACTACACTCTTCAGTCAATGCTACTGTTTCATAATCCTCCAGCTTTTTCTTCCTTGACAAAATTCCTTTCATGAACTTGGCGTAGCTCGGCATCTGCTCTAAAGCCTCGGCAAACGGTATGTTGATTTGCAGCTTCTTAAAGACTTCAAGGAATTTGGAGAATTGTTTGTCTATTTTCTGCTTCTGAAATCTCTGTGGATATGGAACAGGAGGATATACTACTGCTTGCTTTGCTTTCTCCTTATCTTTCATCTCAGTTCCCGTTTCCTTGTCCTTTTCTACCAAGTTCTCAGCAGGAGTCGGGACTGGGGATGGGCGCGGCCGCGCTGCCTCCCTTTGTATTTCAGGCGCGGCCGCGCTGGTCTGCTGGAGTTGCTTCCCGCTTCGAAGTGTTACAGCTTGACATTGTTCCTTACCATCTCTCTTGGGGTTAACCTCTGTATCACTTGGAAGTGCTCCTTGCGGTCGATTGTTCAAGACTTGAGCCAACTGACCGAGCTGATTTTCCAGATTTCGAATTGACACCGCTTGGCTCTTCACATTCAAGTCTACCTGATTTAACAGCTTATCTTGCTCATTCATTCTTTTTTCCGATGCTATGATAAATCTTGCCAAAGACTCTTCTAAATTGGGTTTTCTCTCTGCCTGTTGTGGAGCTTGGTTCTGAAAACCCGGGGGATTCTGCGATCTTGGAGCGGGATTTTGAACTTGAGTGTTATTGCTCCATGAGAAACCCGGATGATTCTTCCATCCCGGATTATATGCATTCTGGTATGGTTGTTGCTGTCGGTTGTAACTCCCCAAGTATTGTACAGATTCCGGATTAATAGCACAATATTCCGTCGGATGTGCACCTGCACATAGCTCACACACATAAGCTGCTTGTTGGACCTTCGACTCCGCCAAAGCTTCAATTTTCTTAGACATAGTCGCCATCTGAGCTGTTAGTGCAGTGACCGCATCTACTTCCAAAACTCCAGCTACCTTTTGGTGATTCATCCTCGACGTCGGCCATTGATAGTTATTTGCAGCCATAGTTTCTAACAAGGTGTAAGCTTCATCAAAATTCTTATCCATAAGTGCTCCCCCCACAGCTGCATCTATAATTGTTCGAGTATTACTACTCAGCCCATCGTAGAATATTTGGACTTGCAGCCACTTGGGTAATGCATGATGTGGACATCTTCTCAATAACTCTTTGAACCTTTCCCAAGCCTCATACAGTGTCTCTCCATGACTTTGCTCAAAAGTGGAAATATCGTTTCTCAACTTAGCAGACTTAGCCAGCGGAAATAATTTTGCTAGGAATTTCTGGGCCAAGTCATCCCAAGTTGTGATGGACCCCGGTGGAAGTGAGTGCAACCAACTCTTTGCTTTATCCCTTAGAGAAAACAGAAACAGACGTAGTCTCACCGCATCATCAGTTACATTGGGATATTTGAATGTATCACAAATCTCAAGAAAGCTAACCAAGTGCTCATTATGATCATCGTTGGCTAATCCCCCAAACTGTACCGCATTCTGAATCATCTGAATTGTACCCGACTTAATCTCAAAGGAATTAGCCGTGATGGCTGGCCTCGTGATGCTTGAACTGATTTCATCAAGCTTAGGCATGGCATACTCCCTCAATGATTTTTGTTCTTCGTTAGCCATTTTTTCTTTCTTGATTGTCTCACGGCAAAACTTTCTTAACTTGCGTAACTTGTTTTCAAGATCGTCTTCACTCTGCACAAGTTCCGGCTGCTTTGATCGTGTTTGCATAAACAAACCAAGATCACCTGAAACAGGAAGTAACAAGAAAAACAATGTTAACTAAAACTGAATTAATTAAATTTAAAACTTGAAATTATAGACACAATTGTTCCCCGGTAACGGCGCCAAAAACTTGTTTGCCAAAATTTATACTAGCAAAAATACGCAAGTATATGCAGTCCACAAGTAACAAAGTGAAAGTAGAGTATCGTCCCACAGAGAAGAATTGATTCTATAATAACAAATTCCTAAATTAAATCAAATCTATTTTAGTAAACAAATGATCAACGATTTCTGAGGTTTTGAATTTAACTAATTAATTCTAAATTAAATTACTAACACTAGTTGAAAACAGATTTTTAAAGACTTAAGACTATAACTTCACTTAATGCTTTATTTTACTTAACACGCTCCCCTTTGGATTATGCTAGTTATTCTGGATTGTTAACCAGGAACTCATCACTATTTATGATCATCTTTCAATGTTTCATAAACAACTTAACTTAAATCCACAATTGATAGACTCAAGTTAATCACCCTAGATAACTAACTCACTATATGTTTATGTGAATTACAATTAAAAAGGATTTAAAGCCCAAGTTCCCTATTTTTAATTACATGCGGTGATAGGTATATCTCTATCCTAATCACAAATTATGAATTCCATCAACAACAGAAGACACAATCACATGCTATTATGGTCAGATCTAAATCTATACTTCATCTCTCGAATTCATTCAGATTATCTCGGTAATTATTGGCCAGATAATTAAACAATTCAGCACAAACCATAATAGACAATCCAAAAATAACTAATCATAATATTCAAAGAAGCATGCTATTCAAAACTACGCATTAAGATCCATTATAGCCTTAAAAGAAATTTAGTTCATAATTAAACTAGAATTCATCATCCACAAGTTTAATAACATCAAAAATTTGGAATAGAGAGAAAAGAGAAGAAACACTGTAAGCAATCTTCCAATCTATGTCCTGCTCCTCCTTGCTTTCTCCTGCTATCAACTTGCTTCAAGTCTTCTCCAGTTGCTCAAAAACTAGGGTTTTCTAATAATAAATTCAACAACTATTTATAGTATCTAATAAAAACCCTAATTAATTAAAGAGTATCAAATCTAATTACACATCAAATTCTTTTAAATTGCTGAAAAGTCAACTCAGTCAACACGCACTAGCGCGCCCGCGCCAAGCCACAGCATACCCACAGCGCGCCCGCGCTGCTCTCCAGCAGAAGCTCGGTCTGACGCCCTGCGCGCTCGCGCTGCTCTCCAATGCAATTCCCGCGCGGCCGCGCAGCTCCTCAGCAACTTACTATTCTTTTCATTTTTTTCCTGCTTCAATGCTCCATTCCCCACCACTTTGGTTCCAAATGCAGAGTGCCTACACAAACACAAAAAAAAACACATGAAAAGTAACTATGACTCAAGGAAATTGACAATAATGCAGTCAAATGGTATCCAATTCGTAGGTATAAAACCTACTCATCAGATGCATGGGTCATAGCTGCACGACGCGTTGATATTGTAGAGAGAGAAGTCCGATCCAAGAAGGCCAAGATAGATGATATGGGATACGCTTTTTGGACAGCATTTGAGAGAACCCAAGACCGAGTTTATAATTGCCCTAAGCAGTTCGGTCAGCCTCAATTCACCATGGATCGAGAGTTAATGATTCATATTATGGATCAGGAGTACGATGAAGCAGTTGAGCGTAGAATGCTTCCATAGATAATGAGTAGATGGATATTATATATATCTATGTGTGTGTATAAATATTATATAAATCCTAACTTTTATGTAAAATATAGGATATGCATGTAAATAGCGGAATGTTACCAGATGTAAAATACTATGTACTACGATATGCATATTAATATAAATATGTTTATTAAGATATGCGATGTGATGATTTATTTTTTTTCTCCAACTTATAATGATGTGAGAATAAATGATGGGATGATAATATATAGTAATATATATGTTACAGAATTATGCCAAGAGGAAGACCTCGAAGATAAAGAGAACAACAAGAGCCTATTAATGGCGCTGGGAATCCACCAAATCCCATACAACAATTTATAAACTTGTTAATCGGGGCACTCCAGGGTAGAGCTACGAATAACACAAATGAAAACCCTCGGATGGCTCAAGTGACTAGTTTTAAGGATTTCAAGAGTGTGGGACCTCCAGAATTCAAAGGAACCACGGAGCCGATTGAGGCTCAAGCATGGATCAAAGAGATCGATAAAGCATTTACAATCGCTCGAGTAGCGGAAAAGCAGAAGACGACTTTTGCTACATATATGATGAAGGGTGAAGCTAACTTTTGGTGGGAGGCGAACCTAAACAGGGTTAGAACAGGAATAATACCATGGGAGAGATTCAAGGAAGTATTCTTTGAGAATTACTTTCCTATAAGCATGCAGAGTCGTATGGAAATACGATTTCTGGAACTAAAGCAAGGGGATATGACTGGACCTCAATACGCTGCAAAATTTAACGAACTGGCGAGGTTTGCACCTCATCAGGTTGATACAGAAGAAAGGAAAAATAGGAGGTTTGAGTAGGGTCTTAAACCGTGGTTGTATAATAGGCTATCAGTGCTGCAGACAAACAGTTTCACTACCCTTTTGGAAAAAGCCATAATTGCTGAGGGAGGAAGCGAGGCTCTGATGAAGTTCAACAAAGAACAGAAGAAGTACAAGAATGAAGGAGTGCACAGAGGTGAAGGAAGTAGTGAAGGTACTAACAAAAGGAAGTGGAATAACAATAAGCCAGGAAATTCTGATAATAAACCGGGAGATTCAAAGAAGAAGATAGACGCTTGTAAGAAGTGCGGGAAGAACCATTCGGGCGCATGTCTGAAGGGTAAGAATGTGTGTTTCAATTGCGGGCAAGAGGGACACATTTCTCCTAATTGTCCCATCCCAAAAAAAATGGGTGTTTTACTTATAGAGCATTAGACCATCAAGCGAGGAATTGTCCGAGAAAGGGGACTAGTGGAGGAAATGGGAACAAGGGGAGAAACACCGGCAAATAGACAATGATTGATCTAGCCCCACTTAATCGACCAACCGCAAGGACTTTCAACATAATCATGAAAAATGCAGTGGCGTCCAGGGATGTGGTGTCATGTATCATTCTGATTAATGATATAAATGCATATGTATTATTTGATTCGGGTGCTACCTGTTCGTTTGTATCATATGATTTTGCGTAACGATTAAAATTATCCCAAGAAGAATTATAGTATCCTCTGAACATAGAAGTTGCAAATAAGGAAGTAATTTCCGTTAGGCATATTCACAGGAATTGTTGCATAACTCTAGGAGGGCATGAGTTATATGTGGATTTAATTCCAATTCAACTTGGCGAGTTTGATGTAATCTTAGGAATGGATTGGTTATATAACCATGGGGCAATGATAGATTACTATAAGAAGAGAGTGAACTTTCAGACTCTAGGTCAGACTAAAGTAGTGTTCTATGGTAATAAATCGCCTAGACACTCTTGTTGTTTGACGATGATACAAGCTAGGAAGCTGTTAAGAAAAGGATGTGCAGGTTATATGGATCACGTTATTGATACCCAGAGGATGGGAGCAGAGATGGGACATATACCTGTGGTGAGAGAGTTTATAGATGTATTTCCAAAGGATCTGTCAGGTCTTCCGCCTGATAAGGAAATTGAGTTTGTTATCGATGTAATACCAGGAACAACGCCGATTTCGAAAGCTCCATATAGAATGGCACCAGTAGAGATGAAAGAATTGATGGTTCAATTACAAGAGTTGTTGGATAAGAAATATATTCAACCGAGTGTGTCTCCTTGGGAGTACCAGTTTTATTTGTCAAGAAGAAAGACGGATAGTTAAGGCTTTGTATCGACTACCGGGAGCTAAATAAGGTGACGGTCAAGAACAAGTACCCATTGCCTAGAATCGATGATCTATTCGATTAGTTGAAGGGAGAAAAATATTTCTCTAAAATAGATTTGAGATCTGGATATCACCAGTTGAAGGTGAAGAAGGAGGATGTACCGAAGACAGCATTCAGGACTCGTTACGACCACTATAAGTTCTTGGTGATGTCTTTTGGGTTAACGAATGCTCCAGCAGCATTTATGGATTTGATGAACCGTGTATTCAAGCAGTACTTAGATAAATTCGTAGTTGTGTTCATAGATGATATCCTGGTCTACTCTAAGACGCAGGAGGATCATGTTGAACATTTGGAATTGGTGTTAGAAACACTAAGAAGGGAAAAGTTGTACGCAAAATTTTCTAAATGTGAGTTTTGGTTGGAAAGAGTTCAATTTTTGGGATACGTGATTGATAAAAATGGAATCTCAATAGATCCAGCAAAAGTGAAAGCAGTGATTAATTGGGAGCAGCCGAAGACACCAACAGAAGTGCGGAGTTTCTTAGGATTGGCAGGTTATTATAGGAGATTCATTCAAGATTTTTCGAAAATAGCGGGAACTCTAACTAATTTAACAAAGAAGTCAGTGAAATTCGAATGGACGGAAAAATGCGAGAAAAGCTTTCTACTATTAAAGAAAAGGTTGAGCGAGGCATCGGTGTTATCTTTACCAGATAATACAGGAGGATTTATGGTGTACAGTGATGCGTCGCACAAGAGACTTGGTTGTGTGCTAATGCAACATGGTAAAGTTATCGCATATGTGTCATGACAGTTGAAGGATTATGAGAAGGGATATCCTACTCATGACCTAGAATTAGCAGCGGTAGTATTTGCCTTGAAAATATGGAGGCACTATTTATATGGTGAGAAATGTGAGATATATACGGACCACAAGAGTCTAAAGTATATCTTCACACAAAAGGAGATGGTTGGAGTTGATAAAATATTATGATTGTAAAATCTTATATCACCCGGGGAAAGGCTAATGTGGTTGTTGATGCCTTAAGCAGAAAGAATAAAGAGAAATTGTCAATGTTAACAGCTCAAGAAGAGTTAATCAAAGAGATGGCCAAAATGGAAATAAAAATCAAATATCCAAAGGAGTTGGAAGAGAAATTGTTTGCAATGGAGGCTCGTCTAATTCTATTGGACATAGTAAAAGAAG
This sequence comes from Aralia elata, assembly GCA_034770075.1. Lineage (NCBI taxonomy): Eukaryota > Viridiplantae > Streptophyta > Magnoliopsida > Apiales > Araliaceae > Aralia > Aralia elata. The sequence goes on from CM068386.1 coordinate 20,665,265, forward strand.
CACAAGGTAAAGATGAAGAATGTGAAAAGTTAAGGAAGCGAATTTCAGAAGGAAAAGAGCTTAAATTCAGAATGGATAGTGATGGACTGTTGAGATTTGAAGAAAGGATTTGGGTACCATCAGTACCTGAATTGAGAGAAGAAATTTTGCAAAAGGCCCATTGTTCAAGGTACTCGATTCATCTAGGAAGTACAAAGATGTATTGTGACACCCCCAAATTCAGGTACTTAATTCCCACAAATTTGGTGTTCACTATCTCATTCAATCACATCTAACTACCCATAATCAAGAACAATTAAAATAATCTTAAAGAAATATCTTCCCAAAATGGGTTACATCTCCAAACTCTTAAACAAACAAATCACAGGTTATCTAAACCTTAATACATCAAATGCGGAATAAAACATAATTTAAATAAGTCTTATTACAAATAATCATCAAGTAAATAGCAGGTCGTTAACTATTTATGCATCTTGCCCTTTCCTTTGCTCGTGGACGGCTCGTCCGACTTCTCAGCCTTAGCTGCAATGATTAGTGCAAGAGTGAGCAAACAATTGCTCACAAGTACGATAACAATAATATCTAAATGAAATGGATTTCAACTGAGGAATAACAGTTTTCTGAATATCATTCAATAAATGATCAAGTTTAAAAGCTCGTTAGAACGCTTGATTCCAAGATAAATATAGAATTCAAGATTTAAAAATTATATCTGAGGGTCACAAGACCTCGAACTATGTCCTAGGTTGACAAGTATTTCTACTGTAACCTTTAACAGTCATATAGACTATGGACCAACATCTCGTACTCAGGGGGATCAGCCCTTTGTACAATGTATTGTGCACAAACATTTTAACGTTGTCGCGTAAGTAATCCCCTATATTAGGGTTGTTCATCTCAGTTTATCGTCTGAATCCATACCAAAAGGAACTTGGATTGGAACAAGTATGGAAAATATTCTAAGTCTTTGAAAACGCTCATCAACTAAGGACTAGCTGAATCAATAAGGGTTTGCTAGTCTAATTCATAAATAGAGTTTGTTCAATAGAAACTATACTCGAAGTTTGAATAACAAACAATGACTGGAATAAAGCTTAAGTGCATAATCATGATGGTAACCTTGCTTGAATATCAATAAGCTAAGGTCAAAAACTTGATTAATATAAATAAACTTGTATTGAATAAATTAACAAGTTTAATATAGGAAAACTTGCTCAACGTAAAAGTAATAAGTTGAGATAAAGAACTTGCCTCAAGCGTAGATTACAAATTTAAGTAATTCACGATCCTTAAACAACCTAAACATTTAATTATAAAAATGGTAATATAATTAGTCACAAGATTAAAAGCATTCTAAGCTTGCTCTTTTATCATAACTTCTCATTTAGCATACCATAGTCAACAATTACTAGTTAGCAACCATATAAGTTTAATTATGCATTCATAACTTCCAAGAAAAGAAAACAAAATAATTAATAATAATAATTTTTTTTAAACAGTAGTGATTCTCGCCGGGGCGAGAAAAAGCTTAAGAAATTTGTCGCCGGGGCGAGGCTGTCGCCGGGGCGAAGTTATGCTTAACAATTATGTCGTCGGGGCGACGCTATCGCCGGGGCGAAGAAATCAGTTCATTTCTCTCGCCGGGGCGAGAGACTTAACTGTCGTTTTCCCCAGCTCGCGAACCAGTGAAAAACTTAGGCCAATTTGGCCAAATTTTTCCGAATTCTACCATCCAGAAAACAAATTACATATACCCAGACATCATATGTGATACAAAACATTTACCCAACATGTTTCTAATCAATCTAAGCATTATAAAACACATAATCAACCAATTTAAAACCAAAAATTTACTGTTAAAACCAAATATTCATGTTTTAACCATTTTCATGAAATCAAGCTCTGTAAATTCATTTTTCAACCTATTAAAACCATTCTTCTTGCATTAATCTTGTTTTTCATCATATAATCATAAACAATTATCAATTAACCAATTGATAACCAAATTGAATCATCAATTTCATACATATTAACCATTCATGAAATAAAACTCTGGAAAAAAACTAAAAACTCAATTTCAAAACATGATTTCATGGATTAATCATTCAAATTAATCTATAATCATCACATAATTATCTAACACATGATTACTACCAATTACACCAAGTAATTCATGTTTTAAGCAAGTAAATAATATACAGAGAACTAAAAATAAAATACAGTAAAGAGTTTATACCTTCTAATTCTTAGAAAATTTGAGTAAGCTTCCTTGCTTGAATTCTTACTCCAACCTCCAAGCTTCTCTCACAAGTTCTCTCTTTTCTCTCAACTCTCAAAGCTCTGCTCTCTCTCTAATTCACAGAGCTCTCAATTCTAACTTTCTCACTACTCTGTTCTTTCTCTTTCTCTTCTGTCTTTTCTTTTTCTTTTTACAACTGACGTAACTTAAAAATAAAACTGATAGAATAAAGAAAATAAAAACTGACAATTAAATCAAATAATAACGTAAAATCTAATGTAATCCATCAGTTATAAAATTCAAAAAGCCATAAGGCTATGTTTGGCAATTACAAATAAAATAATCTATTATTCTAACTAAAGGCTTGTTTGGTAAAACACAAATAAAATAACCCATTATTTCCAAACAAAGATCATAGGGCCTTGTTTGGTAAAACTAAATTAAACACTTTCTCATTTATTATAATAAACCAATATAACATATAGTTTAAAATGTCACACATTTAATTTAATTAAACTTATTATTAAATAAATTCAATTAAACCTTAAATAATAATTTCATTTAACAAATAACAATAATACCAAATAAATTCTCTTATTCAAATAAATCACTTATTCAAATAAACCTTTTCATCATCTAATTTAATTATTAAATTAGAACAAACATAACAAATAACATTTGACATTATTAAACTCAACATAAACCCACTTCACCAAAACTTAATAAATTATTTATTTAACTCAATAAATTAATAAAAATATTCATATAACTCAATAAATATTTTTATTCAATCATAAAAATTGCATTCATTACATGTATCAAGACCTTCGTCAATATTTTTGGTGGCCTAATATGAAGAAGGAAGTTGCAGAATGCGTCAGTAGGTGCTTAACTTATCAGAAAGTTAAGGCCGAACATCAAAGACCAAGTGATTTACTTCAACCCTTAGAAATTCCAGAATGGAAGTGGGAGCATATCACGATGGACTTTGTGGTAGGGCTTCCAACTACACAGAAGGGATATGATGTAATATGGGTGATTGTGGATCGTTTAACCAAATCAGCGCATTTCTTACCAATTAAGATAAGGTTCAATCTAGACCAGTTAGCCAAATTTTATGCCAAGGAAATAGTTTCTAAACATGGAGTGCTAGTATCGATTGTGTCAGATCGTGATCCGCGATTCACATCAAATTTTTGGAGAAGTTTCCAAGAACACATGGGAACACAGTTGAGGTTGAGCACGACGTATCATCCTCAGACGGGCACTCAAAATGAAAGAACGATTCAGACACTAGAAGACATGTTAAGAGCATGCGTTATGGATTTCAAAGGGAATTGGGACGACCACCTACCGTTAATAGAATTTGCATATAACAACAGTTATCATGCGAGTATCGACATGCCACCTTACGAAGCACTGTATGGGAGACGATGCAAGATACCACTGTGATGGGATGAGGTAGGGGAACGTCGACTGCTTGGACCGGAACTGGTTCAGCAGACTACAGATGTTGTCAAGAAGATAAGAACGAGGTTAGTATCGGCTCAAGATCGACAGAAGAAGTATGCAGATCAGCATAGGAAACAACGAGAGTTTGATGTCGGAACTTATGTGTTTCTAAAGGTATCTCCCTGAAAAGGGAAGATAAGGTTTGGAAAGAAAGGTAAGTTGAGTCCGAGATTTATGGGACCATTTGAAGTGCTAAAGAGAGTTGGTGAGGTGGCTTATGAAATAGTTTTACCTCCTGAGCTGGGACATATTCATAACGTATTTCATGTGTCAGTCTTACGACCATATAAGCAAGATTACAAGCACGTGATAGAGTATGAACCTATTCAATTTGAAAAGGATTTGTCGTATGAAAAAGTTCCTGTTGAGATAATTGATAGGAAAGAACAAGTTTTACGAAATAAGGTAATACCTTCCGTAAAAGTAGTATGGAGGAACCACAATGTCGAGGAAGTTACGTGGGAACTCGAGGATAAGATGATGACAAACTACCCTAATCTTTTTATTTAACCTTGTACTAATTTCGGGGACAGAATCCTTATAAGGGAGGTTGAATGTAATACCCGAGAACTAGCATGTACTTTGATGTATATTAATGAACTGAATATTATGTGATTATTTATATATATTTCCATGACGTTGGGAATATTTATGTTAGTAGGAATCGACCATAATTTCAAAAATAGTTGATTTTTAGAAGTTAAATTGATTAAACGAGTAGTTAATCGGATAAATGAATTAATGTATTAATGGAATTAATTTCTAGAATGTTGGTTATATGAGGTGTCGGCAAGTAAGATGATAATTGTGCATGGAATGATTAAATCATGTGCAATGGAATGATTAAATAAAGAAATAAAAAGAATTATTAATGGAGACAAAAGTGGGAGTATTTCGTATTATATGGGAAGTGGTCTCAAGAATTCCTAATACTCCCAAGAAATTCCCAAATTTCCTTCATCAGATACCCACCATGATGGAATATTATATTGTGTAGGGCATGGGAGAAATGAAAGTGGAGGAGAAAGGTTTCTACTTTGGAAACAAAAGGAGGGGAGTATCCGGGTCTTAAGGGGGGAATGCATTCATTTCATAATAAAACCAAATATTTCTTTATTTCTCTCACCAACTCATGCTCCTATTGGTTAGCCGTATGTGAGTGCTATTGGAGGGACCATGGAGGGATTAAAATCTGATTACTTTGGATGGAATCGGATGGCAAGGAAAGATTTCACCCAATCATATTGTAAGCTCTATAAATAAACCCACTAGGAATGCATGCAAGAATTCACTAAATTTCTGCAAATTCCAAACTTAATAACCGAGAGGAGAGAGAGAGTTATAAAAAAAACTTACTTGAACAAAGCTACAGAAGATTTTGGCAAGGAAGTAGAGAAGTTCTACTATCTATAATTCAAGAAAGAATTCTCAAGAAGGTATGTTCATGAAGCTTGGTATTATTTTCTTACTAAGTTATGGAAGCATGGTTATGATAATAAAGATGATGAATATGTTATATATCATGAGTTAATATGCATGAAAATGAAAGTATGAATATTAACCTTTAAACCACCTTTGGAGCTTAAATTGAATATTTATGCATGCATGCGGGAGTTTATGTTTTAATGGAAGAGCCTATAATTATAAGATGGATATATTGATAATTATATAATTTTCAGATGTTATTAATTATGCCAAAAAATGCAAGTTATAATGAAAGATATAATTATAGCATGAAAATGAGAAGTTTAGTTTATAAAATGACTTTTTATGGAATTTTAAGTTTTGGATATATACTCTATAATTGAGTTTCGGGAAGTTAAGTACGTACTCTTATGAGTTACGAAATCAACCCAAGTAGAATGGAGTAAAAATATTTTAAAACGAAGTCATGACGAAAGTTTTCGTAAACATGTTAAAAACTGAAAATCTTGCAAAAAATAGGATTTTGGACCAAACTCGGATTAGTTAATGAAACTGAAAAATTATGGGCTTTAGATATGTTGTAGTATATGTTATAAGCAAGAAAATAGTCTAAGAACGGACTCATTCTGATATAGGAGGAGGAAGTTATGACATTTGGAATTATGTGTAACAAATTTGTGAAAACTGAAAGTGAGCTGGACAGTTTCAGCATCACTTAATAAATTGGGCATAACGTTTTTATACGAACTCTAATTTGGATGATTCAAGATGATCCGGAAAGATAAAGAGTAGACCTACAACTTTCATGCTTTAGGAATTTAGAGATTCTACCTGTAGCAGGGTCCAAATTGGGAATCTTTTGGACTGTTGTGCAGTCGGGTGTTTGGCGTTCGCGTATGTAACGTGAAATGTTTTCGACGATGAAAGATGTCATTCTAAGACGAACATTATGAATTGTAAACATGCTTAACACTAATTAATTACCATGTAAGTATTATAACGTCATGTTAATAGGTTATAACATTAAAAAAAGAATTAAACCAATGAATTAAGTCTTAATGTGACTAATTGGTGTGATGACCTTAATAATATGTGTAGGTCTTTTGAAGAACAAGTTAATAGCAATATATTTAGACGACATATCAGGCAAGTATCCTAACTTCATTCGATTTCTGTATTGAATGTAAGTTTCCTAACTTGTGTAATTATTATTCCGTACAAGTTCTTATGATAATGAAATTATAACTTACACAAGTTTACATATTGTGCAAGTCTCCTTTATTGTTGAATTATAAATTGTTCAAATTGATGATAGATACTAGTATTCGTACTTAAGTCCATTGAAAGCATTGTTTCGTTATCGAATTTCTTATGTTATTCAAGTTCTTAATATTCATGAACTGTTGAATAGATGCATCAAAGCCAATTATTCTGGTTAGACAATATTAATGTACGATGATATATTGTTAAATTCGTTCAAATCATAGATGTTATTTAAAGTCAACCCAAACCAAATTGGTTTGGTGCAGACTCGTGGTATAAAACTGAGATGAACAACCCTGAAAAAGGGATAACAGATGTCGGGCATATAGTCCCATTTACGCTTAGGCATTAAAAATTTATATATGTGCATAATATATAGTATAATAGGTTGATTCCCTAAAGTACCTGCGGAGGATGTTTGTTGGTCTTTGTGATTGATATTTGTCCTGATGGTTTTATTTGTTCAAGGTATTTATTACCGCTCAGTACGGTGGTAACAACTTGAAATTTCATTATTTCTTATTACTCAAATACTTCTCAATTTTATTTCAATTGCTGAAGTCTTCAGATGCAAATGATTCTTTTTCTTGATGTTGGATGTCAAACTATCTTATTACTTGTTGGGCAATTTGTGCTCATTCTTGCTTAAAATAAACACTTACAACTAAACTTGAGAAGGCTGAAGGATCGGGCAAGAATAAAGGAAAAGGAAAGATGGATGGATAAATGCTATTTATATAATAATTAAATATTTATAATATTTGTAATGAATTTGAAGGATCTTATATATGTGTGTATTTGTAAAGGTTATAAGAACCTTGGGACTAGACGGAGATATTTGTAATAAACTATCTAAGTTATGTTTAGTAAAGATGTGTGTATTCTTAATTTAGATTTAACATTATTGACAATATCTAGAATGTTCTGTCAAGAAAAGGGGTTATTTGATTGCGCGTCGTTGTCAGTAGTGTGAGTCTAAAATTTATATATTCAGAAGAAGTTCAGGTTGAATAGTGAGCATCAGTCCACTGTAGCTAGTACATGGATTTGGGGGTGTCACAGAAGATCCTAAGAGAACTCTATAAAAGAACTACATCTTCGAGCATTGCAACTAAAGATTTATAAAGAGAAGAAGTGTTAAAAGTTTAAGTTCTCAAAAGCTCCACTCTACGAATCAAAGAAATGTCATTTGCTACTAAGTCATTTGAAGAACGACTTAAAGCAACTTAGCAACACATCAAACATCTACATTTTTCTTAGTGATTAGTAATCTTAGTGATCATCTGTAACTAAGTCTTAGTGACTTACAATGTAATTCCGGTAAAAAAAAATATTCTGAAAGTTTTTTACTTGGACTTTTTATAAGATTGACTAAATTTATGTGAGCTTTTCTTATGTTTGGGTTAAATTTATATGGGCTAATTAGAAGTGATAGATAATATTAGTTGGTTAAAATTTGGGCCTTAATATTAATTGAACCCATTTAGAAGTTCATTAGGGCAAGACCCTCTTAATTAATAAACAACCAAAACCTAATATGTCTCACAATATATCTAATACAAGCTAATTGAGGGAAAGAGAGAAAGAGAGGAAGCAACCGCAAAAACAGAAAGAAGAAAAGGTGATAGACTAGTGGCGGCTGAAAAAGAAAGAAAAGAAGAAGAAAAGAGGCGGAGAGAGAGAACAGAAAGAAGAAATAAAAGCAAGTACTTTCTTTTCTTTTGATTTTTTATATATCATTGGCTATTGGGTCTTGTCATTCTCATTTCATAATTCAGAGTTTGGAATACATATGTATTCATATGTCTCATTGTTGTAAATTTTAAAGGTATAATAATTAATAAGGGTCATGTGCTGGTTTCTTAATAATAAAAAAAATAAAGAATTCATTAACAGGAACATGTGTTTAGTCTTTGATGCAATTAATATATATTATATGCATTAATTGATTTTCGTTGGTGTACTGGAGGAGTAAAAAAAATACATGATGATTTAGTCTATTATGTAATTATTGTTTTGAAAAGAACAAAACATGTGTAATGAGTATCGTTAAAATGTTTAATATTATTTCATTAGTCATATTAACGGTCAAAATAATTTCACTTTTTAATTTTGGAATAACTTGTTAATATAATTAATAAAATGAATGTGCAGAATGTGCTGCATAGTTAGTTAATGGGTTTTGGTTGCATATTATGTATGTAGTATGTTTATGCATTCTGTTATGTTTATATACTTTGTTAGGTGCATAAAATATGTAATGAATTGGACAACATATGGAATAATGAAGTGATGAGAATTAATTTAATAATTTAAGTTATGGACCTATATGTTGGATTCTGAATGCATATTTTATAATCAATACTATATGCCTATATAAATGTAATGTGTATATATATTCTGTCAAGCATGTTAGTAAATAATTGATGATGCATAAAATTCATCAAACCATGACTTTTACAATTTTATTTTAGAATAAGGCATCAGTACCGTCTTTAGAGAAATAATACTAATTTAGTGAAAAATAATTTTTATTAAATGATGAAAGATTGATGAATGTGGACTAAATGGATAATTAATGAATTTGTGAGATTTATGACATGATTCTGCGTAGTATGTAACGATCGGGAATTTTAATTTCCTTGTAACCCGAGTTTATGTGTGAATGAAATGAATTTTTATTTTTATTTATATTATTATGCGTTATGTGCTTAAAGGTTGTGTTATAACCTAGAATATGTGTATGTGTGGAATTTTACGTGCTTTAGGGTCATTAGGGTGAATATATTGACTTCGCAAAAAATCGCAGAATCACTATTCACAGGGCACGTTTACCGAGACACTATTCACGCCATAATATTTTGCGTCTTTTTCGACCTTAATAAATTTCAGTAATACACGTGTGCGAAGTGATAATTTTTCCAAGTGTCAGATTTTTATTTTGAGCCCATTCGTGTTTCATTCGATATCCGAAATGTATATTATGATTGTTTCGAATATTTGGCAAATCCTATAATATTTTTATGTGTCCCAATAATTTATGGGAGTACCCATTTTAACTTTGGGTAGAGTTATTTACCAAATTGGGTACAAAAGTGGGAGTATTCGGGTATATTTTTGTGTATTTGAGTATTTATTTTGGCTTGTTACTCCAAGAAGGAACCAACCTAAACCCTTAGACCAATCAAATGCAAGGAGTAGAGTGTATAGCCGGCAGCTTGCTGCTATTTGTTAGGCTCAATGCCTTAATTCTCCCATTTGCTGAACATTCTTGAGTTATTCCCTCTCCTTCACCCGAAGCAATCCCGATTTGCTCAGCCATTTTTAATTTCTCTCCCATTCTTTGTTCAACCATTCCTCCTCCTTGCTGCTGCTAATACTGATATAGAGAGAGAGGACATTGAAGAAGAAGAAGAAGGAAGGACAAAGAAGAAACAGAAGAACAAGAAAAGAAGAAGAAGAAGTTCACGGAAGAAGAAGAAGAAGGAGCACGATGGACCAAGGAGGAAGAAGAAACTCAATTCAATCGAGCCTAACAAGTTTCTTAGCACCTAGAAAGGATTTACAAGATAAACAATCAACCAAAAATCAATTCCATTTGAGTTTGATTAAATTTTCGAGTTCTATGTGTTTTTGAGCTCAAACCGTTGGGTTTGAGTATTTCTTGCAATTGTTGTAATTGTTAGTTGTGGTCTATTTTTATTGTTACCAAGACATCATGTAAGCTATTAATAACCTCAAAGTGGAATGAAATCAATGAATGATCCGAACCTTGGCATAAAGGATGAAACTTTGGAATTTTTGGACAAAATGACTTTCGGATAATTTAGAGGACTATAAAGCTTTGATTGAGTAATTGTTTGGTCTAATTGATGTTGTAATATTGTAGTTCCATGGGTTATCTTCATAACCCAGTTGGAATGGAGTTAAAATGAGTTAAAATAAAGACTTGGTGTTGATTTTGGTGAAGAACACCAAGAACACGAAAATAGAGTTTTCATTTTGTACTTTGGCTCACAAATTGGTCATGTTAATGTTCATGGGTGATTCTAAATTTTTGATATGGTGTAGCCCTATGAATTAGGAGTCCATAGAGTCCGAAATGGGCCAATTTGCATGTGTGTAGAAGGAGTTATGAAGGTTGGAGTCGAAGGAGGTCGAGGTCGCGAACTGGGCAAAAGCCCAGAATCCGGCCACTGGATGGTTGACGCTGCAGCGCCAACAACTCACGCTGCAGCGTGGCCTATCCAGGGAATAAAGGGGGGCTGATGAGTGTGTTTTATATACACAAATTGGGTACTTTTAACCTTAATAATTTGTAAGTCTTTAGCTATTTCGTTTGGTTTTATGTGTTTTCATCTTATTGTTGTGTAATATAGTTTTGTATTACTTTTATATGTATTTGTGTGTTTTTATGTGTTTTTACGTTGTCTTGTAGGTATTGAAATAAAGGCCCTAGGGATCAATGCATTTTCGGCGCGATTTTGGCATTTCATCTGCTTGTTTCTCAATTTCCCTCATGATGTAATTCGAATCTCTCAAAACTCAAAGAATGAAAGTTGTAGATATTTGTCTTAGCTTTCCAGAGCATCTTGAATCATCCAATTGGAAGTTAGTATGAGAGAGTTTTGGTCATTTTACCATCGGATTTTGCATTATTTTTACACAGCAGTTGCTTCGGGCTCAATTTGAACCTTACTCCGGCCATTTACTCGTCAAACTCCAGTTATGAAAGTTGTAGAGCTACTTCTTAGTTTTCCATAGCCTATTTAATCGCCTTAATCCGAGTTCGGAAGAAGAAGTTATGGTCATTTTACTGGAGCTCGCCGGGGCGGGAATTTCCTACACAAATTTCTCGCCGCGGCGAGCTCTCGCTGGGGCGAGAAAACGCAGGCCAAAAAGCTCGCCAGGGCGAGCTCCAAAAACTTGTTGTCCTTTTTGTATATGACAATTTACGCGCAAGTATACGCGGTCAACAAGTAATAAAGTGATAAGAGAGAGTTGTCGAACCCATAGGGAATTATCTCTAATGAACTTCCAAGTACCAACTTTATATCGTCTCGATCTTATTTAAACAATTTGATTGAAGAGATAGATAAAGGTTACATCTAAATTGCATGAAATAAATAACATAAATAGATAAATAAGGGTCTAAGATTACAATTTCCCCCATACAAGTATTTTGTCAAACACTTGGTGTGCAATGCTTTGTTCAAATCTCTTAACTCTCCTTTAGATCAATTAACCACATAGAATTACCAACCGAGAAAATTCACCATATTCATAAGCCTCTCTCGATGGTCATATGAAAATCACCCATACACGGCACATAGGTATATGTCTATCCCACATACTAGCAAGCAATTCAATTCTATGAATAATCAACAAGACACACGTCACTAAATCTTAGTCAATCACCCATCAAACAATTGAACTTTCGCATAGGGAGTCATTAAGTTTGTAATCTCATAATGGTTACACACGGCATTTAGGTATATATCTATCCTAAATACTAGCAAGTCACCTATTCTCAAAGATAATTAATAAGACACACGTCACAATAATCTTATTATCCACCCCCAAGAATCTTTAACTCTCGCATGATATCATAACTAGGTCTCAACCTATAATCCGTTCGTCAATTTCATATAGGTTCCCAAGGTAATTACGAGCCAATCAATTAATCTATAAGTATAGGTTATGATAACCAATTCATATGAGCAACAATAATCAAAAGGAAGAGAAAATCCATTCAAATTAAGCAATGAGTTCAATTACAATCTTAAATTAAACACTAATTACATAGAGAAAAAGATAAAGAAAGATAAAGGATGGCTTCCCCATTGTTGTTGGATGAAACTCCATTGAAGCACCTCCATTGAAGCTCCTCCAAGCTTTAGAAGAACCATGGCCTAGGGCCATGGCCTCCCTCTCTTTGCTCCAAGCCTCCTCTACTCCTTAGTTGCTGATTTCTATCTTCTCTCTCCCCATATTTCGTGCCTCCAAGAGCTGATATAAGTCCCTGGATGCCCTAACCTAGCTTAGCACCTCCAAAATGACCAAAAAAACCCAATAAATCTGCTGCTGTCCGCGACGAGCTCGCCCCGGCGAGCTTTTTGGCCTGCGTTTTCTCGCCGCGGCGAGAAATTTGTGTAGGAAATTCCCGCCCCGGCGAGCTCCAGTAAAATGACCATAACTTCTTCGTCCGAACTCGGATTAAGGCGATTAAATAGGCTATGGAAAGCTAAGAAGTAGCTCTACAACTTTCATAACTGGAGTTTGACGAGTAAATGGCCGGAGCAAGGTTCAAATTGAGCCCGAAGCAACTGCTGTGTAAAAGTAATGCAAAATCCGATGGTAAAATGACCAAAACTCTCTCATACTAACTTCCAATTGGATGATTCAAGATGCTCTGGAAAACTAAGACAAAGATCTACAACTTTCATTCTTTGAGTTTTGAGAGATTCGAATTACATCATGAGGGAAATTGAGAAACAAGCAGATGAAATGCCAAAATCGCGCCGAAAACGCATTGATCCCTAGGGCCTTTATTTCAATACCTACAAGACAACGTAAAAACACATAAAAACACACAAATACATATAAAAGTAATACAAAACTATATTACACAACAATAAGATGAAAACACATAAAACCAAACGAAATAGCTAAAGACTTACAAATTATTAAGGTTAAAAGTACCCAATTTGTGTATATAAAACACACTCATCAGGGGCTCACGCCGCAGCGTGACCTCCAAGATTTGAGTGTGGCGCCACAGCGACGCCACTTGGCAGGAAACGGCACGGGACTCACGCCGCAGCGTGAGGTCCAAGTACTAAGGCTCACGCCGCAGCGTGAAGCCTGTCAGGAAAGAGATCGGGACTCACACCGCAGCGTGAGACCAAGCACCAAGTGTGACGCTGCATCGTCAAACCCATCATGTGAAAAGCACGGGTCTCGCGCCGCAGCGTGGGAACTAGTATTAAGCATCACGCCGCAGCACCAACCCCGTGTCCGACCTGGGTCGGGTCAATCAGACCGGGTCAGGCCGGGTCGAACCTAATGAATCCTTTTTAGCGGGTCAAACCCTTATATTTTTGTACAAATGATTATACAAGTAGTTATTTATATTTTTTGTAAGCCTTAATTGTTTAATTATTTATTGAATGTCAACCAAATTGGTATTGTCTTAAGGCGTAAATTAAGTAACATGGATGCAACTCACACTTGGTTTCCAGGGGGCGCTGCCCCCTTAGACCCCCGCCAGCTCACCGGCGAGCTGGGCAGCCGCTCGCTCACCGGGGAGCGAGACCTCCGACTGGGTAGTCGTAGGGCAATCAATGTGTTTTAATGATGCAACGTCTGTTTTGAACCTAGTCTTTATGTGACTAATTGTTATACGAATATGTATTTACATGTGTGGGATATTAAGGAGCGTGTCTTGTAATATTGTAGCAGCGCATCAGGCAAGTTTCCTTTAACCCTACTCAATTTACATTCGAGCAAGATGTGGTGTATTATGCAAGTTCCTTAACTTCATTCTTTCTATATATTGAATGCAAGTTCTTCTTTAACCCTTGTCTAACCCTTGTGTTGGGCAAGTTTCTAAACCTTATGCACTATTTTTATTTCGTGTAAACAGGTATATGTTAGGCAAGTTTCCTAACGCTTGTCTAACCCTTGTGTTGGGCAAGTTCTATTGTGCTAGTTATTTATTGATTGAGCAATCATTCTATGTTATTGCAAGTTCCTCACTGAAAGTAGTATGCACACAAGCCAATCATATTTGATATGATGTAGCATATACTTTGTAATCTTATTCATTTATTAATAAAGGAATTGATTTTCTTGAAAGGCATTTTATATTATCTACATAGTGCTGTTATATTAAATGTGATAAACCCATAGTTTTGAGCAATGCTTTTAGAATCATGATGGTGATCATGCTAATGAGATCTAAATTCTAGATAGCTCACAAACTAAGATTGTTCCTAATCGTTGGATTACTAAATTGGGGATTAGTGAATCCGGATAGATTAGTACATACGTTGCTTGCTCTTAGGAAGAGGATGATTGATCTCATAATCATTTGTGTGGAGACACTAAAGCAAGTATGTAGGTGCTTATTGGAGAATAAGTTCACTGAACGTGGCTCGCTAAGGAATACCTAATGGAGTTTTACTCGCCTGTCAATAGGAATTCTTATAGTGATAGTTGATGTACAAGTGATCCTTGGACTTGAGATCATCATAGTATCTTGTGTATGATGAGTTATACTTTGACATGTCCCTTAAGACCTTGTGGGTATATCAAAGGGTATGATTGGGTATAATTAGTTATACATGGAGATAGGTGAATGATCAACAAAGAATCTACCTCGTCTAGTAAAAGATGTGAATGTCCTATGTGATTCGATAAATGATAACTCAGTAGTCTTTGGCCAAGGCAGAATGAAATTAGAAAGGAGTTTCTAATTTGCATTAATTAGAGTTGTGCATTTGGGAATCGAAATACATATAATTAAATAAAATAAGACTTGACAGTAAATCCATGTCTTATATTTAATTGGGACATTGTATGGTAGAAGGATTGAATTGTACGGTAACTATTTACTCAAAGGTTCTTTTGTTTAATATTGAAATCTATATTATCTGGAAAGTCGTTGATCGCTAAGGGGGCTTACCCTTATTGTAGAATAAATGTTATTTATTTAAATGAATTAAATAGTTTAATTTATTTATTTAAATAAGATTAGAATTGTTCTAATTGATTTATTCACAACCGGTTTAATATGGAGAACCTAAAGGGTCACACCGCAAAAGGAAAATATTTATTTAAGAAGTAAATGGCATAATTGTAATAATAAGTTAAGTGTATTTAATTTAATCTATAAAGATAGAATAAATTAAATAACTTAATATTTATTATTTAATATTTTGGAAATATTAAATATAAATTAATAAGAGGAGTCTTATTATTATTATTATTACTTTTACTATTATTTAATTCTTAATAGGGATTGGGAATTAATTAATAGAAGTACTCTCCCATGGATTCCTAATTAGATTAGGAGCATTATTAATTAAAGGAGTTTAATTATAATACAAACCTTAATCCTAAATAGTTTAGGGAAGGGTTATTCCTACATCTATAAATAAGAAGAGTCTTATCATAGATTAGGGTTACACACTCTTGCATTAGATTGGGGAGAGCAATTTCTATAGAGATATAAACTAGGGTTTTGCCAAATACCCAACTTCTTGAATACTTGTTCTAACTTGGTGGATCACCTCTAGAGGCCAAACACTTGGGTGGCTAACGTTGATCAAAGGAAGGAATCACACCGTAGCATTCGAGGAGAAAACGAAGGACTAGGAGTTGAACTTGTACCCGAGGAAGCTTTGTTCTACGAGGGTATAATTCTTATTCCCTTTCTCTTTCGTTTATATCGTTAATTGAGCACATAGATTGATCTTGGTGATTGTAGACACCCAAATTTTGCGTTCCCTGTACTAACCATGACAGGAGGGCAAAATCGTCAATTGAACCGGCTTGCGGGAGCGAAGGAGTGGGCCCAAATGCGAGCGCCCGACACCACCGCAGTGATTGGCAATCAAATCTGACGTGACAATAAGGCTATCCGAATTTGGCATTCCCGGAAGGTGTGGCACGCCTCCCAATGATTCCCGGACTGTAAAATACGAGCCTGTCAGCGAAAACCAGCGTCATGGCACGAGAATCGAGGCGTAGCACGAAAATCGAGAAAGTCAAGCCAGCCAGCCGCGGATTGATCTGCGGCCAAGTGAGTGCGCCAGCACGGAAACCAGGAAATCAGCACTATCAGCTGAGTGCGATGGGAGGTGGGCCAGCCAGCCGCAGATTGATCTCCGGCTGGCTCTGGCCAGCCTATTTCAGCTCATTTCCTCCTGCAGAAGAGGAGGTAGCAGTTTTTGGCGGAAGAAGAAGAAAAATAGCAGCAGTTTTAGCTCGAAAATAGAGAGAAATAGCAAAAAATTCTTGCAACAATTAAGAGAAAAAGAGAGGAATTTCCCCTTGTTGTTGGATTATATCAATACATCTCATATTTCACTCAATACACAAGTTTCTACACAATTTTGGTATCATTTGCAAGGTGAAAATCTCCTTATTTTTGCAACTTCTATCATGTCATTTGGCTAAATTAAATTGTAATTTTCAAGAATATTGTTGAACAATCATGGATTAGGGATTATTGATGAGGGTTCCATCGGAACAAAACTCTTCCTAATAACCCGAGGATATCCAATTGATGAAATTTTTAGGTTGTTCATGATAATTTATCGGGTGTAATTTATTTAGATTGTCATTTTCGGATGTCATGGTGTATTATATAAATTCGGGCTGGTTAATCATGTAGTATTCATTTTGTGGGCATGTCATAATCTCGTGTGAGCCTAGGAACGCGACCCCGTGGTTCAAATCCGATAATGGACGTTTTGATGTATGTATAGATTCAAGGTGCTCGTTTTTGTAATATGTAACCGTTGGGCCTTAAAACGACGTTAAGACGAGAATCGGGTTTAAGGCCCCGTATTAGTGGAATACGTGATTGTTGGCGTTTGGGGATATTTTGATGGCTTACATGCCCGTGGAAAGCCCCAACGCATGTTTATGCTTGATTATATTTCGTGACACCTAAATGGTTTCAAAAGATTAAACGATAAAGATCTTTTCTAAAATCAATCAAAGTAGGATATTAGCATCACGAGGCTAAAAATTGGAAATGCTAATAAAAGTTGATTCCTATTCTACAAGAAAGCTAAAAGAGGTTATTTTTCAAATGTCACAAAAATGGGTTTTATAAAAGAACGAAACGTTTTATTAAACCTTGATACATAGGGTGAAAGAGATTCTAGAAATTGCCCATCAATTATGAAAGCAACGTACAAATCTCGATTCCTATTTGGCTAAGGTTTAACGAATTCATGTCTTACCAAAACAACACTTAATAAAAATCTCATAACTTTTTGCCATTTAAAATCAAACATTTCCCATAAAAATAAGGCTTTCTCGTATTAAAGGAAAAGACATCCTAAAGCACTCTCCAAAATAAAACACGCCTCTTTCATAAAATACCCAAAAGAATTTCTTTCATACAAACTCACCGCAACATTCACATAGGCACACACACACACACGCACGTACACACATTTTATGAATTAAAGGATAGGAAAGTATCAACATTGCGGTAACCGTGTTTTACGGAAGTCGAGGGGTGCCTAACACCTTCCCCTCATTTAAGCAAGCCCCCGAACTCTACGAATCTCGATTCGCAGACCAATTAATTCGGAGTCACATATGAGCCAGCGATTTATAAAAAAATGAAAACTCGGATGAGTTGGTACATCCATTTCAAATATACTAACTGGCGACTCTGTTTGATTGGCTCATCATAAAAAACGATCTTTCAAAACCCCGTCGACATTATTGCCGACCTTTTCCAAAAATCATTAAATCAAAAGGCTAAAATTGGAAAAGACTAGAGAGACGAGAAAACCCGGCGTCGACAGCTGGCGACTAAGCTGGGGACATTAGAGGGCTTAAGCCGCGTTCAAATCTTGATGTTATCCTATCCTTTTAAATTCATAAAATGTGTGTGCGTGCGATATTTTGATTTTTTTACTTTTGTTATGTGAATGTGTGTTTTGTCGAATAAATGAATGATTTGAATGGAATTGCTTTACTTTTGAGTAATCATTTGCATACGGTGAGGACGATGAATGTGAATGTATGTTGAGAGAGTACCTCCTCCTGAGGCGAACCTGTCGGTTGCTTATTACTGGACTCGAAGGGGCTGCTCCCCGGAGATGGCTCAGGAAACGCACCACCCAAATCCGCTCCAATCGAAAGGGCTCAGACGAGTAGATTGCGAAGATTTGGGGACCTTCATGCCGAAAAGCCCGTGAGAGTAACCCTAGGATAGGTCAGCCTCAGATTAACCCAACGCAGGAAAAGTCTCTTCATGCCCTCTTACATTCATGCGTATAAATGTCATGGTCCCATTCATATATACCTCCCTTTCTGTCAAAAGATTACTAACCGCTGCGTTTTGCAGGGAACAGCTGGGGAAGCATAATAAGTCATGATGGCATTTATTATTGCAATAAGGGACTACTAACATGTTGTTTTGCATAAAAAGATTAAAAAACCCAAAACACAAAGGTTACAGCTTTAGCATGCATCCATATCCTTTCATTTTTCGGGACTAAACTTCGAACCGTTGTTTCGCAGGATTGCTCCTCAAACCCGTTCGCAGTCTAAGAAAGCCCAGATCTCTACCTCTGAAATGGCTGATCTTCCAAATCATAGTTCCATATCTCGGGAAGAGTTTGATGACTTTAAGAAGCAGATGATAGAAATGGCCACAATGCTAAAAGAGCAGTTCCTACTCAGACAGGATCCGCCAAACCAAGGACCACATAATATTCCACCACCGGGGGGTGACCAGAATCCTCCTAAAAATATTGCAAACCTGTGTAAGGATGACCAACCCCAACTCAAGGACGAGCCAGTCATTCCAAGGGTCGTTCCCATACCTCACAAGACAGTGATTACTATCCCAGAGGAGGGGGACACTGACGACCTTCGGAAAAAAATGAGACACATGGAGGAGACCATCCAATCTCTACGAGGCATAGGCTCCCTTGGTAGGGTCAATTACTCGGATCTGTGTGTTTTCCCCGGAACCAGATATCCAGAAAAGTTCAAAGTCCCCGAGTTTGAAAAATACAATGGAAAGGGAGACCCCTATACACACTTGAAAATATACATTGGAGAACTCGGGGCTTATGCCGAGGACGAGGGGTTGAGGATGCAGCTGTTCCAGAAAAGCTTAACAGGGGAGGCGAGGATCTGGTATGCCCGCCTTGACAACGCCCGAATCCACAACTGGGAGGAATTGGCCCATACCTTCTTAACCCAATATAGCTTTCAGGCCCAGATGGCCCCTGACAGATACCAAATGACAAAAGTTAAAAAGCAACCCAGGGAATCCTTCCGGGACTATGCACAACGATGGAGGGGTATGGCTGCCCAAGTGAATCCTCCAATGAGCGAGTCAGAGATAGTGATGACTTTCGTCGATATTCAGGAGGCCCCGTATTATGAGCGGGTTATTTCAGGGATTGGTAGGCCTTTCGCTGAAATGATAAAGCACGGAGAAATGGTGGACATGGGTTTGAAATCCGATAAAATTCGGGATCTCACGGCTTTGGAAACAGCTGCAGAACAGATCCAAAGCGGTAACTACGGCAACACTTCCCGTAGGGTCCAAAAGAAAAATGAGGAGGATGTTTCCCTCATCATACAGGGATCTTCTAGGAAGGCGGAGAGCAACCCTCCAGTACATGGGCAAAGAGTGGGGCCATCCCGGCAGCCTAACTTCAATGATCAAAGGGCAGAGGGGCGAAGGAGATTTGAGGCCTCGCAAAATCGGGTATTCACCCCGCTCGGGGAGCCTCTTGAACGGGTATTGGCCGTATTGATGGCCCAAAAGAAGATAATCAATTTGGCACCCCCGAGTGACCCAAGAGGGAGAAGATTTGACCCAAGCAAACGATGTGCCTACCACTCGGGTTCCCCAGGTCATAATACGCAGGATTGTTGGACCTTGAAGCATATAATTCAGAATTTGATTGATAATGGGGAAATTGTGGTGGAACAGCCAGACTCCCCAAACGTTAAGGTTAATCCCCTGCCTAGACATGATGGAGGTGGGGTCAATATGGCGGAGGACAGTGAAGTCGAGGGGCCGTCAAGGCTGAATTATGTGCAGAAAATGGATGAAATGATCAACATGATAAGCAATCATGGGAATGCACGGGGAGCGCCCATTCGATTGATGGGTGTAAGTGGAAATACCCCGGAGGGACCCGTCAAATTAGCGGCACCGAAACCCATCATTCTGGCAGCAAGACCGCAAATCCCTATCAGCAGTCTAAGGACGGTGCCATGGAATTATGGGGGGGTGTCGGAGGAAGCGGCCAGTTGTGCTTCTGTGACGACAAAGGGGAATCCTTTGTATCTTCCCGAGCGAGTCCTGGAAAGCCAAAAGAGGGAAAAATGAGGAGATATCCGAGGAGAGGGCCATGGAATTCTTGAAGAGGATGGACCATCCAGAGGCGAGAGGGATCCAGATTTTAAATGAGGAGTCGACCTTGTCATCAATCATGGACTTGGTGTTATCATCCAGTGGGCACTGCAAAACCCTGGCAAAAGTCCTGGAGGAGGCATACGTGCCCAAAGAAATTAGTGAGGAAGGTTTCGGCCAGCTGGTGGGCCATCTAATGGAGAGTGATGTAATATCCTTTGCAGATGAGGACATCCCCAAGGAGGGAAGGGGGCATCGAAAACCGCTACATATTGCGGTAATCTCCTCGGGGTATATCATGAATGGGGTGTTGATTGATGGGGGATCGGCATTGAATATTTGTCCCCTCAGCACATTGCAGAAGATGAACATTAATCCCAAGCGCCTACGGGCCAGTCACGTGGTGGTGCGAGCCTTCGATGGTTCCCGGAGGGATACAATTGGAGAAATCGAGTTGCCGGTGGAGATAGGACCCTGTACTTTTGATATATCTTTCCAGGTCCTAGATATTGCAGCCAGTTATAACATGTTATTGGGGAGGCCGTGGATACACATGGCCGGGGCAGTTCCTTCCACGCTCCACCAACAAATCAAGTTAATCATTGATGGGAATCTGGTAACAATCTCGGCCGAATGTGATGACCCTTCTCCTCTCAGGAGTGGCCTACCAGTGATCAATGTGGATGAGTCGGCGGCACCTGCCAGCTTTCAAGCGCTGGAGATTAGCACTCCCCAACCCAGATGCCTGGGGGCTCCAGCCATGAAACCAAGGGTCTCTCCAGAACTTACCTTTGTGGCAAAGGAAATGATAAAAATGAACTTCCAACCTGGACAGGGGTTAGGAAAGAGAAGTCAGGGAATCACCAAGCCCATCCAATTACCACGGCAGATAGGCAAAGCAGGGTTGGGATACCATATGGGCGCAGCACGAAGACACCGTCAGGGTGCGACTCCGATTCGACTAGCTGGCAGTCCAGGGACCAAAGTCGACAATGAGCAGGGGATCAGCGAGCCTGTGATTGGGGCAGGGAATGAAGAGTTAACCCCCGCACCTAATGAGTCGGTCCGGAGGGAAAGTTTCCTTCAGGAGGTCGCGAAAGAGTTTGAAACCAAATGCTATATCCCCGGACGATCAACTAGCAGTAGGGAGGGGACGAATATTATCGCACCACCGGTGGCCCAACGAGTTGTGCCTGTCATCGATTGGGCGGGGCTGATTATTCCTGGAGAGGATAGGAAGGAGGACTCAGGCGACGTATCCGTAATCATCGGGGAAGTGTCCGATGTGAGGCCCCCTTTTATCCAGCGCATTTCATCTGACCTGACAGTCAACAACTGGACCATGAAAACCAATGATATCCAAACAAGGGTAAAAACCCGACGTCAGGGTGGTGGACCCCAGAAAGCGGGGGAATGAAGAAGTTTATTTTTGTTGTTGTTGTTTTATTTCTGCATAATTATGTCGTTCCTTCGTGTTATTTGAAAATGCGATCGTCGTGAAAATGATTTATATATGACAAGTATTTTGTTTCATGTCAGGTATACCAAATTGAGTAATCCTTGCCTAACAAACGATCTTTCAAATTTGAATGATGATTATGATTTTGACATTGAGCTGGATTTCGATTTGATGGGCATTGAGCAAGACGAGACAGATTACGACGACGCGCCTGAAGAGATCAAAGGATGGGTCGAGGATAAACCCAAACCCAATTTGGACTAAACCATCACCATTGATATTGGAACCCCAGACAGGCCAAAAGAACTCAAGATAGGGATAGACCTCACCACCAGCCAAAAGACCGAAATGACTGAGTTACTAAAACAATATGAGGATGTCTTTGCCTGGTCGCATGAGGATATGATCGGATTGTCCACCGACATCGTGGTACACCGGTTGCCCATCAGGGAGGGTTTCAGGCCCGTCAAACAGAAACTAAGGAAGTTGAAACCCGAGTGGAGCTTAAAGGTGAAGGAAGAGATCATTAAACAATTCAGGGTCGGAATCATTATGGTCTCCACTTACCCTGAATGGCTGTCCAATGTAGTCCCAGTGGCTAAGCCTGGAGGAAAGGTGAGGGTATGTGTAGATTACAGAGATCTAAACAAGGCCAGTCTCAAAGATAACTTCCCGGTACCTTTCATACACATCCTGGTGGATAACACGGCCCAGTATGAGATGTACTCTTTCGTTGATTGCTTTGCGGGATATCATCAGATAATGGTGGCGGAGGAAGATCGGGAAAAGACCGCATTCATCACCCCTTGGGGCACTTTCTGCTACAGACGACTGGCTTTTGGTCTCACAAATGCTGGGGCTACTTATCAGAGAGCCATGATGGCCCTATTCCACGATATGATGCATAAGGAGATAGAGGTCTACGTGGATGACATTATTGTGAAATCGAAGGTAGAATCTGATCATATAACCCATCTCAAAAAGCTATTCGATCGGCTCAGAAAGTATAATTTGAAGCTCAATCCAGCAAAGTGTGCTTTCGGAGTGCAATCAGGTAAGCTTTTAGGATTCCTGGTCAGTGATTGGGGCATTGAGTTGGATCCAGCAAAGATTAAGGCCATTGTGGATATGTCGGCGCCTCACACAGAGAAAGAGATAAGGGGATTCCTCGGGAGGATAAACTTCATCAGCCGGTTTATATCCCACTTGACGACTACATGTGAGCCCATTTTCAAACTGTTAAGAAAGGGGGTTTCCCAAGAATGGAATGAGCAATGTCAAAGGGCTTTTCAGACCATTAAAAAGCAGTTGACGGAGGCACCAGTGCTGGTACCCCCGAAGGATGGGATTCCTCTGTTTATGTATATATCGGTCAATGCCTTCGCGATGGGATGTATGCTGAGACAAAAGACTGAGGCAGGTAAAGAGCAGGCCATCTATTACCTCAGCAAAAGATTTAGCCAATGTGTACAGAATTACACTCCCATCGAGAAGACCTGTTGTGCTCCGGCCTGGGCTGCAGGGAGATTACAGCATTACCTCCATGGCATACTACGTACCTAATATCGAGAATGGATCCCTTGAAATATATCTTTGAAAGGCCCATGTTGAAACTGTCGACTTTCAAGATGGCAGTTTAATCTTACAACAGTTCGACATGGTATACGTAAACTCAAAAAGCCATGAAAGGGCAGGGAATTGCAGATCAATTGGCAGAAACCCCGTCAGGAGGGATGGAGCCGTTGGAAACTCCTCTACCGGGCGAAGATATATTTTGGGTGTCAGATACGAAATGCAATGATGAGGGACAATTCTGGAAAGCTGTATTTTGATAGGTGCCATGAATGCTGAAGGGACAGGAGCCGGAGCGGTCTTGGTCTCTATCACCGGGGAGCAATACCCTGTAGCCATTAAATTGCAGTTCAGTAATTCGAATAATACAGCTGAGTACGAGGGATGTATTTTGGGACTCCGTTTTGCACGCGATATGGGAGTGAAGAGACTGGCGGTGTTTGGGGATTCAGAACTGGTAATCAGACAGGCGATCGGGGTGTACAACACGAAAGAGCTCCGGTTGCTCCCATACCACCGATGTGTTGTCCAATTAATGCAAGAGTTCGAAGATATCGCTTTCCGACATATTCCCCGTGGACAGAATGATTTTGCCGATGCATTGGCAACTCTGGCTTCCTTAATCCATATCATCAAAAGGAGGGACGCTCCACAGATTGAGATAGCAGTACAGAATGCCCCGGCATACGAAGAACATGTTGCAGTATTATCAGGCGAGGTGGTTCTGCCGAAGCAGCCTTGGTATCACGACATAAGGGAATATCTAAGGGATAGATCCATTCCCGGCCAGGAAACCGAGCTGAAAGGATGAGAATTCAAAAAATGGCGATGAAGTTCTACCTGAGTGGGGATTCACTCTACAAAAGGGATGTTGGGTTGGGATTGTTGCAGTGCGTAGATGAAACGCAGGCCCAAAAGATTATGAATGAAATCCATGGCGGAGTGTGTGGGCCACACATGAGTGGACCGATGCTGGCCAAAAAGATTTTGAGAACAGGGCATTATTAGTTGACCTTAAAAGTTGACTGTGATGATCATGTCAAACGGTGTTACCAATGCCAGGCGCACGGTAATGTGATCCATACGCCTCCCAATGAACTGCACTGTATGACCTCCCCGTGGCCATTTTCAATGTGGAGAATGGATGTAATCGGGCCAATAGAGCCCAAAGCAAGCAACGGGCACCGATTCATCTTCGTCATGATCGATTATTTCACCAAATGGGTAGAAGCAGCCTCTTTCCCCAAAGTCACTCAGGAGGTTATCGTTGGGTTCATCAGGAATAATGTCATTTGTCGATACGGGCAACCTGAGGTTTTGGTCTCCGACAATGCTAAGAATTTGAACAACGCCCTCATGAAGGGATTGTGCGACCAGTTTAAGATCAAACACCTCAACTCTGTCATTTACCGTCCCAAAATGAATGGGGCAGTGGAGGCTGCCAATAAGAACATCAAGAAGATCATGGCAAAAATGTCTGCTAATCATCGGGGATGGCCAGATCTGCTACCCCTCACCCTACTGGCATATCGAACATCAATGCGTACTTCTACAGGGGCAACCCCTTACGCTTTGGTGTATGGAATGGAGGCCGTCCTGCCAATTGAGGTTGAGATGGCGTCCCTCAGAATAGTGATCGATGCTCAGATAAGCGAGGAGGATTGGATGCAAAGTCGATACGACCAGTTGGCCCTAATTGATGAAAGGAGGGTGGCTGCTGTTTGGCACGGTCAGTTATATCAACAAAGGATCTCCCGATCGTATGACAAAAGGATAAGACCTCGGAAATTCAGGGAGAATGACCTGGTGCTAAAGAGAGTCATGTCTTGCCAAGACGAAGCTAAGGGGAAGTTTTCCCCAAACTGGGAGGGACCTTTTGTGATTAAAAAAGTACTATCCGGAGGAGCCCTCATATTGCAAGAAATGGATGGTGAGACATTTCCACAACCCCTAAATGCTGACTCAGTGAAGCGATTCTACGCTTAAATCATCAATCCCCTTTTTTCCTTTGAGGAGCGAACTACGTAGGACCTGATCTCCCAACTTGTGGGGGTACGTAGGCAGCCATCATAGCGCGGTCCGATCCCTTAAAAAATAATCCTTTCCCTAACCAAAACCAATTTTCGATAACCAGATAAAACCCTCCTACACCCTCAAAACCTTCCCGAAACCCGCTGCCTAACCAGCTTCATCCCAAAGGACATAACCCTGATCCAACCAAACAGTTACCCAAAATTTGAGATTCAATCCGATGAAATCAAAAGGCGTACGGCAATATCTGTCAAATCTCCCTCAAGACTTGAGAAGAGAAAGAAGGCGAAATGTCAAAATCGTGGTCATCTGGATAAAATGAGGATCCAATGAAAAGCAATGATACGACAAAAGGGAAATGACTACGATTAAATGCATGTCTATATATATAAGTCATTTTTATTACAAGATTTCCTCTTTCGATAACCGATGGAAACTAACATAGTCTATGCAGGAAATAAAATAATCTACAAATCTGAAACTAGCTGAAGCAGGATGGACAAGGTGGTGGGTAGATCGGAAGCATCAGCATCTCCTGCAATCTGCTGCCCCATCATTTCAATACGATCCAGTAAAGCAGTGGCTCGGCTGACAGTCCCAAAATGAGCATCTACAACTGCCCTGGTCTGAAATACAGTGGTCTCTCTATCAGCAATGGCAGCGTCTCTAGCCCGAATGGCATCATCTCTCTCGACCAGGGCGGCGTCCCTCTCAGCTTCAGCAGTAATCAAGGCCAGGCAGAGTCGGGTATCCTCAGTAACCCGACTTGGGGCAGAACCGACAGAGATGGAGTGGTATGTAGTGTCATTTGGAGAAATCATCACAAAGTCATCAGGGGCCCCAGCCTGACTCAAACCAGCCGGATCCAAATCTCCGCGTAGCCATTGCACGTAAGCAAATGTCTGGAGGTGGCAACCCTCACTATGTTCGGCGGAGATCCTGCGAGACCAAAGATCGTATACCCGCAGTAGATTCCTCTCTGTCTGGGATGATATAAGGAATCGGTAGGCGGCTGCACCTGCAAAAGGGTGAAAATCCTGTGTCTGATCAAACTGCCCTGTAACCGCCAAGGGATGATAAGTCGTCACGCCCCTCAGGCCAGCAATGGGAATGAAGTCCAGGTCAGGCACATGAGTCAAGAAGCTCATGAAGGAGCAATAACCCGAATAGACCAGTAGATGAAAAGGATCCTCAATGACCGACAAAAATGATGTCCAGGAGGCCACATCAGTACAGCTCACGGGTTGAAACGAAAACTGTGTGGTTATGTCATGGCTAAAGCAAAACCCTTGGCGACGGAAGTGGCCGATGGGACTGAGATGACTCATGAACCACACATACAACAGGGTCGAGCTCCCTCTGAATACTCGGTCACGGAAGGATTGGCAATATGAGGCTGACATGTAGGTATCCGCCAATATCATGGGAAGAATGGTGTGATCCTCCTGAAGAGCTCGAACGGCCGCTACAACCCGCATGTCCAACTGATCAAGTCCTACGGGCAAGTACAAAACTGAGACCACACAGGCCATCAGAACGTCTACTCTTAAAGCGCCCCAGCGCTCCTCAGATACAAAAAAATCGCCGGAGAAAAGTCGAAAACTGTCAGGTGAACCAAATCGGTCAATTAAGAACTGAAGGGGAACCATATGGTCTGATGTGATCACTGGTAATAGGGCTGTCCTCCGCAACCCAGTGAAGGTCAAGAACTGACGGCGCATGAGACCAGCTGCGACCCGGGCACAGGGTCTATCCAAAGGCAGGCCGGTGAAACGAGCATACTCCTCAAGGGTGGGGGTCAGCTCTACTGTCCCTAATCTGAACACCTGACGGGCAGGCGCCCAATAGCTCAGAATACCCTCCACAAAGCCCACTGGCACCTGAAAGGTTAATAAGGACCGGGAATGGCCCAAAAGACCATCTGCGATAACCGTGTCAGCCGGCGGTAAACTGTCAAACCAGCGGAGGAGACTGCCAACCAACCCTATGGGAGGAATGGAATCCAAACGTACCACGGCATCTAAGGACGACATCTGTGAAAAATAGTATCAAAAAGACTGTACAGGGGTCATTCTCTATCCATGAATGAAAAAAGGCATGCATCATACAGTAAAAAAATAAAACCAGTGAATTCCATAAAGATAAAAAAGGAAATGTGCATAATAGATAAATGAGTTCAGTACATAATGCATAAGAATGGAAAAGAAGTCTAAACAGGTGCGGGTACAAAGGCCCTATCCTATCCTGATCTAAATAAAGTCAATCTCATCGATGAAACCGGGGTCCTCGAACTGATCCCCCCGGGTCGTCGAAGTCGGAGGACCGAAATTCATGTCAGGGATATATGGCCGAGCGGTGGCATCAGATGAGCTCGGGCCTGCATCATAGCCCGCACCGTCAGGATCGTAGGCGTAAGCCTCCTCCGGGGTCCGGCCTAACACCCGAAGAAATAGCGACAACTGCTCCACCTGGCGGGTCAAAGTGTCTATCTGCTGAGTGTGGGTGGGACTCCGAATGCAGGCTGCCAAGTCAGTCATCATCACCGAGCCGGGGACCATATCCCCGAGGAAGAAGGTAGCCCGGGTCTGGGGACCGATGGTACGAGGTACCCACCAAGTCCTGAAAGCCTCGCTCGTACTGGGGCCTGTGGAAAGCATCCGACCGTCCTCCCCGGCGAGCATGATCTCCGAGGGCTGAGAATCCAGCGGCCAGGAAGTAGTGAAAGGAAGGGAGTGCGGGATGCGGATCTCTCTAGTGACGCATCTGAATGCGCGCTCTCCCAGATACATCACCCAGCCTCCAACACTCTGCAAAGTGAGGCGACGGGTGGAAAGCTCAAACTCCGGGCCGGAAGGATGCCCGTCAGCAAACCCCACAGTCAGTTGCTCGGAGAGGTAGGGAATCCAGACGACATCGGCAGCCGTGATCAACTCCAGCTGAATACGACAATGTGCAAAGCTGCCCGACACGGGGACCTCCTCCAGAGTACTGTGGTGCCATCGCCGACCCCGGGGATAAGTGTCCAGGCCCAGAGTAGTGATAGGCCTCAGACATGGAAGACGCTCGTAAGCCCAGAACTGGCGAACAGAAAGCAGTGGAAAGCATGAAATAACCGACAAATGCAGAAAAGAGAAATGAAAATAAAGGGCAAGTGCAGTAAGTAAAGAGGGAAAGAAGGCTCACCAGCAGAAAGTGGTAGAATCCGAGCCAGGCATCTGTCTGTCCCTCCGAGCGCAGACGCAGACCGTGGAGTAAATAAGCAAAGGTGAATGAACCCCAATCGGAGTCACCGATCCGGTCTACGTCTCTAACAGCCCCTACGACGCTAAAATGGATGGTAGAGGAGTTGTTCCCTAGGAAACAACCCCTCATGATGGTCAAGAACAAGCGTCGTAGCAGGATGTCACGAGTGCCGTGATCCGCTGGAATAGGCTGTGCGTATAGACCCCTAACAGCATCGACGGCCAAAGCACCGGACCGAATACTACGGGCCTTAAAGACCCGATCATCAGCAGCGAAGCCCAGCAAAGCTCGAACCTCCACTGGAGTGATATCAAGATCCAGGGGGACGCGGGACCCGGTGAACTCTATGCCCGTAATGTACCTCCAGTCCCAGGGGGTCAGCACGACCTCGCAGTCGAGAAGATGAAGAGACTGCGTATGGTGGAACCATCGCTCGGATAAAGCCCTCATGTAACCCCAGGGGCACTGACGGGGGATGATAGTGAAGAAATGTCGAAAGCCCCAAGAGTCCACCATCTCCCGGTAATCACTATGCAGGGTCGCGTAGAGAGAGTAAATGTTGAACCAATTACCCCTCGGCTGGGTAAACTCAGGCACCTGTGAAAATCACCAATGGGTCAATCCAGATAGAACCGGAAATTGAGAAATCGAGAACAAATGAAAAGCCGAATCGAATATACCTCATTAGCAACAAGAGATGCCGAGGGGTGACGACTGAGATCCCGACCCAATAGATCGGGTATCTGGACAGAAGCACCAGATAAGGCGCGATGAGAGGGGGGAGCTGATGTGCTGGAAGACGGCTCCTCCACCGCAACCTCCGGAGGAACAACCTCCTCAACGTCCGGGTGATCAGGACGGATGACAGCCTCCGCCAAGCGACGAGCCTGACGGGTACGAGGAGGAATAGGGGCAGGTGCAGCCCTACGACGGCGAACACCCGAAGTCCGAGAGGCGGAAGAGCCACTGGGCGCATCACGATCCATAGCTGGAATAGAACGGGCGAGAAAGAAGGTAAGTTCCCTTTTAAAATTATGTAATGAATATCTAAATTTCTAGCCTCATCATATAATTAATGCAACATGATGCATGGTTATGGTATGCGCATTAAAAAAAGAAAAAAAAAATCGGCATATCCAAGCATGTTTTTCAAAGAACCCAAGCCACAACAGATCATATTTGCATTCATATGTGTAAATAAAGCATGTAAAATGCCATAAATGCATGATTTTCTTCCAAAAAGGAGCAAACATATACGTGGGACCGCCTCATGAACATAAAATAGGACTCACACAGTTAATACATAGCATGTATATATGATAATACATTACATAGCATTGTAAAGCATACATTTTATCTCTAAACATGTAAATAGTCAAATGTATAGCAAAACATTGACGAAATTGAAAAGTGACCGGTCAAAGTGTTACCTGTAGCGTGTAGATCGATCCTACCGGAGCAGTTTTTGCAGGAAAGTTGAAAAATCGACAAAAGGCCCTTGCGAACAAGCAAAAATCGCGAGAAATTTGTGTGAGTTGGAAGTTAAAAGTGACAGATCTGGAAGCGGCGTGCCGCTTATACATCCCGATCTTGGCCGCAGATGTATCTGCGGCTGCCCGCAGATCCATCCGCGGTTGGCCCTGGTGGGTCCCACCTTGCTCCCTTGCGGCCATTTGACGTGTTGAGTGAAAAAGATCACGCGATGGGTGACCGGCGACGAAAACCGGCCCCGACGAGACAATCGACCGGCGACGATAACCGGCGATTACGATTTGGATGTCCGGCGACGAAAACTGGCTCCGACAAGATAACCAACCGGCGACGATAACCGGGGGTTACGAGATATGACCTACGACCCCCCACCACTCGAAAAAGATAACACACCCGATTACACCCAAACCCACTCAACTCACAAAAAGACCTACTCTCTTACCCCGACGACCGACTCCAACCCCCCAACCCCGCATGCCCCCCCCCCCCCAGACTAAATACGAGCCCCACCCAAAACCGCCTCAAAATAACTCACGAATCACTGGCAACGGATCTACCTCAAAAATGATCCCGTCGGAAATAACCCCCCCATCCACCCATTACTGAAACTGTACGACCCCGCACCACGAAAAATACCCCCCGAGATTCCCGACCTACTCCGCCCGACAACAACGCTACCCGAAACCCCCCAACCACACACGCTACCACAAGGTGTCCGACCCCCGATCCTTACGTTAAGTCGGGTGAAAAATACCAAAACAAAAGACAATGCCAAAAAACCATGAAAACCCCCGTACGACTTCTTACCGTTCACACATAATACCCCGAAACAGCATCTCAGCACGCCTGCAGGATACCACATACGACAGGGAAAAGACATGACCGGCGGTGATAAGTTCCGGAAATCGACCCAGTGTAACGCAAACAGCACGCTGGCCCCGAAAACGCGGTGTACCACGCCCCGCATGTTTTCCCTACATTACTGGCCTCAAAAAAAAAAAAAAAACGCAAAGATGGGGGGTCCAAAAACGGCGGCTCCGCTGCGGGTACGTACCGGCTCCGACAATCCGGACGAACCGCCGGGCGAGCCGCCGGGCCGAAAACGGGCCATCGCGCGCCGACGAAACCCGACGCGCGGCGAGACCACCACGACAAAGCAACAACGGCACCGTCCGGCGAACCGGCTCCATAACGCCCCGACGACGGCTCGATAAATAAAAACGGGACGAACGCCGGATACGCCGATACGACTTACCGGCGACGAAAACATAAAACCATACCACGGCGCTTAGACATACCACCCGACCCTTAAAACCGTCGCGGCCCGGGCCGCCGACGCGCGCGCATAGGCGACGTGGGCGTCCGGGGGGTTACGGACGGGCCCGCCGAAAAACCGGCCCCGACGAGGACAATCGTCCTGGCGACGATAACCGGCGATTACGATTTTGGATGTCCGGGCGACGAAAACCGGCTCCGACAAGTATAACATCCGGCGACGATAAACGGGGTTCAGATAAAAATGGGTGTTCCGGCGACGAAAACCGGCCCCGACGAGACAATCGACTGGCGACGATAAACCGCGATTACGATTTGGGAGTCCGGCGACAAAAACCGGCTCCCGACAAGATAACCAACCGGCGACGATTTAACCCGGGGGGGTTACGAGAAGGGGTGTTCCGGCGACGAAAAAACCTGGCCCCGACGAGACAATCGACCGGCGACGGTTAACCTGTTGCGTATTAAGATTTGGATGTCCGGCGACGAAAACCGGCTCCGACAAGATAACCAAACCGGGCGACGATAACCGGGGGTTACGGAGCTGGGTGTCCGGCGACGAAAACCGGCCCCGGACGAGACAAGTCGACCGGCGACGATAACCGGCGATTACGATGTGGATGTACGGCGACGAAAACCGGCTCCGACAAGAGATAAACCTAAACCGGCGACGATGAACCGGGGGTTTTGTGATGGCGTGAAACCTGGCGACGATTTACCCGGCCCCCACGAACGAGACGATCATCAGCCTCGACACCTTTTTCTGTATATGTTGCATCCAATTCTGCATCTTACGTGGCAATCATAAATCATATGTGTTGCAACATGTATGCATTATCACTTATGTGCACTGTCATTCATGCATCGAGTGTCTATTCTTTATCCTGTTCATTTCATTAGACATTGCGTATGGATGAACTTGATTAAAGAGGGGCAGCTGTAGACACCCAAATTTTGCGGTTCCCTGTATCTAACCATGACAGTGAGGGCAAAAATTCGTCAATTGAACCGGCTTGCGGGAGGGGATCCGAGCGAAGGACGTGGGCCCAACTGCTGATGCGCCCGACACGACCGCAGTGATTGCAAATCAAAGCTGACGTGACAATAAGGCTATCCGAATTTGGACATTCCCGGAAGGTGTGGCACGGCCTCCCAATGATTCCCGGACTGTTTAAAAATATGAGCCTGTCAGCGAAAACCAGCGTCATGGCACGAGAATCGAGGCGTTAGCACGAAAATCGAGAAAGTCAAGCCTCAAGGCCGAGCCGCGGATTGATCTGCGGCCAATTTTCGGGAGGTGCGCCAGCACGGAAAACCAGGAACACAGCACTATCAGCTTGTCTATCGTTGTTTGGCTTAGAGCGATGGGAGGGTGGCCAGCCAGCCGCAGATTGATCTGCGGCCAATCTGCGGCTGGCTCTGGCCAGCCTTTTTCAGCTCATTTCCTCCTGCAGAAGCGAGAGGAGCAGTTTTTGGCGGAAGAAGAAGAACAACAGCAGCCGTTTTAGCTCGAACAATAGAGAGAAAATAGCAAAAATTCTTGCAAACAAGTGAGAGAAAAAGAGAGGAATTTCCCCTTGTTGTTGGATTATATCATAAATACATCCTCATATTTCACTCTATAACACAAGTTTCTACATAATTTTGGTATCATTTTCAAGGTGAAAATCTCCTTATTTTTGCAACTTCTATCATGTCATTTTGGCTAAATTAAATTTTGTAATTTTCAAAGGAATACTGTTGAACAATCATGGATTAGGGAGTATTGTTGAGGGTTCCATCAGAACAAAAATCTTCCTAATTAACCCGCGAGGATATCCAATTGATGAAATTTTTTAGTTTGTTCATGATAATTTATCGGGTGTTATTTATTTAGATTGTCATTTTCGGATGTCATGGTGTATTATATAAATTCGGGTTGGTTAATCATGTAGTATTCATTTTGTGGGCATGTCATAATCTCTGTTTTTTGTGAGCCTCGGTAACGCGACCCCGTTGGTTCAAATCCGATAATGGACGTTTTGCGATGTAGGTATAGATTCCAGGTGCTTTGTTTATGTAATTATGTAACCGTTAGGGCCTTTAAAACGACGTTAAGACGAGAATCGGGTATAAGGCACCGTATTAGTGGGGAATACGTGATTGTTGGCGTTTTGGGGATATTTTGATGGCTTACATGCCCGTGGATCGCCCCAACGCATGTTTATGCTTGATCTATTTCGTGACACCTTAATGGTTTCAATGATTATACGATAAAGATCTTTTCTAAAATCAATCAAAGTAGGATATTAGCATCACGAGGCTAAAAATTGGAAATGCTAATAACGTTTGATTCCTATTCTACAAGAAAGCCTAAAAGAGGTTATTTTCAAATGTCACAAAAAAATTGGGTTTTATAAAAGAACGAAACGTTTTATTAACCCTTGGTTCATAGGGTGTTGAAAGAGATTCTAGAAATGGCCTTCAATTATGAAAGCAACGTATAAATCGCGATTTCCTATTTGGGCTAAGGTTTTAACGAATTCATGTCTTGACCAAAACAACACTTAATAAAAATCTCATAACTTTTTTCCATTTAAAATCAAACCTTTCCCATAAAAATAAGGCTTTCTAGTATTAAAGGAAAAGACATCCTAAAGCACTCTCCAAAATAAAAAACACGCCTCTTTCATAAAATACCCAAAAGAATTTCTTTCATACAAACTCACCGCAACATTCACATAGGCACACACACACTCGCACCGTACACACATTTTATGAATTAGAAGGATAGGAAAGTATCAAGATTGCGGTAACATGTTTTACAGAAGTCGAGGGGTGCCTAACACCTTCCCCTCACTTAAGCAAGCCCCCGAACTCTACCGAATCTCGATTTGCAGACCAATTAATTCGGGAGTCACATATGAGCCATTGCGAATTTATAAAAAACGGAAACGAAAACTCGGTTGAGTTGGTACATCCATTTTCAAATATACCAACTATGCGACTCTGTTTGATTGGCTCATCATAAAAACGTTCTTTCAAAATCCCCGTCGACATTACATGCGGACCTTTTCCAAAAATCATTAAATCAAAAGGCTAAAATTGGAAAAGATCCAGAGAGACGAGAAAACCCCGCGTCGACAGTAGGGATAACCAAATGAAATTTCTAGACTAATAACAGAAAATACTTATATTAATTTTAAAGTTATAGTATGTAAGTTGTTATAATTTCAGGGAAAACAATATAATTCTAGGACATTGACTATAATATAAGTTGAAATTTAAAATAATAATTTTAAATGTCAATGTGTGTAAGATATGAAATTCAAATATGTTTGAGGCTCGGATAAATTATCTCCTAATGATTTTTTTTAGTCCTAAATTTATATTTAGGCTTTGTCTCGGCTAATATTTTCGTATTTCGCAAATCTCGAGTTAAGTGGCTTTTCGAACTATTTAGTATTTTTTTTATACTAGTTTCGTTTACTTTTATGTATGTCTTAGAAATTATTCGGATGGCTAAAGGGTACTGTTTCAAAACCCACCCAAACTACAAAAAAAATGGGACATGCGGCAACGAATTCGGTGGCATACGACTTTATAAACTCGTTGCCAAAAATGCTATGTTTAGCAACGAAATTTGTCATTCATTGTAATTTGTGAAAGACTTTCATTTTTCGTAACGAAATTCATAATCCGTTGCAAAATTTCCATTACCAAATTTGTTGGCGGGAAAAAAATTAATTTCCTGCCCTATTTAATTGTTTGGTTGCCAATGTCATTTCTCCTCATCGGTGAGCAACGAAAAATTTTTTTTTGCTATATTAGTAGCCTAATCTGGGTCAAAACCATTCATTGTCAATAATTTGTTTTCGCTTGCGTATTTTGTAGTAATATTTTGCAACGACTAGTAAATTGTTGCCCAAAATTAAGATATAAAACCCAATAACCATGGTTTCGACCCCTTTTTCTTTTTTCTTTTTTTTTCCAAAACACATAATTTTGCATTTTAAAATTATTATTTATTTGGATACAATAATTATACAATCAAATGTTTCACTCCCTCCGTCTCAAAATAAATGTGGCCCAATTTTGAAACTTTTTTTGTTAGAGTTATAAATTTTTGAAATTGAAATTGAGCACATATTAGATATATTTTTAATTTACAAAAATTATTGTTTGTAGTAAATGGGATGTAGTTTATAAGTTATCAATTGGATGTAAGTTTATAATTATCATATTCGCTCACTTAGAAGTTTGGAAAAAAAAAGGTAATTAATTTCTAAAATAATTTTTATGAATATTTTCTTGTAACTCGTTGTGTTACATATATACATTTTGATAAGGGTTTTGAACAAGGAATCGAAAATTGTCCCCGAATATCGCACCAAAAATTGACCAAACCGCACCGAATTAAGCCACAACAATGGTTCCGGCGGTAAATACTTCCTTTTCTATTAATCCATTAAGGATTATAACTCTTCCTTATTTTCTATTAATCCATTAATATTAACTCTTCATTATACAAATTAGTGTAGGCCCGCCAACCTTGGCCACGGATATTCATTTTACAATCCAAAACATATGATACAAGAGTTACTATGTACATTAAATATTTTTGCTAAGTCATAAAAATGCACAATATATTATTTAAAAAATTGTTTACATATGCAAGGGTATATACCATCCTGACATACGAATAATGATTTTACATCAACTTTAAACAAAACTAACTCGCCAATTTTGAGATCTATTGGATCCATTGCCATATTTTGTTGTTTGGTTGTAGTACTTAAGCATCACTGGTTTTTGCCACAGGAAGCTTCACCCCATTAGCTATGACCCAAATATTATTCTTCCACTTTCTGGCCGTTTCTCTTCCAGGAATGCTTCTCAAAATACAGCAGGGGTCCTGGGTCAATTTGTCTAATCATGAAAATTTTTTATTAGGTAAAAGGAGTAAATTGTTTTTTTAGCAAGGAATAATAATCAATAATAATTTTAATATAAAAAAATAAATAAAAATAAAAAAAAAAAAAAAAAAAAAAACAAAAAAAATTATATCATCCAACAAAATTATTTAGAGAAAACACTTAAAAAAAACAAGAATTCTAATTGATGTACTTAATACGATATAATTATAGTGTATTATACAATATTTATAGTTACAATGGATAAATGATTCCTTAATGTGTAACACTAGGTGACTCAAATAACTCGTGAGTAACTAAAAAGGCAAAATTAGGATACATGTAGACTCCAACACAAATCATTGGAAATATTGCACCATCCCATCACTGCAACTTAGTGCAACATCCCCTCGGGATTCACTGGTGACCAGTTATCGTAAAGTTCTATAGGGCACATCAAACCTTCACTCTCCGCTATTAGTATGAATTAGGTTTCATTAAATGGGTAGCAGTAAATGTCGATGAGTACAAAAAAATATTTTCAATGGAAAATTATAAAATGGAAGAAGTTGATGACCAATTCAAATTCAGTGATCAACGGTATATGGAACACCATGAAATATTCATCTCAAATAAGAAAAAGCTTATGTCTCATAACTTTTTGTTTCGATCAGTAATGGAGTCTGGCATAGAAATAAAAATCTAAAGAGGCAATATAATTTGTGCAAATAAGAGGACAAATAGAGAATAAAAGACATGTCTGGTGAGGAGAGGGAGGGAATGAACTAGTTTAAACAATTCCTTTTATAACCTCTTTTGGTTACTTAAGATATCAAAATGACCAAATATTTTTTCTTTACAGAAAAAGAGTAAAGGAAAAAAAGGAAATATCTGATCAATACCAGTCAGAGATAAGAGGACTTAATACTCACTCCTTAGTAATTGGGAGCAATACAGTGATCAAACTCATAGAGTTCCGTTCTGCCCTCTCCTTTAAAGTTGCACAGAGGTACTATTTTGCTTTGAAAAATACATGTTTTTCTACAACACATGAAGCCCATCTTAATTCTTTCCCTTTGCTTAAAGGGGCAGAGACTTAATTAACAAGGAGATTAAAAATCTCAGAAGAAAATGTTAAACTTACAACAACTTTGTACAAAGAAAGTGGAGCCATAGGGTAATTGTAAACATGTTTGTACGTTAATGTTTACAAACGGATACTAGCAAACATTGAAACCACCCCCACCCTCTCTCTCTATCTCAAAATAAGCGTGTAATACCTCTCAATAAACTTAACTAGCAAAAGAATATTGATAAACAAGACATCAGACTAGTGAATAACATTTCATGTCAAGCATAATAACAATAGTGATGATATGTGGCCAACTTAATTGTAAGGAGAACAGAAAATGCTAATATGCGTAACATATTCATGCTTTCCAGCATTCAGTTTCCTGGATTCATGTAATGCTATAGGTTCTATATTGCAATAGTACACAAGTTGAAGCCCTTACAGAGCTACAAAAAAAAATAGTGCGACCTCAACAACAATTACAGAGCAGATTCCAAACATACATGGCAATACAGAGCTCCAAGAAAAAAAGTCTCACTACAGAGTAGATTCTCGACAAACATAACAATACAGCGCTCCAGGAACAGAGTCTCAATTCTGAGCAGATTTCACCATGTTTGGAATCTGCTAACTGCATTTTGCTTTATTGTTTACTTTTCAAAGCTAAACTCTAAATTTACTAGAATTACGACATGGCTTCTTGATAGTTACGGTTTTGGAGTTTTATCTGTATTATTACTCCAAATAAACAAGATTTTACTATAATAAACAATTGATGTCTATTACAATAAAAAAAGAACAAAGAAGAGAAAGTAAAATATCAGAGAGTGCCATACCACGGAATCTTTTGAATTGAAAAAACTATAACTGATGACTTATGTACCAATATAACTGTTGGAAACCTTGTGGCTCATAAACTGTGAAGTTCACGGACGAAGGTTCCGAGTGTGTGAGCGACGCGGAGCTTCGCGACGCACTAGGGCCCATCGGAACTTAACCGAAGGGTTGTAGGGGGTTGCGGGGGGCTCCGCCCCCTGCCGGTCTGGTACAGAGTTACTGTAGGTACGGCGCGAGGCGCGCTATTACACATCATCAGTAGTGAGCACGGGGGCGCGCTAAGACTTTTGAGGTGTTCTGCAAGGGGTTAGCGCGGGGCATGCCGTGGCAAAGGCTAGAAACAGCGCGAGGGCGCGCCGTTCGGCGAAACCAGTTTTTCTATATGATTTCTAATCGGACATTATGGGTATTTGATTGAGTCATAATGTGAAGTATGGTTGGAATAGGCTTAGTAGCTATAAATACTATATATTGTTAAAGTTCTGTGTAACCTAATCAAGAGGATCATTAAACAACTAGCCGCCCATGGACGTACCCAAGTTTTGGGGAACCACGTAAATCGCTGTGTTAATTCTATATTGTCGTTGTTGCGATCGTGTGATCCTCGATTACTAACAAATTGGTATCAAAGCTTGGACGTTGGATTGAAACACGCGCGAAGAAGAACGATGACATCAACATCATCAGTTACAAAGTTTTTGACATGATGAAGTTTGAATTGGGACTGGGACTTTTGGGCTATGGCAACAGTAGGGTCAAGGATCTGTTGGTTGCAGCAGGGATTGGTTTTTTATTTGAAGGAGGTTGAAGAAGCAACCAGCGACCATTGTCAACTGAAGACTGGGATGAACTCGAGGCAAAGGCGGTTGAGTACAATTCAATTTGTGTCTTGCAGACGAGGTTATGTATCACGTTTGATCGGTGATGAATCGCCATCGGGTGTCTGGACCTAAAACTGGAATCCAGGTAATATGTCAAAGTCATTGACACAATAAGCTGTTTCTGAAGCAAAAGTTGTTTGGATTAAAGATGATCGATTGGTGTGAGGGTTCGGATCTTATTCAACATATTCATACGGGTCCAATCAGATTAATTAGCGATCTGCTAAGGATTGAGGTGAAATTCGAAGAAAGAAGATCAGGGCGCTTGATGTTGTTGTGCTCTTTACCGGGCTCCATGGAGCTCTTGTTACAACCCTTTCTATGGGGGATAGCGACTTTGAAATTGGAGGAAGTCACCTCTGCTCTTCTGATGTTTATACAGCGAGACGGCTTAGGAGCCCGAGGGTGTTTCGGGTGAAGGGATTGGTGGTAAAAAGGGTGGAGAGCAACGTCGGCAGAAAAACGGAAAGAAGGGAAATCAGGAAAGCGATGGGAAATCGAAGTTATAGGGGCAGAGAGGACTCCCAAGTCAAACGGGTTGAACGTGTTTCAGTTGTTCACGAGACAGGACCACTTCAAGAAAGCCTGGTACGAATAGGAATAAGGATGAGAGAACAGAGAAGAAAATAGAACCAGCGAAAACTGCAAACGTTGTGGAAGAATCATCGGAGGATGGGGATATGTTGTAGAGTTTCAACAAACACAGACGTGGCAGGACTCATGGATTTTGGATTTGGTATGTGTTCTTTCCATTATGTCACCTAACAGAGAGTTCTGGTTCGACAAACATACATGTCTGTAAATTGTGGGGTTAACAGATCTAATGGGTAATGATGCTTCGTGCAAATATCATTGGAATAGGCACAGTGAAGGTGAAGATGTTTGATGGTGTAGTGAGAACTATGGCTGAGGTTTAGGCATTATTCCAGCGTTTAAGAAAGAATCTAATTTCACTAGGAACTTCAGGACTCTAATGGTTGTGAGTACAAAACAGGTGGTGGAGCCATGAGAGTGGACAGAAGGGCTGTTTGTAAGCTCGGTGATTATGAAAGGTTATAAAGGGTTAATGGAAACATCTATCGGTTGATAGGGAGTACAGTAGTAGGTGGGAGCTGCTGCCACTACAGCTGTTGATATTGATGTTACTTCGTTATGGCATATGCGGGGTGGGGGCATATGGGAGGAAAGTGGGGATGCTGGAATCTTACAATAGAAGAAATCTGTTGACGGGATAAAATCGTAGCAAGCTTGATTTCTGCAAGTTCAGTGTTCTGGAAAATAGTTGTTAAGGTGAGTTTTAAGCGTGCGGTGAACCAAAACGAAAAGGAATACTTGGACTATGTGCATTCTGCCGTTTGGGGGCCAGTGAGAAGAAGCTTCAAAAGTGGCTCACTGTATCTCGTCGTACGTTTATCGAATGATTTTTCGAGGAAAGGTTTGGGGTGTACTTCATGCCAACACAAGTATGGGGTTTTGAGAAATTCAAGGTGTGGAAAGCTGAAGTGGGAAACCAAACAGGGCGTCGGAATTAAATGCCTTAAATCAGATAATGGGGACAGGAGTACAAGTCTGAGCCATTTGTGAAGTGTTTGTGAGGAGCATGGGATTCAACGACACTGGACTGTTAGGAAAGACACAACAGGTGAATGGGGGGTGGCAGAGAGATTGAATTAGAACTATAGCAGCGAGGGCACGGTTTGCATTAGGTTGAATGCAGGGCTTTCGAAGGATTTCTGGGTGGCAAGAAGCAGTGAGTATGGCAAGTTTTACATTATAAACAGGTCACCGGGTACTGCTCGAGATAGTAAGGTAGCACAGGAGAGGTTTCATGGGACCGGGAAAAGATGTAGATTATTCAGGAACAAGAATATTCGGTTTTTGTCTCTGCCTATGTTCATGTTCCCTGGTGATGAGAGGTCAAAGCTTGATGCAAAGGTCCAAACAATGTATCTTTCTTGGGTATAAGAGAAGGAGTGGCCAGGGTACAAGCTTTGGGATCCGAAGTCAAAGAAAGTAGTGAACAGTAGGGTATGTGGTTTTTGATGAAGCTTCCATGGTTAAGGACTAGGCACATCAGGAAGTTCAGAAACCATAGGTTGGTGACAGAGACCAGCAACCAACAGCAGGAAAGTACAGATTGAGTTGGAAAGATGTGACACTATCAATCCACCGCTAGTGGGAACAGAGAAAAAAAAAAAATTATTCAGTAGCAGGAGGAAAGCATTTGCGCAAGGAGGACCCAAAAGCTACTATCAAACCACCAGAGAGGTACAGGTTTGATGATATGGTTGCATTATGCTCTATCTACCACTAGTAAGGATCCGTCTACTTTTCAGGAGGCCATTACTAGTCCTGAACAGGATAGAGGATGGAGGCCATGGTAGAGGAGATGGAGTCATTGAGGAAAAACGAGACTTGGGAATTGACAGAATTGCCTGAGGGAAGAAAAGAAACCCAGTTGGGGTGCAAGATGGATTATTACAAGAAGAAAGAAGCTTGTATCAGAAAAGGAGAAGGGAATGATTCAAGGCTCGATTAGTTGCAAAGGGATATTCATAGAGGAAGGGATTTGGACCTATGATGAGGTGTTTTCTCCGGTATAGTGAGACATACTTCAATCATGATTATATATGGCATTGGTGGCTAGCTATGATCTAGTGTTGGAGCAGCTTGATGTGAGGACAGGCTTTTCACCATGGTGATTTGGAGGAAGTTATATTCATGGAGCAGCTTGAGGGGTTCAAGCAGTCGGAGACTGAGCACATGATTTACAAATTGAGGAAATCGCTGTATGGGCTGAAACAGTCTCCAAGACAATGGTATAAGAAGTTTGATTCTTTCATGATCCAGATTGGATTCACTTCGATTGTGAGTATGATTGTTGCGTGTTATGTTAAGAGTCTTGAGGATGATTCCTATAAATTTTTCTTGTTACTGTATTATGTGGATGATAATGCTTCTTGCTTGCAAAGAGTATGGTTGAAGTATACAGGTTGAAGGCAACAGGTTTGAAGGCCTTGTTGGGAAAGGAGTTTGACATGAAGGACTTGTGTGCTGCTAAGAAAAATTACTTGGAATGGAGATTCACAGGGAACTAGGACAGCTGGTAAGTTATGGTTATCACAGAAAAATTATGTGGAGAAATTGTTGGAGAGGTTTAGTATGGCTAATAGCTAAACAGGTCAGCACTCCATTGGCAAGTCACATCAGGTTGTCTACAGCACAGTGTCCGAAGTCAAATGAGGAGAGACTCGGGATTATGTCAGAACGTGCCTTATGCGAGCGCCATTCGGTTGCTTGATGTATGCGACGGTATGTACAAGGACCCGATTTGGCACATGGCAGTCAGCACATTGAGCAAATACATGGCAAATCCAGGTAGAGAACACTGGAAAAGCGGGTTAGTGGGTTATTCAGAGACTTGCGGGTGTAGGTAATGCAAATCATGGGATTATGTTTGTGAATCCACGAGATCAGATTTTAGTTGTGGGGGTATGTAGATGCGGATTATGCTGGGGGTGGTTGTGATGCTTTGAGATCTACAACAGGGTTATATGTTTTACACTAGCAGGTTGGACCAAATTTGTTGGAGAGTCCATGGTACAATCTCTAGTAGCTCTATCTACTCTTGAGTCTGAGTATATGGTGTTGGCTGAGGCTGGAAAGGAAGCATTGTGGTTGAAGGGTTTTGTGAATGAGTTGGGCATAAATCAAGGAGGAGTGCAGCTGTATTGTGATAGTCAAAGTGCCATTAATTTGGCCAAAAGCATCAGGTTTATCATGCAAGGACCAAGCATTTCGGCGTTAAGGTTTCAAAAAGTGAGAGAGTTGATTGCTATGGGTGACGTGATATTGGGGAAAAGGTGCACACTTCAGAGAATGCAGCTGACATGTTGACAAAGACTGTGTCCGCGGATATATGTTCAAGCCATTGCTTTGGACTTGGTTAATGTCTCTAACATGCGGATAGAGAGGTGTATTCGCTCCCAACTCGGTTGGAATAAGTGGCTTATCTTCTAAATAGGCGAGGTTATTCCGCCAAGGTGGAGAGATTGTTGGGTCTTGTGGCGGTCTCATAACTGAGAAGTTTACGGAAAAGGCCGAGTGCGGAGCGGAGCGCTTCGCGACGCACTGGGCCATCGGAACTGAACAGAAGGGTTTGGGGGTACGGGGGGCGGTATGGTACAGAGTTACTGTAGGTACGACGCGGGGCGCGCTATTGCACAACATCAAAGTGGTGCGGAGCGCGCTAAGACTTTTGAGGCGTTCTGTAAGTGTAGCGCGGGGCGCGCCATAGGCGGGTTTCAGGTTCTGGAGGACTAGCGCAGGGCGCGCCGTTCGACGAACTCAGTTTTTCTATTTGATTTCGGATAGGACATTATGGGTATTTGAGACATAATGTGAAGTAGGGTTGGAATAGGATTAATAGCCATAAATACTATTGTAAAGCTCTATGTAACCTAATCAAGAGAATCAATAAACAACTAGCCGCCCGTAGACGTACCCAAGTTTTGGGAAACCACGTAAATCTCTGTGTTAATTATATACTGTCGTGTGCGTGTGTGATCGTCGATTACTAACAATAACAACATTCTTTATTTCACATGTGGATACAACTTGAAAGGGTATCATAATGCAATACATAGCATGTCAATACTGTTTCAGAAGCAAACTTAAAATTTTTGCTTGATCATTAAGTGTCAGAAAAAGAAAACCAGCAACCGAGATGCAGAGAGAAACAAGCATAACCACTAAAATAACCTGAAATGAAATATACGGGCTCACAAAATAGAATACTGCAACTAAAGCACTATGCCAAACCCTATATTGTGCAAATGATCCATCCTGTTTCCAAAAGTTATCATATATTGTGTATATGATAATGTTAATATATGGCGGAAATTAAATGGATTACCAATATTTGATGATTTTAATAAAAGGACCAAAACAAGGCTCAAACACACCCCTTTACTCTCCATCACCAACAAGGCTAGTTTCCTTTTGTACCTTATCATCATTGCTATCTAGCTCAATCCTTG
Organism: Aralia elata; assembly: GCA_034770075.1. Classification (NCBI taxonomy): domain Eukaryota; kingdom Viridiplantae; phylum Streptophyta; class Magnoliopsida; order Apiales; family Araliaceae; genus Aralia; species Aralia elata. The sequence goes on from CM068386.1 coordinate 20,709,627, forward strand.
TCTCAGTCCCTTTGCATATAAACTTTTGACTCTCTCCTAAACACTAACCCAGAACTAAAGAAAGATAAATACAAATAAGTAAAAATGATAGAATTAAAAAAGAATTCACATTAACTTAAACAAATGAAATTACCATGAAATTTGATTTCTCTACAAATTGCGTTGTTTTTGGCGAGAAGTTTTCTTTTTCTTTGGTCCGTTTCGCTGCTTCTCTGCCCCTAGTAATGGTTCTAAAACCAACCAAACCACTGGACTCGACTCGGGCTCGATTCAAGCTCGATTCAAAAATATACTAGCGAAATTCAAATTTATTAATAATTAATAATATAATCTAAATCTAAACATAGAAAATAGTTTAAATAAAAATATGAATAAAATTTGAGCAAAGTTATATTCAACTCGTTTAGGATTCAAACTACTCGAACTCTCGATTGTGATTTGATACATATTCGATTGATACATATTCGAATAGATACTCGATACATTCTTTTATAATATATACAAAGTTAAATAAAATTAGAATAATTAATTACTATTATTTTATTTTTATTTTTAATTGTGATTTTATATTTGTAAAGTGTAATAGTCACTACAAAAAATCACACAAAAAATGACGCTAAAATTTGTCACATAAAATTCATTTTTCGTCACTAAAACATTTAGTGACGATTGTTAATCGTCACAAAGACCGTCACCGTATGAGCGTGGTATTAGGTTTATTTGACAATATTTGATGTCGTCACTAAATGTTTTAACTTATGGTGACGATCTACATCATTGTCACTATAATTAATTACTTTTAGTGACGTTAATAGCGTCACTATTTGAATGAAACTTTCGTCACTCTATATTATGTTTCGTCATCAAAACTTGGTGCATTAAATGACAAAAATCGATTTTCGTCATTAAATGATATTGTTTTAGTGACGAAAATATGTTACTCTATTTAAATCATCTAAATTTAATGACGACAATATTGTCATATTTATGATTATTCTTTCGTCATGTTATTGTGTTTAGCGTCACCAAAAATAAGAAAATAAATGACGACAAAAAAATTTGTCACCTAATAATATATTTAACATGACAATTATGTCGTTGTCATTTCATATTTTAAATAATATTACAAAATAATTTGTCACCAAAGAGTTATTTTTGGGACACATTTTTCAATGTCACTAATTGAATACTTATGGTGACGATACATCTCGTCACAAAAAGAGTTACTAATAGTGACAAAATTAGTTGTTGTGACTAAATGAATATATACAGTGACGATATAGTTTGTCACTAAAGAGTTAATTTGTATGACACATTTTTTTAATGTCGCTAATTGAATAATTATGGTGACGATGGAACTCGTCACATAAAGAGCTATTAATAGTTACAAAATTAAAAGGCATCACTAGATGATATATAATAGTGACGGCATAACTTGTCACCAAATAGTTAATATTAGTGACAATATCAGTTGTCATAACTAAATGAATATAATGACAATACTATTAATTCTAAAGAGTTAATATTATTCGTCATTAAATTTTAATTTTCATTGACCAAATATTATTTCTTAATAAATGATTATAAAGCGTGATGATGTGGTGGTCATATTAAGTTGTTTGACATTCAAAATGTATTGTTACATTAACAATTTTCAATTAAAAAAATATAATACATTTAGTGAGCTTTTTAAATCAACTTTACCACTGTATATAATATAAGAGACAAAAGGCAATAAACATTTAAAATAAAAAGTAATTATCTTATAAAAAAAATAGTAGATTCATTGATTCAACAAAATACCCAACTAGCTAGGCAATAAACAGTTGCTTAAATAATCTAAGTACCACAAAACCAAATTATATAATCCAAAAGGCTGAAATTCTAAAATCCATATCCTAAGAAAATGCTTAATTAAAACCTTCAACCTTGTGGTTACTGACCTTCCAGAAGAAACTCTATCTGCAAATCAAAAAAACATAGACATAAATCAATCACATAGTTATGAAATTAAAAAAAATGTATATAAAGAAAGAAATGTTTAAATAATAAATTGTGAATTTTCCAGAACTATAGCTATATATACTAGCATTATAGCAACCAAAATCAATTTCCATAGAATTTAGAGGATCCGCATAATCGAATTCTGGTTGAAGTTGTAATATGAAAATAGACTTCAAGAAAGTCGTCCCATGTGCAGAGAGATATATTTATGAATCCCAAAATATAAGAACTATTAGAGCAAGTTTTAAACTAACCGAGATGCTTGAGGAAGGGAAAGCAACCCAAGAGCTCCTGCACAAGTGAAGAAGTAATTATGTCAGCACTAAAATATCAGTGTGAAGTAATGACCACCATTTACGAAAAATATTGAACAACTATTAAACAGATGCATGCTCTTTGCAATTCTGCAGTTATGTTCTGATGTTTCCCAAACAGATGCATGTTGTTCAACAATTAGTTACTCAATTTTGCAGTTACCTAATCATGGAACTTTAATATTCATCTTTCTATAATAGAGCCTATGTATCTAACCAATAACAGGCCTGAGCACTGTAACCACACACTAGCAGCAACACAACACCCAAAAAAGCCCAATAATAGAGACGAGTAACCCAACAACCAACAACAGGAACTAGAACTTTAGCAGGAATCACTTTTTTAGCAAAGCTAAAGCAAACCACCAAATTAGACCAACTGAGTTTGTTTGCTACAACAACAATCCAAACAAAAAACTATAGCAGTATAAATAAAATTCATGTTTGTCCTAAATGGAGGAAAATAAATAAGAAAATCTAACATTTGTAAGAAGTCAACACATCACACACCAAATTCAAAATATTTAATAGAAAGTGAAGGAAACATTACCTAAAATAATTATTTTATAGCAAATTTATGATGCAAGATAATTGAAAGAAAGGAGGTAAAAGAGAGATTGTTACTGATTTAAACTAATTTTTTGGGAATGAAAAAAAAAGCCACATACAGATTCATTATTCACTCATTTATAAAGTTTCGTATAATATCAAAAATCTGCATTAACACAAATTCAACCATGGAAAGCAACATTTGAAAGCTTAATTGAAGTTTAAAAGTATTTATTACTTACATGATATTTTTCTCTAGTATATGTTCATCCCATTAGCAGCCATAATTGCCATAAGTTTGTTGATATTTGCACATTGATCAACCAATTGAGTTTTCAAATCAGACACTTCAGTCTCAAATTCAGCCACTTGTGTCTTAAGATCATTTACTTGAGAGTTAGAAATTTGTAGCTTTTGTTGTGTATCTTGAAGTTCCTTTTGGACTTGTTGGGTAGCTAAATCAGATTAATTATTAGTAAAATTTCCAATCAGTTATAAGAGAAGACATTGGTAATGTAACAGAACCTTGTATGCAAATCAAATAGACCTGTAGCTTGTTTACGCATGTATGCTTTGGGCGAGTTAAGTCATAGAAGTAGACATTTGCATCCTCACTTCCAACAACTTCATAGAAAGAGATTCAAAATATCAGCCAGATCAATAGTCATTAGAAGTCAAAATTGAACTGGTTCTCAGGTAAGTTTTAAACTGTAACCACTAAAAATATTGAGCAAACCCATGCTCAATCATTTCAATAATTTATTGTGAACATCTTTGAAAGTTCAATATTCAATATAGGCATTCTGAAACTTTGTGTTACCTCACAAGCTTAGGTTGCTTTCTCAATTCACTATTCGTCTTTGAAAAGCAGAAACAGAAATTAAGATTTTAATTAGTTTGGCAGGTGAAGAGTACATCTCTCTATTTCTACCTCACCCTCAAATCTAAAAAGAAGAGTGCTTCCATACCACCGTCTTTCAAGAGTAAGGCTCCTAACTAGTAATCTATGTAATTTATAACTACTTCTGGAAAATCCATTAGAACAAAACCTTCTATTGTAGTAAAGTAAAGAGAAAATAATAATTGTTAACTGAAGTACAAACCTATGTATTCTCCTTTTTCAAGAGAAAGCAGTGGGCAAAATCGGATATATCACTTATATGAAATAAGTCATACATGTAAGTATGTACTTACAGGGTGAAATCGGATACACAGTTGTGGAGAGACTCCATATATTACTCGAATACACAGTCCTTGGGATATATCCCAAACTCTCACAGTTTTATCCATTGAGGATGATGCTATGTACTGATTGTAACGCCTCCAAAATCGGGACCAACTTAATCCAAAATTAAGACTAATCTTAATCCCGACCTTGTGCGTTAATTACTATCTTAATTCAGCCTTACATCATACTAAGATGAAATAATAGTTGAAAATGCAGATAATTAAAATTTTTCTATATCTTTCTTTCTATTCCCTGAATCGCAACCTTTACGATTATATATCGAAGTAGAAATGAGTATATACAACTCAATTCTACATTCGTATTCTTTATTATATAGTATTATCAATATATTGATTTGCTCATTTTTATGCATTCTAAAACAAATATTCTTTATTTATTAAATATCTCAAGGTTTACTTACCTATCAGTACACATGTCAAGAACCATCATCATGATTCAATACAAATTTTTTTTTTTAAAAATAAATAAAAGGTATTCCTTTGCACGTCTTCTAATCCATATCATCAGATGGCGAATAATATCGCATTGTATCATTGACCTGCAAAAAATTTATTTTTGCAAGATTGAGCTCGACAGCTCAGCAAATTTAACAGGTTTCATGCTTCACATAGCACATAATTTCATGCTTAGTTTATATCTCATGACTATCATAATTCTAAATAATATAATTCATATGTTTAGCATATTCCATATCACATCAAGACTGAGTTCCAAAACTCAATCAATTTCAGTCATAAGTTGACTTTCACAATTCAACAAGCATAAAGTATAATTTAGCATATTTGTGAAAATCTCACATAATATCAAGATCATATAACACAAAGGAACTGAAAAACTTGCCTTGATATGCATTCATTGCTATACGTTCATCAAATGTCCGACGTATAACCTCAATCGTCAATAATTTATGTGTATTCGTCGCATAACCTATATATACATACAGTTAGGTTAAAACGTATTTATTAATCTCGTTCGAGATTTTAATTTATTCTAGATTATATTTCTAATCATAATCCGTGTTATGCTCGATATATTTCAAACCTTGTATCACATTTCCATTCTTTTTATACCTTATTTAGTAAAAATTTCTCATCTTTGATTCACTATCAATTTGAACCTAATATCCTATATATGGGTCATTTAATACGCTTAAATTCCTTTAATGTTGGTTTAAAATCATTTGTGTGCTTAAATTAAAAAATAAAAATGAAAAACATTTTCTGATACATTACGCCTCGACGCGATTTTTCTTCATCAACATCGCGCCCTAGCGCGGTCACTCGACACCAGAAAAATGATTCTGCAGAATGCAACATTTGCTCCAAAAATGGAATTCAATCATGATTTCTTAACATCCTATCATCCCAACTATCATCCCAATTGATTTATAAAACATATTTACATGTATTATACTTCAAAATTATGACCTAATTTCATGTTTTGCACAAATTTTTTTTTGTGACATTTCTACAAACATTTGGTGTACATAAAATCAAACCTCAGATTTTTATAGATTTGAAAGCATTTAACACATAAACTCCATACCAACATCATCTTTGTATCTCCAGAATCCTCCTGATTCTTCAACCAACATCCTCCCACAACCAATTTATATAATAATTAGAAATTAGAATTGAAATAAATTTCTTAACTAAGAGTTTAAAGGTACTCTTACCCTTAGTTTGAAGCCTTGAATATAAAATTTCATTGCTTAGATTTGATTATAGATGAATATAAGCTTCCTCTTGATGATCACTTGCTCATCACCTTCTTCAATTTAAGCTTACAATACAAATTCATAATATATTTGTTCTAGTTTTGGTGGAATAGAATTTCCTGAACTTAGTACTTTGGAGAGAAAAATGAGTTGTTCTTTCTAACTTCGTGACTTAAGAAAACT